>OY720614.1:3097957-3464401 GCA_963151315.1 Nymphalis c-album
TTGGAGTAAACATTAATATTAGTAAATCCTTGAAGAACCGTCATTACTCGATGTAGATTTTTTTTTATACAATACAATAATTAATTAGTATAAGTATTATTTCGTTTTTTTTAAATTATTTTATAGTAGGCGGACGAGTATTTGGGCCACCTGACGGTAAGTGGTCACCAACGCCCATAGACAATTCGCTATGTAAGGAATTCTAACCATCGATTACATTGCCAATGCGCCACTAACCTTGGGAACTAAGATGTTATGTCCCTTGTGCCTGTAATTACACTGGCGCACTCACCCTTCAAACCGGAACTCAACAATACAAAGTACTGCTGTTTTGCGGTAGAATATCTGATGAGTGGGTGGTACCTACCCAGACGAGCTTGCACAAAACTACCACCAAGTATGATGCCCTTAGTAGTCTGAAAAAGTTTTTCCGCACTGAGTTTTGTTTTTATTATCAATTTTCTCGCAGTATCGAGTACCGTCGCCAAAACCTTTTGGTTTGGTATTACTTATAATGGAGTATCTTTTAATCCGACATGCAATACTTAGGAGTTGTCAGAAAACGAGAAAGCAAAAATCAATCAGTACACGTTATAAGTTCAAACATATATACATAATATATTCTATATACATACATATAGTATATACCAACGACTGTCTCGTTGGTCTAGTGGCTTGATATAAGGCCGCAGACTCGGTGGTCCCGAGTTCAATTCCCAGGTCGGGCCAATAAATAGTTATTGGGGTTTCCTGTCAGAAAATTTTCAGTAGCAGCCCGGAGTCTGGAAGTTAGAAGTGTGTCACACTCCCGTGCCTCGGAAAGCACGTTAAGCCGTTGGTCCTGCGCCTGAACTCTTTCCGGTCGTGTCGGATTGCCGTCCCATCGGATTATGAGAGCTAAGGAAAAGAGAGTGCACCTGTGTCTTCGCACACACTTGTGCACTATAATATGTCCTACGCAGTTGGCTGATCTCTTTTGAGATTGGCCGCCGTGGCCGAAATCGGTCTGGAGGACCTTATATTATATACCAACGGTAGTATAGAGAGTTATGGTAAATATACAAGTTTGACCTTGATATTATATTACATAATGAGTTTTCCCGCTGAGTTTCTTTCGCCGGTTCTTCTCAGGTCTGAGATGTTTATTACCGATTCGGTGGTAGATTTATGACAGTAAATAAATAAGTATAACGCTTGTATATTGGCTATACTGCAGTTCATGTCAGAATACAATGGGTTCCAGTTAGTAATGGTTTAGCTTAGTACAGGTCGCACAAACATAATTTTCAATCTGATATACTACTTATTATCCTTAGCCCCAGGAAGAGTATCTAGTTACCCAGGGCTGTCAGTTAAGTGTGAGACGACGTGTCTCCCCTGTACGCAGTCTGTCCAGGGTGAAACGTTCTAAGATGTGCATTAGAAAGTCTAGCCGGGATAACCTCGGATGCAATAAGGATGTCTTTGGTTAATATACTTTTAATTAGATGATTAGACTAGAGTAGACTGTAGTATATTTCAGGGTTTTATAAATGAAATATAACGCAAAAAAATAACTTTAGTTGCCAACGGTACTTACTGACCTCATACGACGTTCCATTTCAAATAGTCGTAACAGCCTTTGAAACGGATAAAACATATGACTCTTACGGCCGAATACTGAAACGTCATTCAAAATGAAGTGGGACTTTCAAAATTTAGTATGCGAAATTTTGAAATTAATGACGTTCCAAATAATTAAGTCCCAATCATATTTGAATGACGTTTCAGTATTCGGCCGTTACAGTATTAGTTAGTCTAACAGGAAAATAATTTTAATAGTTGTAATTTTACTTTTTTTTTCTTTAAATTAAAACAGGCTTCAAACCTTTCGCGTCAAAACAAATAATAATAATGACGTCAAACGAAGGGAAAATAACGTGCGAATATAATTCGGATTCAAATAAAAACATTGAATTGACCGAAGCGAATAAATTTATTATCGATATCGTAGACGAACTTGTCGATAAAGTCGATGAGATATCAGATAATAAATGCAAAGATATCGATAGAAACGATTTCGAAGTGATAGCGTATCCGAATGATAATTTCAATTTCGAAAGGAAAGTTAACGATTTGGATACGATCGACGAAACTGGTACCGACGTCACGGTTTCCGATTTAGAGGAGGAGGAGATTAAAGTTATCGATAGTGTCGTCGATAGTGATGTGATTGTCGATACGGAGACGCTTGTCGATTCTGATGTTGTTATTCATTCAGATATGAGAGAGAGTTCGGAAAACTTCATGGATTCTAGGTAATGTTAGCAATCAGTCAATTAATACTTTATCTATAGGTTTTTCTATTATACTTAAATGCTGAAATTATGCCTCGAAGTAAATTTAAATTTGGAATAGGCTTTTTCTTCTCTAGCAACATTAGTATTTTATTTAAAAGTTTGCTTATAACATAATTATTCTGGAGTGACTTTTTTATAGTATTAGTGTCTCCACAGACGTGTTGTTCTGTGTTTTTTTATCTTTAATTCGTTTTAAGGTGCCTTTATATATTTATGTTCGCATTATATGTAGTATGTGACATTATATAATATTAATTATAATTTTAACAGCAATGACTATATGCGGGAATTAAATAAAGATGTTATTGAATCTTCAAACTGTTCCAAGATGTCTGGTGCAATAGCAAGAGGTTTTGTTTTTATTTTTTTATATTTTTTATCTGTGGTAACACTTTGTTGAGTAATCGATCACAAAACTATTACATAATAAAAGTAGTTTTCATGTAACAGTAACTACCTTACAACCATTTACCAACCAAAAGTTACAAATAATTATATTTTAAATATATAATATATTTATTTTATATAGTTATAATTTTTGATATTTTTTTAGGTCCGATTATGACAGTAAAAGTGCCGAGTAACAATCGTATAAGTTTTGAAAGTCTCTTGAAATTCATGAGTAGGCAGAGCCCAGTATATAACCCATACCATGAGGATGTACAACTCGATTAATTTTCTACATGGCAACATTACACAACAGTCTACTTGAAATTTACTTTTATCTGTGCACAGTTTAAAGCGGGAAATTGAATATAAACTATTTAAATTATCAATTAAATTTTATAGTGACGATACAATTACTTTTGTTTTATTTATGCAAAATGGCAGATGATTATTATATTTCTTTTGCTTATAATATAAATAGGTGGAACAGCAGATTATGGTGAGTGATCACCAGGGCAGACGGTAAGTGATCACCACCCCCCATAGACGTTGGCGCCGTAAGAAATGTTAACCATTTCCTACATCACCAATGCTCCACATGGTAAGTGGCCAGTGGCCACCAACGCCCATAGACAATGGAATTGTAATAAATGTTACCCATATCTTACATTGCTATGCGCCACCAACCTTAGGAACTAAGATGTTATGTCCCTTGTGCCTTGTGTTGTTTTGCGGTAGAATATCTGATGAGTGGGTGGTACCTACCCAGACGAGCTTGCGCAAAGCACTACCACCGAGAAATGTCATTGTTAGAAATAGTAAATCTTATATAACGTTCAAACCGGGACAGTATCAGACATTAGAAATGGTAAGTGGTTGGTACCTGTTTATTCCTACACGAGTTTTGTTCACAGTTCTGTTACAAGCCTTGAATTCCAAACTAGCTTTCGCTATGTTATGAAAGTCAGTTCCTAGATTTTAGTTACAATAATTGTTCCTTATATTAACCAAAAAAAATGATATTTTTTTTTAATATTGTGTATGAATACTTGGCTAATGATATTACGAACAGTCCAACAGAACTGGACGCTCTGGTATTCGGTCACGTGTTCACGATCATCACGACTCGCCTGCCGTGTCGCAAGCTCGCGGACACGGTCCGGAAACACGAGACCCTCGTCGCGCTCGCGAAACGAATCGACGAGCAATACTTCAAGCGTCCATAGCGCGAGATTTTCAAGGACATCTCCACTGTATTTAGAAGTCCTTGAAATTTCTGAACTGTCAATGAGTTTACCTTGAATAGACATTTTTCATTCCCAGTTATGGATAACAAATATTCTTAAATAGTTGCTTCATGTTTTTTTTAGGCTTCGGTAGTAAGTCGTACAGCCTTTTTTGACGTTACTTTTTAATATTGTAAAATAATTTGTAAAGATCATATAAAATAGAAATTTAAACTGTCAATATTTTTTATTGATGGTCTGTAATTTAATTTAAAAGGTTTTTTTTGAAGTTGTGACTATTTATGTGTGTTTATTTTGTACAGATTATATTAATATGGGATCTACTTGTGTAGGTTTTCATCAAAGAAATATTTCTGATATTTTTTTTTTGTTTTTGTGTAAAGTTTGTACTGAATGAATTTTTAAATCAAGGAATTTGTAAATAAATACTTATTATCGCTGATGTAGTTAGAGTGAAATATTATCATAAGAGTTATTTTTAGAATTATATTAAAAGTAGTAAGCTTATATTAAATAGATATTATTAATAGTTAATGTTATGTATGTGTGTGTGTGTGTATTAATAGTTAATATTAATATAATTTCTATTCATTTTTGAACGTCAAATCGGATTTTTCATACAAAAATGTAAGCACGCATGAATGGAAAAGCTTAGTAATAACAATCATGTTAGTACTACTATTGTTTTTAAATTAATGAAATAATGACACAAGCTATTTACTTAAATTATAGTAAATATGTGCTATTCGTAATCGCATCGCTCTAACAACACCAACACTATTAAACCATTTAAATAAATGGTTTAAATGGTTTAATAGTGTTGGTGTTGTTAGCGTTCATTTGTTCATTCATTCGATCTAAAAAAAACCGATTGTACAATTAAATTTAATTAAAGTACACATACTTCAATGACAAAAAGGAGTAAAGGCAAACAAAACTTTGATTAATATATCTTATTTATAATACAACATTATTACACTAAATTTAAATTTCAAATTTTCCGATGGCAAGTACGCCGAAATTCAAGACGCCATTTTAGCACGAATCCACACTGAATATCACAGATTAGATCTCGACCAGTTAATTCATGTTAATTTAAGATTAAAGTTGTTAACCTTTGCTCCCTCTGCTAATGGTATCGGCTATAATTTATTTTTGTTAGTTATTACTAAAATAATATAATAGTTGTTTTGTTTTTGTAGGAAAATTCAAAATAATATTGAATTTATTAAAATTATAATTTAATGCACAATAATAGTTTTATATTAACATATCTAAATGAATGTAGATTAAATAACACATACTATTAAAATTCAAGTATATAATAATATTTTTATAAAGTAAATTTAGTATTACTTCATATATATTATAATTAAAATATAATATTCATTTGCGTAAATAGAATTATATGCTGATACATTATTTGATGTTCTTATATGTTGTATGTATTTAAGTAAATAACAAGCATTTAAAGTGTATATAATATTTGGAATCCAATCAAATATAACGCCACAGGTAATATATTGAATGTCAAAACCAAAAGGATTAAGTGTAGGCTTATTATTTTTTCAAAATAATCCCTATTTTAATCTGATATTACATAACTGTACTATATCTTAAAATCATTGTATAAAAAGTATATTTATAGTAATAGAAATATTTTATTAATAAAATTCATTTTTAATCTATGAACGATAGATATTAGAATGCTTCGAAAGTTGCCTTTATTTACTTAGTACTTACCAGTGTGTGTATATCATATTTTCATTCAGTAGATTGTAATGATTAACATCTTGCATAATTAATTAATATTATTTGTTGGAAAATATCTTAATTATTGAATAAAAAAATGTTGTAAATGTCCAAGTAAACATTTTATCTCTATACTTTTATCTTGATACTGAGATTGGATTGAGAGATTCAAGCAATAGTCGTTCGTCCCTCTTGTATGACTTTGGTCACGTGACATGAAATAATTATGTCAAACTAACTTACACTTTATTAATTCCTATAAATTAGTGTATTTTCTATGAACCATGTGTCCGCGCTGTTCTCACATAAATAATGACGAGAAAATGTAAGAGACAAAGCGAACTTACTACCATTAGTTGTCTGTGCATCTGTAGCCATTACTGAAGACAGTAATGGCCGCACATGTGCTAGTTATTTTTAGTGTACTGTCAATTTTGTAAGACTATTTCTCAATCCATTCTTTTTCTAGGGATTTATAATACTACAGGGGAGAAAATTAAACTAGATTATAATTTTATGTACTTAATTTTAGCTAAGTAAGAGACTTATGGCCGAATACTGAAACGTCTTTCAAATATGAAGTGGGACTTAATTATTTGGAACGCCATTAATTTCAAATTTCGCATACTAAATTTTGAAATTAATGACGTTCCAAATAATTAAGTCCCAATCATATTTGAATGACGTTTCAGTATTCGGCCGTTAATCTCTAAATGTTAAAGTTTTGTTGCTTAATGAAAATTCTAAAAAAAAACAAAGATCGTCGTCGTTTTTACATATTTATGCATTTTTGATGTTTTGTATTATTAATTAGTTACGTTTGTTGCATTCATAAATTGTATTATAGATATTTATATTATATTTTTATGCATTTAGAATGAGTGGAGTGTGTATTTTGTTTTAAATTAATAAATCGTACGCTACTTAGTGTGTAGTTTTATTTTAATTCGGACGATCAAAGGCTAACATACCTCTTACTACGGATTTAGACAGATTAAACTCCCACTTTTCTAACTTAGGTAACTTTAATAACGCCCATAAATATAAAACTATAGCTTATCTTAATTCACAAATAAAACCTGATTATCCCACATTTTCCTTTAGTACTGTCACCGACGACGATGTTATGAAGCACGTGTCCGCTATTACCTCTGACGCAACGGGTAGTGACGGTATAAGTCGAAAAATGATATCCTTAGTCTTGGACAAAGTTGCACCTGTCCTCTGCCACTTATTTAACTTCTCATTGTCCTCTAAAACTTTTCCTAGTGCCTGGCGTAATGCTCACATTATTCCTATCCCTAAGGTTTCAAATCCTACAACTCCTTCGCACTATCGACCAATTTGTATCCTTCCATTCCTGTCTAAAGTCCTTGAACGTATTGTTCACTCCCAGCTTACTCAATTCCTATCACAACATGATACCTTAAGCCCTTTCCTTTCGTTTGGGACACAGTACTGTGACGGCACTTACCAAAGTTTTAGATGACGTTCGATACGGCTTGGATCAAAGGCATATCGGTATAATTGCTCTCCTAGACTTCAGCAACGCCTTTAATACAGTTGACTTTGACATTCTTCTTGCTATCCTGGACTCAATCAACATATCGTCAGATGTTGTTGATTGGTTCCGAACCTATTTATATGGACGCCAACAGCGAGTACATGCTGGAGACCGTTGCTCTTCGTATTGCTGTCTCGGCGCTGGTGTCCCTCAGGGTAGTGTACTTTCACCACTTCTATTTTCTATCTTCATCAACACTGTCACCACTCTTCTCTCCCTCCCTTTTCATCTATATGCCGATGATCTACAAATCTATTTGACTACACCAGCTGAGAACATTGCAGATGCAATAGGTAGATTAAACTCTAACCTTAATACTATTACCAATTGGAGTAGATCATTTGGATTATCCATAAATGTCAGCAAGTCACAATTATGCATCATTGGCACCCCCAGGCAACTATGTAAAATCGATAAAATTGACCTACCTGACGTTATTTTTGATGGGATGGTCTTGCCCTATAGCAACGTTATCAAAAATCTAGGTGTTTTAATTGATCCTTCCCTTACCTGGCGACCACAGATTACTGAAGTTAGCCGTAAAATTTTCGCGACAATCCATTCTCTTCAAAGGTTGAAAAACTTCCTTCCCATTAAAACTAAAATATCACTTGCTAATTGCCTTCTTCTTCCAATTTTAGATTATGCGGACGCGTGTTATCCTGATTTATCAGATGAACTTACCAACAAATTGGAACGCCTACAAAATATTTGCATTAGATTTATATTTGGACTGAAGAAATATGATCACATTTCGCAATATCGTTCTGCCCTCAGGTGGCTTACTATCAAGGACCGACGCAACTTACATGTTCTTTCTCTACTCTATTCTACGTTATTTCACCCCTGTACATCTCCCTATCTAAAGGAACGCTTTACTTTTCTTGGCTCAGAATCCTCTCTTCAACTTAATCTTCGCTCCCAAAATGACAATAAGTTAAGTGTTCCCTTATGTCACTCCAAATTATACGCCAATTCCTTCACGGCTAAGTCAGTGAGACTGTGGAACGCACTTCCATCCGAAATCCGTCAATCCTCTTCGATTTCCATCTTCAAACTTCGTACAAAAAACTATTACCTATCGCTTTAACCTTACTTATTTACTTCCTTCGCACTTCACTATGATCATTGGGGCTATAATGCTATAAATGTTATTTAATCTGTACTATTTATAAATTTATATTTACTTATATATGTATTGATATGTTGTATTTTATAGAAATGTATTTATATATATATATATATTATGTATTTGTATCTATATGTATGTATATTTAGGTATATATAAAGCACTCGCCCATTATGTCCTGCTAGCATCTTAATACAGGGTTGTCTGGAAGAGATCACTACTTGAGTGATAAGACCGCCCCTTGCATGCATCATCCTTCCTAAGTGTCTTTTTTATTTTATTTTATTTTCACTTATTTGTTACTGACCTTTTTTTTTTTTTTTTGTTTTGATTTTGCTTTCTTTTCTTGAGTGTGCAATAAAGTTATTTATTATTATTATTATTATTAATTTATACGCATTGCAGATGTTAGTAAACAACGACGTTTTATTTCTAGAGACAGTGCAACAAATTTGGCATTCATTTATAGTTAGTAAGCTTGGCTGAAATAATTATTGATAAAAAAAGTGTCTTTTATTGTAAAAAACTGAGTTTCTACAGAAAAATTTAACGTTTAAGTTTTAATATATTATCTATGCCACAGATATGACAAAACTTAAAAGACTTAACAAGCAACATTTTAAACTGTAAAAGCGTATTTAATTTAAAAAAAGCTCCGAGCTTTGGTAATTTTTTAATTTTGTTTTATTGAAGTTATAATACCTAAAGGTTAAAATAAAACGAAAAATACTTAGTGTCTATATTTATTTGGTTTGCATCACAAAAAACTGCATGGTACCATTCAGTCAATCGTACATAACCTATACCACCCATAACGAGACTTAAAACTTACTGCTAGGAATTTAAAAGAATTATCTATATCGTGGCAACACAACCACGTTTAAAATATAATAAATAAATTACAATTTTTTTACATTATCTTTTACAATTTTTTTTTAATTTCTCACACACAACACAATAAATACTGTACAACTTTTTACGTGCACTTAATTAAGATTTATTTTTGTGTGCGTTAATCGAAATTGCCTCCATTTTGAAATGAATGACATATAATCTTAAAATGGCGTCTATTGGTGACGTGACGGATGGTTCTAGAACCTCGGTGGTTTGATAGGTTTAGATTCTTCTGGTCTGGTGAAGGATCATCTGGCGAACGCTGAATGTTGAAAGGCCGAGACCGATGGCTGCTAAGGCTAGGGCAGATCTGGTCATCATTTTATCACGATTCGCAGGCTGTGGACAAAAGAAAATAATATTATTTTAATAGAATAAATCCTTTCTAAACCAATTTAGGCCTAAATCTAATCTTAAAGAATATGTATGTGCGCACATCTATTCCGTCATTGTCGTAGTCTGAAGGAGCGTGCACCTCTGGCTCTTAACCCCAAACTACTACTGAGAATATATTGGCAGATAAACTCCAAATTATACCAAGATTTTATCCGACATGAGTCTTTTTTTGGATTCCTATAAAACAAAAATAAAAAAATCGCAATTATTTGCAAATATGAATTGTATATTTTGATTTACTTTAAAAAAAAACTTGAGAGAAAAATGTTTTCATATAAAAAAACTATATTAACAAAGCGATTTATACGAAACAATATTATGTACAAATAAATGCGTAATACTGAGGTTTATTTTAGAATTTTTGTACATACAAACAAAACTATTTAGGAAAGCACGTGGTCTTAGTCATGTGAAATATTTTGTTATCGTTCGCAAAAATCTATTTATACATTCTGTACAATTTCCAAACGCCACTTGGCGTCATTTCAAATAAATTACACAATGAAGATAAACAGGTTACAAGATTGACAGATTATAAATTGCGAACGATGCGTAAAATTGATAAATAAAAAAAAAACTGTACCGAGACGTCGTCGTCAGTTATAAAGTAATTCAAATTAATAATTAAAAAAAAGAAACATTTATAAAAGTTGCCAATTTTTTACTATAATATATATTTAGACTAGTGCCGAAAATGTTGCAAATCGATTTAAAAAATAAAAAAAACAATTAATCGGCAGAAGAAATAGACATGAGTATGCAATTAAAAAAATAATTGTTACATTTATACGGTAATCGATTACGAAAAACGATGAATGTTTGAACAAAGTCAGTTAGAAACAGAACCAGTTAAAAATAGTAGCGTTTTTAAATATTATTTTCAGTGAGCATTATGTAAGTGCATTACATAATATTTGGCATACACTTACAGTTGCTACATAAGAATATATTGAGTTAATGATTAATACAATTGTTTTTTTTTAAAATAGATAATTCATTGTTTTACGTTTCATTTCACTTGCATTACTTTTTGTGCAAGAATAAAAACTATATTTAACATAAATAATCTTTAATTTTTTTCAAGTCAACAAACCATTTTAAATGGCACAAGGAGATACGATAAGACAATACAAAAAGTAAATACGACCTATTTTATTATCTTCCTTTCTTAAACGATTTTATCCGCAGCACCTTGAAGAACACATTATTTAATTTATCGTTCCATTAAATAAAAACCTCGATGGCTTTATATGAACGTAGACAAAACTCTCCTAGTTATAATCCGGGTAATCCCCATTGAATAATCCGTCCATCTTGTTTAAGAGTTAAGGTAAAAGAAAATATCTTATTTTATATTATATTGACATATCGTACCGTATTGTCATTGTATTTGACACGTAATCAAATACTTCTGACGAATATTGAAACAATTGTAGTGAAATATTTAGGGGACTCGTAAACATCCAAATACTGACTAATGTTTCTCTCCTTTTAGAGAACGAAGTTTATATCTAGAAAATTCAATTGCGAGTCGGTCTATATTCGTGAACATTCAGACACATGTACGTTCCTGCACCACCGAGGGCAAGATATGAACAAAATAAGCAAGATAAATTTCTACACACATGCATGCCATAAATGTATCGGACCTATATTTGCAAAAGTATTATCAAAAACAGTCTATTTATTAATTCTAATATACAATTATAAATAAACATACTCGTAAGTTATGTATAAATAATATATATAGCCAATAATACAAGACGTACCAATAATTGACGACTATAATTCAAATCAATTGAAAAATGACGGAATTGTTGAATGAAATATGATCTTTGATATAATGCACTTTGTACCGTGCAATAACGTGACGACTAACAATGTCCGTCCGTGTCAGCGATTATTGCCCTTGTTACCGAAATGTAATGGTTATTATTGTCTGTACGTATTTTGAAATAAATATAATTTAATTAGTCAAGGTGTATTTGTGAACATTTCTTTTTAATATCGTATAAAATGTTTTATTATGTATTTAAAGTAATTGGAGAGCTATTCATGAATGCCGTTGGTGTAAATTCGATACCTTGCGAATTTAAGATTTTGTTTGAAAACTAAGTACATAATAACTTATTTTACGTTATCTGTGTATTATAACTTGTTGATTTATATGGCTAAACATTTTCTTGAAAAAATATTGTCTAATAGATATGCTTTATCTATCTGTTGATTTTTGTCAAAGATCTTGGTGTAACATCATCATATTATATATAATTTCGTGGTCCGTTTAATATTAATACATATTACCAGGGAAAGCAAATGACTCTACTCCACCTGATGATAAGTGGTAGTTGAGTCCAAACGAGATGACGGGTAATACTTAATACAGTCGGAAAGAATGATCTGCACTAGCAGATCACTATCACTAGCCACCCCGGACTGGCCTCGTAAAGAAGTGTGCTGGTAAAGAATTCAATTTTTGAGGTACAAAGAAAAGAAAATTCTTCGTTCGCGATTGATTTGTCATGCCACAGTTAGGCGGTGACATCGAGAGCACGTGTACACTTGTCAATAAAGAGACACGCAGGAATTAGAGAGAACAATTCTATAGAAAGGAGAACTCTATATATATACGGCCGCAAGTCTCGAGATCCAGGACAGGACAGGATAGATCGTGTTTTTTTTTTTCTTTATAATATTTTTAGTAGCAGCCTAGAAGTCTGCCAGTTGAAAGCGAGTACGGTCTCGCCCCAGAAAGTTAGTAAAACCGTTAGTCTTGCGCCTAAACTGTTTCTGCTCGACGGAATAGAGATTATCTCTGTGTTGACGTCCACTCGTGACGTGATTTGTCCAATCACTCTTGATTGGCAAGCTGTAATATATATTTACGATAATAATTATAAATATATAACAATTAATAATCTAAAAAAAAGACGAATCTTGTTTAGGATTTCTCGGTAATCTGAAATATACATTTTTGTTTCTTTTACATTAGCAACAGGCGTTGCGTCAAAATATTCAAAATTATGATAAAACATTTCTTATGAGATAAGATTCGCCGTTCTTTGACTGATTACGAATTAAGGTTGTCTCATTCCAAATCTTAAAACTATACGTTATTTTAATATAAGTCGTTTATACAAAATTAATCTTTATTATTAATTACATAACGTTTATAACGGCATACCCAAAAAAGCAAAACGGTTAGATTTCAAAAATAGAATTGCTTTAAAAAAAAAAATGTTATTTATCGAATGTAGCAACCCTGACGTGTTCTTAATCATAAGCTATTTTATCTTCTCTCTGTAATGAAGAATGCAGGCGCCGATAGTCATATAGTTTCTAAATAGAATATTCGATAATATACAAATAAATGGTGCAAATTGGACAAATCACGTAGTCTTTTATTATCCACAGTACATTTATAATTATACACCGAACCCCTCAATTTATAATGAAACTAAAAAAAACACGTATTTATACATATCACTCTTCATACTGGAACACAACAATAGCAAGTACTGCTGTTTAGCGGTAGAATATCTGATGAGTGGGTGGTACCTACCCAGACGAGCTTGCACAAAGCTCTACCACCGATTAAAATACCGTGAGGGAAGAGTTTATGGGTGGAGTGGTGTGCTATGTACCCTATGCCCTTTGCTGTGGACGTCAAAGCTTAACAAACAAATAAACAACCAAAGTCCAACCAAATCAGTATTAGTAAAGTTCTACATGGTAACACGACAGTTTTAGAGCATAAAGGCACAACGTCACCAGAGTATAGAAGAAAATGTAATTCCTTCCGATAATACACCCACAACAGTACCTGATAGGTTATCACCTTGCGCCTGTATCAACACTGGCTTACTCACGTCTCAAACTGGAGCATCTCAATAAAACGTATTGATGTTTGACGATATAATAGAATGAGTAGGTAGTGAATACTGGCTATCTACCTATCCAAATAATTCTACTAGGTATTGTTCTGTTCCGGTTTGAAGGGTGAGTGACCCCGGTGTAACTATAGGGCACATGGACATAACATCTTAGTTCCAAATCTCACATTTGATAATAATGGCTAATAATATATATTTTCAATTAATGGCATCTTTCTATTTTATAAAAATAAACAAAATCGAGTTGATTACATTTCGAAATTCAATTTGGCACATGTATGTAACATTCATTTTATTACGATAAATACTAGACAATATATGTATATAGTAGTAAAGTATATAAAGTGCTATTGTACCTATTTTGGAATGTAATTTACGATAATGAAATGATTGTTTTCATAAAATCTTCTGTTATCAACGGATTATGCGAATTATTAATTAGTCAGACAAACTTACTACTTCTTCTAGTTCAGGTCATCGGGTGCATTGACCAAAATCGGTGTATATATCGTCTTTTCAAAGATATCCAAATAGGATGCAAACGTTTGATAAATGTGCATGCTTTTAACGATTCTAATTTTGCACGCTTTCTCCCTTTTCATGACTGATTGGCAAATAGTACTCCTGATGATAAGTGTTCACAAATGATGACAAGAGGTAAAACATGCCATCAATGCGTCGCCTAATAGGATTTCTTCGTCCAAAAAGTTCGCCGTGTGGGAAAAAGTGGGAATGGTGACGTCACCTGTTATTATTTGATGATGCAATACAGCATAAAAATATTGAATTTACTGCATATTGGTTCATAATCTCTCGTGTTGATGCAACGGAAGAGATGCAGTATAATGAAAGACGTACGTAATTCGGTAGCTACAATATCTACTCATGGGTCAGAAGGCTATAGGAATAGATAGATAGATAGGAAGCTAAATTAGACAATTTTAAATCTCTTATCAGTAAGCAAAATTAATAGTTTTATGATTATAGATAACCGAAGATACTCGTTTGAGACTACGAACTAACATAACGTTAAAATGATTGGAATAATATCTCCGACAAATTCGAATATATTTCCAGAGCGTCTTGGCGAGAATTATCACTGCATTAAAAAAAAAGACAACACAGGTTCAAAACCTCGTATACAACGAGTATTGCGAGAACCATTATTATAAAGACACGAGATTATATAGTGGCAAAAAGATGATAAACAGACAGAAAAGGTCAGAAAACAAGCAACGACTTCTATTGCGCTAGTGAGCTCCACGATCGATCAATTAAAACTTATATATTGTGACTTTATCGTAATTGCATGACATTACAACCTCATGTTAAGTTAGTGGCTATAAATATAGCTACGTTTATTTATAAAACGGTTTAAACGCAAAATGTCGCCAGAAGTTGGCTAGACGCCATTTATTCATACGCGAAGGTCGAATACTTTCTGTAAACAAATTTAGCACAATAACAGCGGTTCATTCACTGTCTTCAATTGTTGAATTTAAAAACATTTTTGAAGATTTCATTTGTTATACTCGTCAATGACTAATTTTATTGAGGGTAGACTGAAAAAAGTCGTAATTTTGGGGAGACATTTTTGAAAGGCTCAGCTTTTAGTTTTTAGCTTTCTGTCCATTGTCATATGTCATTAGCAAAACTACGTTAACAATCATAATACTTAATTCAACACGGAAGCATAACACTTATTGATAGTCAAACTAGAAACTACCACAAAGAATCACCCAGCCCCGAGAAGAACCGGCGAAAGACACACAGCGGTTTGTTAATTTTTTACATTATCTTTCGTTTACAAAGTATAAAAAAAAGAAAAACAGATAAATAACTACTTGTGTTGTTATGTAGTCCTTACTAATGTTATAAATGCGAATATGTGTTTGCTTATTACACTTTTACGTCTCAACTAATCAGTCAATCAAAAAATTCCGTACACACTGACAGGGACTTCAAAGGGTACCTATATGTAACAGCTCCTCTCCTAACAAACTAAGGCGAAGCCACGCGCGGAAACTAGTAGCATTACAAAAGTACCAATTTGTATTACAATTTATTCGATTACTGGTAGTAAATACAATCTCTATTAGTCATCACGGATAACTTTTTACACATCTTTATTTATAAAAATGTATGTTTGGTTCTGTTCGAGTTTAATAGACCACGAAACTGTTTGACCGATCACACTAAAAGTTCACAAATTATTGTTTGTTCATAGAAAATATTGTTATGGTTTCTAATATATGTTTCAGCTAGCCAATATAGCGTTGCATCTCATCAACTTCAAACGAGCGCTTTGACAATTAGTATAATGTATACATGTTAATATAGACAAGGTAACGTCTACAGGGTTTGAATTTTATGATTACTTGGTGGTAGAGCTTTGTGCAGGCTCGTCTGGGTAAGTACCACCCACACATCAGATATTCTACTGCAAAACAGCAGTACTTGCTACTGTTGTGTTCCGGTTTGAAGGGTGAGTGAGCCAGTGTAATTACGGGCACAAGGGACATAACATCTTAGTTCCCAAGGTCGGTAGCGCATTGGTGACCACATACCATCAGGTGGCCCAAATGCTCGTCCGCCTTCCTATGAAATAAAAAAGGGGTTTAGGATTCTATAGTTAGTTTCTCATTACACATTAAATTCCATTTAAAAAAAAATTAACAGTCTTATCAAGGCATCAGAGTTCACACGTGTTATCGTTAATTAGCTCGTGAGTGATTTACGTAAATCGAATTATAACCTCATTTAAATAAATAGTTTCGATAAAATAATTTTCACTGAGCACTAATCTCAAACCTTGTATATTTAACAGGAGATTATTGAACAATCTAATGAATAGACTATTATAATTTTCTGGGCATTATGAAATGCAATAATTGGCATCGTGACTGTCATTACCCTGGCTCACTCACCGTTCACGAGGGTAATAAATCAGCGTTTATTAACATTATCTAACCTAGCCATAAAATAATCTATTCATAATATATATAATATAAAAATTAATATGTTCATATCGTGATTCATGAGAACACCTCGAGGAAACCTACACTCCTCAATAACCTATCCTCCTTTATGCAGCAGGGTAGTGTGAAACAAGTTCCCAACCTACTCTTGGAAAGCACCTTAGCTTATCCGTGTCCCACGCCTTTATTACAATAAATAATAAAACAGTATAATTTACGGTGAAGGAAAATATCGTGAGGAAACCTGAATGTGTCTAATTTCACTGAAATACTGCCACATGTGTATTCCACCAACCCGTATTTGAGCAGCGTTGTGGAATAAGCCCAAAACTTCTCCTCAAAAAAAAGAGAGCAGGCCTAAGCCCAGCAGTGGGATATTCACAGGCCATTAGTGTAGTGTACTGCAGTCGAGTCCATTGAACTGTCATTATATGGATTTAAGCAAACTTTCAATAGTTATAAAAAGGCAACATTCTAGAAGTTTTTATTTGTTTCAAAGAATCTCAAGAAACGATTTTAAAACTGTAATGTTCCAAAATGAATTTCCGTCGACTGGCAAGAATGTGGAAGATAAAGACGCGAAATAATCCCAAAGAAAACTGTAAACTGAGATACGAAGTTATCATAGAAAATGATCGACTTGTATGTTTTGACAATTCAAGATAACACGAAAGGCTATTTTTACCTTCTTAATTACGATTTATTTTGTATGTTCATACATTGTTATATTATCATATTTATTATTCGCTAAGTAAATAATTTTAAAATAGGCGGTTTCAACCGCGTATAATTAGTAAAAATATAATGAATAAAAACAGCCAAGAACCTTCCTCGATAAAAGGATATCCAACACAAAAATATTTTTAAAATTTGGACCAGAAGTTCCTGAGATAAGCCGGATCAAACAAAATAAACTCTTCAGCTTTATATATTAGTATAGATAGGCATTATAATTAAACAGATAATCCATAGCAACAAAGAATTATGTATTTATAGAAGTTCATTCACATTTCACAGCGGAAATACCTCGTAATCGATGTGTTACGATTTCAATCAGCTGCTTTTAAACTGTCATGACGGAAAATTCTATGAATATTATCGTCTTATTAAATGTCGGCAGTAAACAATTTTTGTTTCATCGAAATTACATTTGGGAATATATTATAGAGGTGTATTGAATGATAATTATTATAAAAATAATGCATGTTATGCAAAATCTATAAAGAAAAATATTTTTACTTAGAAATAGCTGTGACCCGCGGTTTCAACCGCGTACCTATAATTAATAACAATATTATGAATAAAAATCGGCATAGAGCCTTCCTCAATAAAGGGACTACACAACAAAATAATGTTTTTTTAAATCGAACCAGTAGTTCCTGAGATTAGCCGGATCAAACAAACATACTCTTCAGCTTTATATATTAGTATAGATTTAGACGATGAAAAAAGTTTTAAGTTATATAAGATCACTTGGTGGTAGAGCTTTGTGCAAGCCCGTCTGGGTAAGTACCACCCACTCATCAGATATTCTACAACAAAACAGCAGTACTAGGTATTGTTGTGTTCCGGTTTGAAGGGTGAGTGGGCCAGTGTAATTACAGAAACAATTATTTCCGTCTTATTTTAAATAGAATGTATTTGATTCGTTCGGCAGTTGCCATGCGGTATTGCAAGATCACTAACCCTGTCAGTACGAGATTTTGAGAGGCGTTCAAGGTCAACCGCATTTGGACCAAGTCACATTTTGAATCAACTCATATTGTATTTAAAGTAGTTTAATGGACATAGAGAAGAAGATGATAATAATAATATCCCGGGACATAATTCACACATGACCATCTGATCCCAAGCTAAGCAGAGCTTGTACTATGGAAACCAGACAACTGTACTAGTTTTCTTTTGTAAATACATACTTATATAGATAAATACACATACAACGATACCTAAAACGAAGTCAAGTGAAAAAATATATATAATCTGTCTATTTTTACCTATACATACATATATATCTATCTCTTCTCTAATTATTTGTTTAACTAATAAATTTATCCATAATTACATGAACGCGTAAATGTTAACTAAACTAAATAATCAACTGAAAATAACCGATTTTCTTTTTAAACTTAGTTCAACAATTAGTAGTTCTTATTGTGTAAAAATATAACAACCAAAACAAAATGAATCATCTTCGTCATGCATAGCACTCTTAGTACTGGCATCAACGAAGATGTTAGTCTTGGTCGAGAGGTAGTGTTGCATGGGTCAAACAAAGGTCATGGGTAAGCCAGCTGATGTTGACGTAGATAGTAGATCTTAGATAGCTAATTAGCAAACCGGCCATCAGCTGCCCAAGTAGCATCGCGGGTGCGCCAGCTGAAGCTTGGTTCACTTACCATTGAAAATGGCGTCAACATCATTACCTAAAATCCAACGCTACCTCCCGGACCATTTGTCGTTTCGATAAAAAAATATACCAAGTACAATTGCTGAGCACCCAATGTACTTTTAAAACGAAACTTTTAACGAAATAGGTCTAACGTACATATTAGATGACATTTAGAGAAACTGTGAAGGGCAGACGTAATTAAGGTCAAGCCATTACCAACTCTAGAACATCGGAACGTCTATTACGAGTTATCAGATATCTGATACTTAACGAACAATTAATGTAATGTCTCTTTAATCTATCTATATAAATAAAATGATAGAGGTCTGCAGTTGTGCGCATATCACGGATAAACTACTGGATAGATTTCAATGAAATTTTCTTAATTTTATATCTCAGACACTTGGCCCTTATCAAAAAAAATATTGCGATATCTTCATTTAATAAAAAGTTATTGAAGATTCAAGAAACAACGATTTGTATATGCACTGCGTGTTCAGTGATGTATGTTTAAACAAAGTATATTTTTGCTTGCGATCTTTTTGATGTATATTCCTTCGTACATAAGAAAACTTTGTTAGTATATCAAGCAACGCGGACGTGGTCGCGGGTATCAGCTAGTAAGATAAATTAATACGTGGTATAACCATATTATGTCCGTTCGTTGTAGAACACGTATCTATATCTTATTTCTATCTGTTAAGCATTTTCTATATCTATTTATGGTGTACAATACAACATTTAAGCTCGTCTGGGTAGGTACCACCCACTCATCAGATATTCTACCACAAAACAGCAGTACTTTGTATTGTTGTGTTCCGGTTTGAAGGGTGAGTGGGCCAGTGTAATTACAGAAACAATTATACAGTAATAAAAAATATATAGTAATAAACATTGTATCCAAAAGTTCGATCTGGATACGAAAATATATCCTCTTCTTTACCAGAAGAATAAGGAAAATGGAAAGTTACAAAACAAAATATCATATGATAAATCAAATCCACCTGAGAACTTGAAATAATATCGAAAGGAGAAACAAAGAAGAAATCCATCATATCACAACATTAAAAACATTTGGTAATCTCGGTGAAACATAAAGAAATTTAACAAGGATGTAGACACAGCTCAGAAAATGCATGCGCAGTACGTACTGCAGTCAATTTATTGACTAAACCTTATCCACGTGCTTCGTACCCAAGTACGAATACGAATGTTGTATGATATATTTTAAATTGGGATACGATGAGACTGAACTATTGCTAAAGCGTCTAATATAGCATCGTCCTACCTTATGTCTCCTTCCTACCCCATCCCTTCCTTAGTATATAATTAATATATTGTGTTTAGTTATCTATTTATTTAACTCGGATTTTATTTTATTTTGTTTTACATTTTATTTAATTATATTTAGTTTGTGTGGAACAAATATTACAAAATGATAATGTGCTGTCGGTTTGGAGGGCGATGGTAACTGCGACACAGTGAAATACTAACGTAGTTGCTATCGTATAAATTATTTGAGAAAATTATGTATTATGGTTCAAAAAAAAAATATATATATATAAGGAATTGTTCGAAGTAGCCATAAGGAATAAACTCATTGATGTATATATAAAATAATATCCTGGGACATAATTCACACAAGGCCATCTGATCCCAAACATTTCGTAAATACATACTTTTACAGATAATCACACCCAGACTCAGGACAAACAGACATGTTAATGCACACAACGTCCGTGAATGCGTCCGTCCTGGGTGGGACCGAACCGATCGAACCCACCCAGCACCTGCGGCGCGAAAGGCAAGCACTAACAACCATTTTAAAACCAACTTTTTTACATTGCCAATGCTTTTGGTCGTTGGTGACTCTTTACCATCAAGTGGCCCATGTGCTCGTCCGCCTACGTACCTATTATATAAAAAAGTCTACTCATCCGCCTACCTATTTTATATAAAAAAGTCCACCGGCAAACAGATTAAGTATTGGTTGTGTTTCGGTATGTATTTAAGTAGTTGACTGCCTCGTTGGTCTCGTGGCTAGATATAAGGCCGCAGACTCGGTGATCCTGGGTTCAACTCCCAGGTCGGGCCAAAAAATAGCTACTGGGTTTTTCTGTCAGAAAATTCACTCAGTAGCAGCCTGGAGTCTGGAAGTTGGAAGTGTGTACACTCCCGTGCCTCGGAAAGCACGTTAAGCCGTTGGTCCTACGCCTGAACTTTCCGGTCGTGCCGGATTGCCGTCCCATCGGATTATGAGAGCTAAGGAAAAGAGAGTACACACCTGTGTTTGCGCACACACTTGTGCACTATAAAATCACCTGCGCAGTTGGCTATTCTCTCTTGAAATTGGCCGCCGTGGCCGAAATCGGTCTGTAGGACCTTATATTAAAGTAAGGGTAACATTGTTTCAGGAAACCATGCAAAAGTTGATACAAATGATTTATTACCTTGATATCCTATGACGCTACATCCCGTACGACGCGACGAGGTCGTAACGTAACGAAACAATTGTTTAATTCGCTTCGTACGTTACGTAGTTTATTTCAAGACACGCAAACATATTTGCGTTTTAAGATAGTGCGTAGTTAGGATTATTTTTGGAACAAAATGTTAAATTTTATCGTGATCATGTCCCCCTTGTTGAATTGAGTCTAGCCAACTTTTAGGAGATTCACGGCCGAATACTGAAACGTCATTCAAATATGATTGGGACTTTAATTTAGTATGCGAAATTTTGAAATTTATGACGTTCCAAATAATTAAGTCCCACTTCATATTTGAAAGACGTTTCAGTATTCGGCCGTTAGTCCGCCAAAACCATCAAGCTTTACATGATTTCCAAGGTAACAATGGTAACATTGTCATTATTCCCAGCTCCAAAATGCTATTACTCAACTGCTTCAGACATAATTCATTGTCAGAAAAACCTAATATTAATTTCATCTAAACTTAAACTTTTATCAAATACGAGATTTGAGACGCTGATCTCAAGATTTCCACCAGTCAAAAAAGTAGTTGATATACCAACTTATAACCTATATAAATAAAATGAATAAATAAATGTCTGCAGTTGTGCGCGCATCACGGGAAAACTAGTGGATTGAAATCTTTCAATGAAATTTGCTAAATTTTATTTCGACATCTTCATTTAATAAAAAGTTATTAAAAGTTTCAAGAAGAAGAAGAAACAACTATTTGTATTTGCACTGCGTGTTCAGTGATGTATGATTAAACAAAGTATATTTTTACTTGCGATCTTTTTGATGTTTTTTTTCCTTTGTAAGATATAAGAAAACTTTGTTAATATATCAAGCAACGCGGACGAAGTCGCGGGTATCAGCTAGTATTGAATAAGGAAGGAGATAAATGAGGAAGTAATTTTGTTACGCCGTGAAGTCATAAATACTTAATCGATCACTGCGAAGTTTTGTATACACATTGTCAATCGTACCTAAAACTTGACTACACGCACGCTAGCGGAAAATATTATCCATAAAAACAAATGGTTGTCTGTAAAGTCGGTTTACAGACAATAATTTTTACGTGATCGTCATACGAAAAAATCTCATAATTGAATAGTAGGACGCACACTGATGAATACTAGGACGCATCGGCCGATGGAGTAGAAGAGAGATATACTATACGTCTCAAGCCTAGCTTAAGCCGATCGTGCCTCTCTATCGCTTGTTCCGCGCTCTCGCTTGCACGCTCGGCTCAGGCGGAACGTGACATGAGTCGATTTTTTTGTCGTGCCTGCAGCCGGCGTTCAACGATTTCTGAAAATGTTATATGTTTCTAAACTGTTTTCTTAGTGACCCTGTGTTGTTATTTTTACTTAAATCAGTTTTGTATACATGCTACATACTATATCTTTGCTATAGAATCGCAGATGTATCTGAAATTCTATTCTATTCCTCGGTATGTCAATGCTAATAATAATACTATACAGAGCGGACTGAGCTCGGCGTTCGTGCAAACTGATCGCCAACTACACATACATTTCTTCATAAGAATCTTATTGATTTTCCGAACAAATTAATCATTTTGTGTTCTAGATATTGTTCGACCGAGACAAAAGCTATGCTAAACAACCTAACTAATATTATAAATGCTAATATAACTCACACTTTTTTGTAACGCTTTCACGCCTAAACCAATAAACTTAATTTAAAAATTCTTTCACCAATGGATAGCTACATTATCAGCGAGTAACATAGGCTATATTTTATCCCCGTGTTCTCACGGACACAGGAATTACGCGGGTGAAACCGCGCGGACTTGCGTGTTTTTTTAATAATACTTTTGGTTAACGTCTGATACTTTTGCCCTAATTTCGCCCTTGCGTTTTCATAGGCCAGATTTTCATGTACCGAAAAGTAGTCAATTTATCAGATCGAATTTCATCGACTTAAGACTAGTACTAATGAAACATAATGCTTATCTGAATTCAAGTCATTGACCTCCAGTTCAAAACTTAGCTTACCATTAAGTATTCCATCTAGATTTAGTCTAACATTTGTATAAAATCAATTAAGTATTTTTTATCATGAGATTGAACAGAAAAAATTTAATGGTTCTAGAACTATATGCGTATGTAACTAGCAAGTCACTTATGATCAGGTATATGATTGTTACAACATACTAGTTGTAACTGCTTTTCACTGCTTACAATATGTACGGTTCGTGTCAATATAGTCATGCTAATGTATTACAAAGGAGTTTCTACTTTGCAAAGTTAGTTCAGTAAACATTTTTTATTGTGTTTTCACTGCTGGCTGGAAAGGTACCTTGTTGCATGAATTAAATAGATTAAAGATACATAAATACTCTTTTCTTCACCAATAAGTAGATAAGGATGTTCAAAATATTTGATCTAGGTATTCCTGATCCGGAAAACAATATAGGCTGCAAAGGTATAAACAGTTTTAATTATATGTAGTTTCGTAATATAGGTGTTGTTAGTTGATTACTATATATATAGAGGACAATAATTTGTCAAAAAAAGTCGGTGATACAAGATCTAATAGGAGTGGGTTTTGAAACAAAATTAAATAGTTCTCCAGTATAAATATAAATTATTATTATTATTATCCTAAAATGTACCACTTTATTCTTAATACATAATGCAGTTAGTTAATCTGATAAAATTAATTATTTAGTTCACAACTAACAAAGGTAGTGTATCCATTATAGGACAAAATGATTAATGAACTCTTAGCTTGATTTTAAAAGATTTTTCCTCTGCATTATTTAATAAATATACTCCAAATTGAAGTGACAATTAAATAAAAAATATTTGAAACATTCATTTCAATGACTGAAGCTTGTTATTTTTTATATTATAGGTAGGCAGATGGGTAAATTGGCCACCTGGTAAATGGTAACCACCCTTCAAAATGGAACATAACAATACTCCTAAGTATTTCTGCTTAGAACTAGAATATGCGATGAGTAGGTGGTACCCACCTAGACAGATTGAAAGCCCTACTACTAATTAAATTACATTTAAGTACTTAACTGTTACTTTCCTAATCTCAGAAAAAATATTCCTATTTTCATGAAGACATTAAAAGCACATACTGAATATGAAAATCCACCCAGAACAGAAACCAAAACATTTTTATAGCTATAGCTGTTTGCTCGTAAAAGATTATTCAATAAATAAGATATACAATTAAAAAAATAGTAAAATAAAGCATGCTATAAATGTTTCAAGTTAAGAGCTAGGATGAATTAAAATGTACGAGAAGTATTATATAGTTTATTTTACCTTCTGTACATTTATTCAGGTATTACGTTTTTACATTTTAAATAAACTTAATTCAATTAATTGTCTTGTACATGTTACATTATTCTAAGTAATAAATAATTCAAAGGATCTTTACCTGCGAATATGTGAGTCTCAGAGCGTACTGGGCGATTTGTGTCGTTTTCATTATGTCCGAACCAGATTGTTAGCTGAAAAAGAAATAACACGTTCTAAAAACACGTAAAACGATCGAAAGCACACTTAAATCCTTAGAAAATTCCCGTAAAATCACTTGTCTCAAACTTTTACATAACCTAAATTGTGTTTGAATGTCACTTCAAATATTTGACAGAAACATCGAAAAAACTAGATTTTAAAAATCGAAACATTATATTTATTTAAATTAAAATTAATTAAATAGTTGATAAAACTGTTATACTTTTTTTTTTAAAGATTACAAAATATTTTTATTATTCACGTACATTACACCCGCTGACAGCCGCGAATGAAAGAAAAGTATCGCTATTCGCTTTTGTCTTTTTCGTTGTTTCCTTCCATTAGGTTCGTTACGTTGCACAAACTGTAAATAAGTGATACTATCTATAAAAATAATGTTACCCTCTCGTCGTCATAAAAAGAAAATTAATACAACCAATAAAATAATTTATTTTTTTTAATCCAAAAATTTTATATATTTCTGTTAGTAAGCAACATTAAGAAAACGCAGAATAGCTTAAAATTACCTAAATTAACTAAATATGAAATATATTATAAAACAAATTATGAATTACTTAACATTTCTTTGTTAATCTACTAGTCACTAAAAATTAAAATAAACTACAGTAACTTCATAATATTTTTCAATAATTTAAGTTTTTAATTAAATTAGTTGCCTAAATATATGAAGAATTTATTTCTTCGGCAACATTCATAAAATCAATTGACAGGTTTACCAACGGCACTAGATTTCTGATTCATTAAAAAATATTTCTTTTTAATAATTTGTAATTAATTAAATTAAATGTTTACGTTACATTGTAAGTAATAATTCAAAAATAAATTTCTTGAAACATATTTTCGTTAGAACGTAACTAAACTACTAACTGAACTGAATAAAATGATTGAATCGCTATTGTACTTAATAGTTTTGTGTATTTGCTATAGATGGCGCTTTTAGTAAATACTTCGCTTTTACATTATTTTATTAGAATTACATACAAATGTTTCCAGCGCAGTATGATCATGATGTTATATGTTAACTATTCATGAAAAAATGACTTTATTTTTCATATTTTTTTAAAAGTTCATGCGACCGGCTGATGCATATCCTTCTCTCCAATATGCAGCTGACGGTTACTTTCCAGCTCAGTATGATTTTAACTATTCATAAAAAAAGGTTTTAGCCAGCGTATTATTACTTTTTTTTCTTCAATTCCCAACTTTCGCACCCTCCCACAGCCAAAACTAGCGCGGGTGCGTGAGCGGACGCTTGGTTCACTTATTAGTCATTTGAGTTCTATTGAAAATGACGGCAATCCTATATGGGGCAAAAGCTGAAAAAGTGTCGAACTGTAAGCTCTTAGTAACAGTTCGTAAGCCTTCCGGAATGGTGTTAGCGTAGATAAAGGGTATGATATGAATGTAGCAGCTCTAACTGGACCGAATGTTCCAAGTTCAAAAATTTAATATTTTGGTGACTAACCTAAAAACTTTTTGTATATTACGTAACCTTAAATAACCGTTATTTATGTATATATCCTACACTACTAACTCTTAGGGCTGTTTTTTTAAAATTTTTTACCCTGAACATGTGGTGCTAAACATCTTTTCATTCGCAGAGATAGTCCTCTACCCTCCATAATTAGAATATTGACAATGCATTGATAAGTGATAAGAATTATTTATAATTAATGTAATAGGAAAGTAGTATGTTCAATTTTTCAAATTTCAATGCTTAATATAAAACCTTCTTGTACATACTATATGTATGTATTTATACATAGTACATGTATTTATACGTATATATCAATATAATTATGAACATCGATGTTGTTTTAATTTATGTACATCATTAGGGTATTTAAAAAAGAGCGGATCATAAATCAATAATATCAATCAAAATACATCATTTTTTCAAAGCTGATATGCACAAAATTTGTCGTCCTTAGCTCAATAAAAAAAAAACGAAATTTTGACAACACGTGATACCAACCTAAGACCTGGAAAGTAGTTTTTTGTCCTTAAATTACATACGCTCAATGCATTACGAAATTTCAATATCCTATTAAAAAAACTTAGCAGTTTATCATCCATTTTATATGTACTTAGGTATAATAAAGTAAGTTTTTTAAGTGCGGTACATATGTACCTACTTACAAATTTCAATAGTTTATATTTTGTATAGAAAAATTATAATAAATAAATACATGTAAATCTTGCCGGAATAACAGTAATTATGTAAATTATTTACGATCTCATTAATTAATACATAAAAGCCTTGATATATTCAAATTGAAGATTTAGAAAAGAACGACTATGACTATACAAATCTAGACAGCGTGGAATGATTGCAATGACTGCTAGCAGCATTTTCATTTTAAACACCAATTCCGATACTCTGGGCGGTAAATGCACCGTATATAGCCCTCTTGTAAGTAGAGGCAAATATACCTAACTAGCTGATAGCGACTGCGTCCGCGTTGCTTGATATATTAACAAAGTTTTCTTATGTACAAAGGAAAAATCATCAAAAAGATCGCAAGCAAAAATATACTTTGTTTAAACATATTATATCACTGAACGCGCAGTGCATATACAAATCGTTGTTTTTTGAAACTTTAATAACTTTTATTAAATGGAGATATCGCAATAATTTGTGTCTGAGAAATAAAATTTAGAAAATTTCATTGTAATCTATCCAATAGTTTTTCCGTGATGCGCGCACAACTGCAGACCTCTATCATTTTATTTATTTAGATGACAACGGCTTATATAACGACAGTAATTTTAATTGCTAAATTAAAGCTAAATACTTATTACTTTCAAGCCAATTTACAGTTTAATTCAAACCACCAGCCCGAATTCGTACCTAAAACCTTAATACATAAACTAGAAAGAACTAGTAAAGAACTATTTATGTTCTATCCATTGTACCATCTAGGCTTAGTATACTTGTCATCTTTGATCTTAAACTAATAAAATTTTTTAACCGAATTCACATAAAAAATGAATTGAGATGTATTTGCATTCGTATTTAAAATATAATAAATATAATATAATTTCGTCACACCATATCAAACAGGCGGTGTGTTTACACACGTTGTGTGCTTACCTTATCGTCTGCTATCTCATAAACGAGGACAAGATACGAGATGAAATTTCAAATGATAAGTAAGGCATTAAATTTTGAATCTCTTAAATAAGTATGTGTAATTAGTTTACGTTTTATAGCGAATGTTTCAAATTTCAATCGCTGGCTGTGTCCTACGATTTTACTTTTTAATTTGTAATACGTATATCGCTTGTTTCATACACAAAAATGTTCTTTTAAATCGACCTGATAGCCTCCGAGATTACCGCGTTCAGCCATACAAGCTCCAGCTCTTATACTTATTATATTTACATAATTGTATCTGTTGTACATAATACATAAGAATAACATGATAGTATTAAAATATGTCCCGTCCTTTTAATCGGACACAGGAAAGAGATAGCAGTATTTCTTAATTCATTATACAGATGTAACAAAATTCGTGTCCGACACGTGAAGTGGTTATTAGGTATCGTGAGTCGGTTCTTAATAACCACTTCACGGGTCGGACACGAATTTTGTTACACCCTGTGTAGATACGTTAGCATTTTGACTTTTAGCTCGATACGACAGATACAATAGATACGACCTTTTGAAATAGAAAACTTACAACTATCTATATCAAAATTAGAAGCAAACTTCGCTTCAGATCTTCAAAATCAATGAAAATTTCGTTGCGTTATTATTATTATAACAATATTTTTAATTATATTGATGGTTATGTCGCCCTGTCAAAGTTGGAAGACGTTAGTGATTCTCAACAGAGACTGGGGGCCAAACGCCAATTCTATTATCAAATTGTCACTTTATCGCAATCGAATCGCATAGTTATAGTTTCCGTTTATCAGTTCTCCTATCCTTTAATTTAATTATTGATTATTGGCATAAAAGTGTTTAAGTTTAGTTTTGTTAAAACGGTATATGTTAACACATATCGGTTCAGTTTAAATATATATTGAATTTCGATTGGCAAGACCGACCAAAATGGAAATCCTTGGAAGGCCTTTGTCCAGCAGTGGACGTCTTTTGGCTGAAATGATGATGATGATGTATTGAATAAAGTTGTCAAAGTTGGATTGGTATTGAATCGGGAACGTTATCTTTATAGATAGTACAATTGGCCCCCTGACTACCGTCGCGTCCCGTCAAATATATTAAAGTAAGCAAGTACGAGCGCAAAAATTGGTGCACTGTCTGTACCCTCACTCCGTTAATTCGTTCAATAACTTTTACTGGTCCAATCGGGATAAGGTCAAGATAACTAACGATTTGAATATGATGCTGCAACGAAGGTTTAGTAAGTAGTTACACCAGTGAAACAACTGTATTAGCATCAAAAAACATTGGTACTAATTACGTCATCAACCACGACTACATACAAGCTACTACATATTTTTATATAAATTTTGCAAATGTATCCGTACCAAATACCGTCTAATTGCAATATTACAAGATATCGGCTTAGATGACAAAAATATAAGTATTATCCAGAATCTGTATTGGAACCAGAAGGCTACTGTACGAGTTGACCATTGTCTGTTGTTTTACTTGGTGGTAGGGCTTTGTGTAAGCTCGTATGGGTAGGTACCACCCACTCATCAGATATTCTACCGCAAATCAGCAATACTTGCTATTGTTCTGTTCCGGTTTGTAGGGTGAGTGTCGAGTGAGCCAGTGTAATTACAGGCACAAGGGACATAAGATCTTAGTTCCCAAGGTTGGTGGCGCATTGGCGATGTAAGCGATGGTTAACATCTCTTACAATGCCATTGTCTATGGGCGTTGGTGACCACTAACCATCAGTTGGCCCAAATGCTCGTCCGCTTCCTATGAAATAATAAAATAAAATGCATAAATGCGAGTTTTTATAAACTAAATAATTAAGATAATCGTCCATAAGGAATTCATTTTGTGACTAAGAGTAACAATTCATTTTGTGACTAATGGCCGAATACTGAAACGTCTTTCAAATATGATTAGGACTTAATGACGTTCCAAATAATTAAGTCCCACTTCATTTTGAATGACGTTTCAGTATTCGGCCGTAAGAGTAACAATTCTTCTTGTTTTAAGAATTACTAATATTCCTTTTTATCCTTAAATAAATAAATAAATAAATCCTTCCAATACAGCTTGGGGATGACAATAGCGAATGGTTTAGGATCGAACCTTTGACTTTTAAATTGCTAGGCGACCTGTTAACCAATGCGTTGTTGACGGTTCATGAGTATTATTGAAATCAAGTAAAAAAGAATGGTTGTCCGTAAACCGACTTTACAGACGAAAGTTTAACGTGAGAACGTCATAACAAAACATTGATGACATCACGCATAGGCCAATCGAGTGAAAGAGAGATAGATGCGGCGCAAGCGTACAATCAGCGTAACGGGACAATGAGTCATCCTTTTTCGTGCATACAGCCAGCGTTCATCGATTTATTAGACGTAGTCACGTCAAAAACAATTGAGGAGCATAATAGCTCGGTACTGATTATATCGGTTATAATATTGTGATGCTATTAAGTAATATCTTATTATCTAATCGAATTAAAGTGGTACCATATCAACACATAAGGACAATTTAAAAAAATGTTTTGACTTATCTTTCTCTCTATATATATCTATCTATTTATCATTGAAAACTATTACTTAAATTTTTTTCGATCATAATCTTAAACTAAACCTAGCAACGAATCATTGAAGAAATTTTATATCATTTCATTATATTTTAAAGAAGTTACTACTCTCAGTTTATCTATTAACTAACTTTTTTGGTTATATAATGAAATTGACATAAATTGACTCATGACTTCCGATATGTCACATTATATTTGTGTGTTTTATTACATAAAACTATGTTATTTCTATGTTGCATGTTCAGATATTGTCACCGGAGTCAGAGTACCCTTGTCTAGCCCTAGCTTATTTTACTAAAATTGTACTTGAGAAAATGAAAGACGAAAGCAACAAATGCTTGCTTTTACTTCACTAATTGAATAATACCAAACCAAGGCAGTAGGTATTCAGCCAGAATAATATATAAGAGAAAATCTAGCGTAGGTTCTGAATCTGATTTATTTCAAATGCAATAATCAGCATAAAAACTATTTTAATTAATAATATTTTTGACTTGGTTGTTCCTCAATTTAAACATACTTAAGAAGTAAATAATAAAATAAAATATATCATGGTTTCTCCCAACTCAAATTGTGTACGTAAAACGTAATACAAATTATTACTAATGAATAATATTAAAATTGACACTAAAATACAAATGCTGAAATTTCTAAAACAATAAAGCGAGGTGCTGTAACCGCATACTAGCTCACGTCTACTACTTAAACGTGAAACAATAGTTGAAAATCGAAAGCGAATGCCGTCCTGGCTATAAGAACGATTTTCCAATATTCTCGACTCAAAACGATAAGAAAATATGAATAATGTCCATACAGGTGTGACGTAACAGGTATGTTCGTATAAAACGCCACACTCGGAAGCGCTGCCGCCATTTTATAATTTACCGTACACGGTACGAACGAATCCGTCGTTTGAATTTTTTAACATAATTATCACTCATTAAGGATGTTAAAATATTTTAAATATTTCAACGTTAAGCGAACGAGTTCTTTTTTTAAATTAGTTAATAGTGTTTCAATTGACTAGTGAAATGTCAAATTTCAGCGGGAATTCGTACATTGTTTTATCGGAAAATTTCGCTAGGTATCTTTTATCTGATTGGACAATAAATTATCTATGGTTATAGATAGATTTAGTTCGCCTGCTCTCTGATTGGTCACATGACTGAGCAAGCAGTACATCGTAATGAACTAATGAGATAAACATGTGATCCAATATGGCTGAACATTTCCATATGAGAATTCACAGGAGGCTGTGCTTAGTATCGGTAAGAACACATTTTGTATTTTTTTTTTATTTGAAGGACTCTTCAAAGCCATTATAGATAAGTATATAGGCGATAAAACTACTTTAATTATTTTCCATTAACGTGTCGAGTGATAATAGAATAACATATTAATGTATTTTTGCGAAATGAATAGTTTAATTCAGGTCAAAAAAATGAAGCACAAATTTATATATAAAATTTCATTCATTTTACAAAATATATTAAAATCTTTTAAGTATATAAATTGCTCCTAAATGGGATTTCGACGTTTAAATAAAATAATATGTATTGAAGTTATTTTTCAAAATGTAAATATAAATTTAAATTAAAACAAAATTACATCTAAAATAAAATAACAGTTACAATTTTAAAAATGTACGTAGCCAAATAATATGAAAAATATTCCTTCGACAAAAAATTCCGAACAAAAAATTACTATCACAAATTCCGATGTCAAATCTAGCCTTCTTCGAATAAAGCTTTTTCAAACATAGTTTATCATCTAACGAAGACCTAATTACACCCGAGATTAATGAACAAATATTTTAACTGAGAATACGGCCATATTGTTCAAGTAAACATTTTATATTATCTAAGATTACGGAGCGGTAAAACCGCTGATAACAGAAGTAGGGCTGGTTATTATTTCACGGTTCAGTTGGGATATAAGTCAGTATAAATAGCAACGAATAAATTAAATAAATACAGATAACAAATATATTATGACAACGTGGTAGAATGGGAAGAATGTAAATCAGCATTGTTCGTTAAATTAAAAAAAAAATCGAACCATGTTGATATAGTTGGCATTGGAAAGATCCTTTTATCTGTGCTCCTATTGTATCTATTTGGTCGTATAAAATTTGTATCAATAGAATTTATCATTAAGGTTTAATTTGTGAGGTCAAGTATTTTTTAATCAAAATAGTGTACTTACATTTTTTGTTGTTGTCTGTACGTAATACGCAATTTTAAATATGTATTACCAATTTCTTTTGACTTTTCGACGTGCAGTTATATTCTTCAATTTTATCATAATTCTTAACCTTCTGAGGTAATAGTAGATCTCGTTAAAAAAGTAAATTCTTTTTTTTTTTCATGATTGTAATATTTCTAAGAAATTCAAAACGTAAAACGTGTTGGGAGAATTTATTAAAATCGAAATAAAAAAAAACGAGTCGTAAAGTGTGCCAGTAATAATAATCAATCGAAAGGTTCACGTAACAATATTTTTTAAAAAGATATCTTTGGATGTCGGATCATAGATTAGATTTTTTTTTTATGAAAACCTCAGCTTATGTCAATGACCGATTTTGACGTGAAATTTAAATCGTTTTTTTCGATATTAAATAGAACGCATGAGTGAAAAGGATTAATAGGTATTTGTACTTTAGTTATAGTATAACAGTTTAGGACGTAAAGATTTGTAATAACCATAGACAATAACCCAGTATTGTCTATTTTATTTAAATCTATACTAATATATAAAGCTGAAGAGTTTGTTTGTTTGATCCGGCAAATGTCAGAAACTACTGGTTCGAATTTAAAAAATATTTTTGTGCGGTACAGTCCTTTAATCGAGGAAGATTCTAAGTTGACTTTTATTCATTATATTTTTATTAATTATACGCGGGTGAAACCGTGAAGCACAGGTAGTATTGTATGCAAAGTCTTATATATCGTTCTGATTAATTAATAACCGTAGAGTTATTTTAGGTACATATACATAGTGGGGTAGCTGTCATATGGCAAGGCTGTGCGGTGTAATGAGGGGGTATCTATTATACTAGATGATATTGTAATTTTTTAAATTGTCATCATTAAGCATTTACCATGTACCAGTAAAATTATTGATAGATACAAGCCGAGGCACAAATAACATGTCATAATATTAACTTTTAGTTGGATTTGCACCAAACAATGCTACCCCTTCACAATGGCCTTTATCAACCTACCTACGACATATACATATACAAAATATTAGTCTTTATTGGTAGGATTATTGCTATAAAAGACTATGTGTGGACATATCATAGCCGATGTTAGCACGAAAAATATAAATAAATAATTGGTAACCGGATGGAATTATATACGTAAGAAAAGAAATTCTTCTGGCTTGTTTTAATTAAATATATCGTATATTAATTAACTAGACTGACTGTGTGTGTGTATGTTTGTGTAAAATTTTACTAATTCGGATCCAGTATAACATAAGAGTTCTGTTGATTGAGTTGAATTGAGTTGTGCTTTACCACGACTAATTATTATTGTGCAAAACTTAGGCAAATATCACTATTAGTTAAAAGTTTAATAACATCCTACCGCAAAACAACAGTACTCGGTATTGTTGTGTTCCAGTTTGAAGGGTGAGTGAGCCAGTGTAATTACAGGCACAAGAGACATACCATCTTAGTTTCCAATGGCGATGTAAGCGGTGGTTAACATTTCTTACAATGACATTGTCTATGGGCGTTGGTGATCACTTACCTACATAAAAAAAGGCTCGTAATTACAAATCCAAGGGTCCGAGGCCATAATATGACACTGAGGTCCTCCAATTTCGAAGCGATTGGAGTAATATTTTGGATCAGCTGGCCTAAGCCCTAGGCCTGATTACCGGAAATATGTATAACAGTTGGTCTTGTAATTTTACTTCAATACAATTAATTGTCATGGAGAACCTCATTGGTACAAGATATGACGTAATATAATGTTAGTTACGGCAAATATTTCGTAACCCCCGGTTTGCGAATATGTTATAATTGGTTCTGTATACATATTTCGCACATACATTTGTCTATTTAAACTTATTGTTATGTTTCAAGGTTTCTTATGTATCTGTTCTCGTCTGAAGGTACGGTACATATTTATAACGCAATATATTTTTTTAATTTAGCATTCAACTTACTTTTTAATTTTCGTTATGATATGAGACCTTTTTTAATTACACTTCATCCTTATTCGATATTCAAAATAACATTAAATTGTTTTTCTTTTTAATACTTTTCTGGCGTATATCTACGCTATTTGATCGCATAATATTCTGTCAATTTATTTTTAATAAAAAAAGTCGTCAAAATGTAACTTACTTCTAGTTTATGATATAGTAAAAAAGCTGTCTAATCTAGATCTGAGTCATGTTATTGATTTTCACACGATTTTATTTAACTTTTTTACGGACTAACCTGTACGAATCGATAAATACAGGAATAAACTGGATTATTCTTTTTAAACAACGATAGTTTTAAAACGTTAAAAATACGTTTTTCGATCTTCGACTTGAAAAAAGAAAAGTTACATCAACTTTCTTGTAATAATTGTATTGAATATTTTATACCTAAGTAACTAAAATAGTGACTTTTTGGATAACTATTATATAAAGGAAGATATAACAGTCCTTACCATCAGTGTCAATATGTTTGAATCCAAGTCATTATCTCTTTGTGGCTTTTTTATTTTACCGGATTATACGCCAGCCACATGGAAAAGCATGGAAAAGGTCTAAACATTTCTCGTAAATAAATATTGTATTCTAATTGGCCACTAATACTATAAAATTAATTCTACTCATAATAGAATTGAAGTTGTATTTAAATCAAATAAATGTAAACCATTCCTTATATTGCCAATGCGCTGGCGACCACGATATCCAATTGTTATGTCCCTTGCAACAACAGTGGCTCACTAACACTTTAAACCGTAACACAGTATATGGCATATTGTAGGATTTATTATTTATAGGATTATAGGATTTATAAGTTCGTTTTCATAATTCCATGGCACGACAGGCGCATCCAGGCTTTTACTGAAATTTTGGAAAACCTTGTTAATTAACCGTTATTAATTGGCACAACCCGGACATATATAATAATATAATTGAAGATATATTTAAATACATAATTTAACAAAATATTTTTCTAATAATAATTAATCAATGTCAATTAATATAATTAAGAAGTAAACACTTACCACAGATCTGAGAAGAACCGGCAAAAGAAATGTAATACCGTTACTACATAATACCGTTTTTATTTATCATTACATTTTTTTTTTAAATTGCAATCGCGATGACTAATTTTATAATTGAGTTATTCATTACAAATGTATGTATGATTTAAAAATATCTGATTCATATTCGTTTTTTTTTGTCCTCGAATCCGTTCCGATTATTGACACAGCTGATTAAGTTATAGTACTAAATTAAAACTTATTAGCATTGAAATAAGACATATAATTATAAATCTTTTACGATTGATATACGGTCTGTTCGTTCAGCTGATCGTTTTAAAGAATAACTATTTGAATATTTCAAACAATATGACCATAGACTTAAAATGTTTTTGAGGAACGGAAGAATACATTCTTTCCATTCAAATATATTTAAAAGTTTAAGAGAGATAGACTATGTAAGCAGTATATCACTATCTCATTCCAACTGCTCTCCTGCATTGGTGACCATAGATAATCGTCCTGGTGACCGGCCTCCTAAAATATATTGATTGATCATTGTTATTGAGTATTTGCTACAAATGATAAAGCCACTCACAACTGACAACTATTTTCAGCACCTTTACGAACTCGAAACTCCCCGTAGAAAACGGTCGTAAATGTCAGATAGTAATATGCGACATTGATCATTATAATTATAACATTACAAGAACACACGCAACAAAATCGTATATAACCATAAGTCGGTTGTCAACATTTTTCGCGTGAGTAATGAAGTTAGTTCTTACAGAAAAGGAGGACTATACTGTAGCTGAATCGTGGAATGTCAGAAAGTATAGTTTGTGCAAACCCGTCCGGGTAGGTACTCATCAGATATTCTACCGCAAAACAGCAGTACTTGCTATTGTTGTGTTCCGGTTTGTAGGTTGACTGAACCAGTCGAATTACAGGCACAAGGGACATAACATCTTAGTTCACAAGGTTAACATTTCTTCCAATGCCAATGGCTATGGGTTATGGTGCCCACTTACCATCAGGTGGTACGCAAAAAATGGCGTACTTTACAAATTTTTGAGCAATATTTCGTAACAATATCTGTTTGAAAAATAATGCATCGGTGCCATCTTAGATAGTCGATAAACAGTAGCTGTGCGTACCTCCTCAAGTAATAGAATATAAATGTTAGTTCGTGACATGGTGTCCCATAAAATATTACTATTTCTGATTGTTACAATGTGTTAGTAATCGTATTAACAGAGTTGTTTTTTAAAGTAATTAACTTTAAAAAATAATGGTGTGAGATATTTAATTATTAAAAGGAAGTCAACACAATGCACAAATTATATATATCGGTCCCAAAAATTAACATAATAATTTTAAATAATGACATTTACTAACACTATACATCGCCATTATAGGCAAACTCATCATGCAATTATACAAATCTAGTTTTGCTCGTTCCAATTTAACATTTCAACAAAATAAAATTAAAAAGAAATCCACTAATAATACGTGTAAAATGAAACATGCATTCAGGTAAAGCAATACGTATAAAAATAAATTAAAAAAAATTAAACTATGTTAAAAAAAATGTATACAAAAACGCAAAAAAATGATATTTAAGAGGTACGATCTACTCGTCTCAGTAGTTTATAATATTTAAGTATATAAATTGTCATAGCTTTTATTTTATCTTTTATCTTAGGATATTACTGGACATAGAATAGAATAGAATATGCTTTATTGTACAACACATACAAGATCACAGAAACATATAATTATAAATGCTATTTAAGAAAAGTATTAATGTAAGTACAAAAGGCGGTCTTATCTCTAAAATAGCGATCTCTTCCAGACAACCTTTGGGTAGAGGACACGAGGCAGATAAAGCGGAAAGGACATCCCACTGTTCAATCTGCAACATAACATCTGGTAGTTCTATGGTGTTCTACCGTTTAACCGTTTTCTTATTCTACTAACACCAGGGTCGTCTTTGACATATTGGAGACCCTAGGCACATTAGGATAACGCCTCCCCCTATGACCGTGACAATGAAAGATTTTTTCGGTACGAGTATTGGTTATCGTTTGACGTTCTGGCAGGGACTAGTGGCGCTATCGATGACGGGGCCCTGGGCACGTGCCCAGCGGGAAAAAGGGGCCAGACTAACACAACCATTTTCGATTGGATCGCAGTAGGATCGGAATAGAATCAATAAATATCGGAACCTTTATTAAAAATGTCTCCCTGTTATGATTCAACTGGGGTTTATGTCTGTGAGGAATATAATAATAAACGTTATAAATTAGTACATTAGGCCCCCCAGGGTTTTAACGGTAAACATTAAACAATACGTAAAATCTTAGATTCCGTACGAGATAAGCTGGAAATATTATGCTATACTTCATTTATTTTTTTTAAGTAGCAATATTACAATTTCCATTAAAAACCTTAACAAAATAAACCGTTTATTCAAAGCGTTATCGTGATGACTTCAAGGATCAACATGAAATAACAACTAGAAATACATAGTTTAGTTCTATTCAAACGCAAATGTCTTAGAAAACCGTCGCATGAATTGTCTCTTAGCAATTAGCATGTATTTTGTACTCTATTGTTCCTAAAACTATTTGTCTTGGACAGCCGTGATGCAACAGGCGACCCATTTACGATTTTAGTATGCAAGTAATGATTTAACTTATGATGGTAATAACAGAAGCGGTAACTTGAATTTGTATTATATTTTTCGTTGAACCAATTTAGTCGAAACGTTTTCTATTGTTATTAACGTGATTGTTTTTTTTGTTTGGCTCTGTATTTGACGCCTTTTTAGATTTTAATTTTTATTTCTTGACATTACGTATTCATTTTTTAAGGCAAAGGTACAAAATTATAATACCTAGCGACAGTATTGAAAAAAAATATTTTTGTGATTCACGTGTTCTAATCACAAGAACATTTCGGCTGCGTTTTATAAAATATTATGCATTTTTTTCCAATGTTTTAATAACAAATTATTAACTTGAAAAATTATTTTTACAACAGATAATTAATTTACAATCTTTAAACAATACGAAACCGGAACGCGTCAATTAGAAAATAATTAACACGTTCGAAATATCGTTCCAAATTCAACAGTTCAACAATTTCAAGTCCGTCCTATTACACATTGCATATGTCAACATGAGATCTTAACATTTTGAGCATATATATATAAAAACCGTACAAGAGTTAACGGGTCAGACGCCTTGTGTAACATCGTCAATCAAATTAGTTCGTTCGTGAGATCCATGTTCACACAGTTAGATGTCTCTCGATAATTGTTCACTTTGCTAACCTAACCTCTTTGAATTACTGACATTGACCGATTTTCTATTGCATAGATTTGAAGAATTTTAGAAAAAATAATAAAGACCGCTAACGCGTAACGGTAAAGCGAATATTTCTTTTTAAGTTATATTTAGATGTTATTGTAATTGGTGCAATATTTTGACAAATTATGATAAAATTCATAATTTGTAGGCGTGATATACATATTTTAAATTTCATGGTTAGCGGTGAATTGAGGGTACAATTAATATTTTATATAAAATGTCAATGTCATTTTTGACAGTTATCGACCTTTGAAAGTTTCTATGTCAATTTAAAAAAAAACCAGTTCTTTCGGAATAGAACTTACCATTAGGTAATAATTCTTCAAAAAAACTGCAAAACCTTTTTAAAATAAAAACTACGATACGATTACTAAATTCAATATATTTTATATTACATATATATATGCTATTAATATCGCAAATCACTTTCTAGCATGTCAAGATCGTCTGATGGTACTTTTCGAATTATTTCACAATACAAATTTTTCGTACACGACGATCATCATTACAAAGAAAACAAATTGTTATATACATATATTGAATTGTATATATTATAAAATTCTACCTCAAGCCGTACAGTTGTTATTAAAAATAAATTACGTTTGTCCATAAATATTAATAGAGTCGTTATAAATTAAGTTTATGGGGAATTGTCCTTTCGTTTTAAATCAAAATATGAAAACTATGAAAGTCCGTATTTTATTTAAGTAATATAAATCTTCATTTATCATTAATTATATAATGTTATGTATTCGCAGCCGTTATCTTACCTATGTCTGTTTTATTTGTTTATTTTTTTGTTCTAGTTAAGTTTGAATTAAGAATTGTTTAATTACTGTAAGATGACCGAGACATCATTTAACTTTCAATATTAATAATTTATTGTTATTTTTATGTATTTTTTTATCAGGCATACTAAATTTTGTTATTAAAAATTGTTTTAAGTGTCGAATATATAACTAGAATTAAACATATGTTTTTTTATAAGCTTTTATTGTAATGAGATCTCTATAGAGATCAAATTTAAGCCACTGAGCCTAGTGCGAGTTTTTTCACTTATTCGATGGATTTTACGATTATTGTCACTAGATGGCACTATGTCCACACCATCGAATATGTAAAAAAACTACAGTAAAGTATCAGATCTATTTAACCGATTGACGTGAAGTTTTGCCTTTTTTAATGGTAACTATACCGCCAATTTTTTAACTGATCAGCTCAGTTATATTGACTGGTCTAACTAATAACTGAACGCTAATTGGTCGACTGTTGCATCATCAGCTGTTACCGACCAATGACCGTTCAGATTCAGAAATTGGAGGTAAATGTCATAATTTAATCATTATAGTCAAAAAAGTTTGTATATGTATTTTTTTATAAGCGGTTCTTAGATTATTATTAATTATTATAGCTTTTGACTATAATTATAGTAAACTTTTGTCTACTTTTCTATACGTCATTGTATTCTAATTATTGACGACATGCACAGCTTAAAAATATATGTTTCTTAAAGGCTAATGCCACCTTATACGTACTTATATTTATTATTTAAGAATCAGTTATATCCAGCTTAAGAAGACATCGTAAGAAGCACCTATAATCTGTTAATGAAGAGAGCTATCCGTCGACAGTATTGACACTAAACACTGTCATGGAGTTGCTCTCTTTATGAACGGATGCTGGGTCAACATACATCAGCAAGATTCAAGAAATCAAGAAGTTAAATTTTGTTCAACAAGTACATCAACATACTGTAATACTTAATTGTTAATTAAATATATTTTTATTATATATAAAAGCATTTCATCTTGGTCTTAGAATTCTTTTCGATTATGGTATCCGAGTAAGCACCAATTAAATTTCATGTGCTTAATTTGTGTCTATTATATGCGATATTAATTTATATGCGATATTATTCATCTTACGATGTACACTGAAGGTAAAACAGTATCTTCCTAACCTATTAGTAAACTTAATTAATGTATATAACGAATAATATAGGTATATACAGCATTTTATATTTCAAAGACTAATGTGAATGTAGCTCTTGTGTCCGTAGTTACTTGCTCACTCACCCTGAAACCGAAACACCACAATATGTTTCTATTACAATTTAATTAATGTCAACTGTAAAATACCAACATATATAAATAAGACACATTTTTTAGTATATCAACCGTTTTTTTATTTAGTTTCAATTATAATTGTTTATCTAGTTATCGGCGCACAAAGTTATCGGTCGCCTTACACTTACGTCACCCAATGTTCACGACGTTCCATAGATGGCGCTTTACATTTCGTAGCGAATTCTGCATCGCGCTGGCTAGATTTTCTTTCGTAGAATGACGTCCGCGGGATCGCTCAGTTACAGTATCGCTTCTCGGCCTTTTGGCTAAGATCAAAGTGTAGTATCTGTTCTTTTCAGCTTAATATCTGAAAGTTCCCGCACTGCGGGACCAGTATATTAAACTGATTTTTGTACCACGACGGGATGTTCGGGGCTCGCTCTACTCCCGTCACGGGTCGACCCGGCATTGCAGTGCCGCCGGGACCGGCCCATAGAAATTACCTTTACATAGTTTTCTACAGTAGTCATACTTCATAGAAAGCTATTTGATGTATATTATGTCAATATCCCACTTAACAAACTACGGTATACAATATACCTAGTAAGTACTAAGTACATACAAGTTGTACCGCAAGGTGTATCGAGTTTAAGAGGATTTGATGCATACTATTATGAGATAACTACATGAGCATGACAATTTCACCAGCTTAAAATTAGATTAACTGTAAGGGCTCATCACCGCCCATAGTCATCGACCGGAATAAATATAGACCAATCTTTACATCACCAATGCGCCACCAACCTTTTGAACTAAAATATTGTCCCTTATGCCTGTATAATACATTTATAATTAATGGTCGGACCTAGGAATTCAACCCTGGACATCACAATTTACAGCCTGATAAACCGGCCACTAATTAATTATTTATAAGCAACTGCGTATGAAATGTGACGTAGTGTTATCTATTATGTACTTTAATTTCTGTAAGTTTTACTTGATCTTGATAAAATATTTTTAGTAGAATTACTTAAAATTATGCCAGTAAAAATAGAATATAACTTTGCCCTAATTTTCCGATCCATTTTTTTATTTTTAAACAATCGTTCAAAAAATATGACAAATACAGAAACGGATGAATAATATAATTAGTCTCATACGACCAAGAACAAACTACGATAAAAAAAGTATATTATATGAAGGAGCAAGGTTATACTACCTAAAGACTGATAAGCCCAGTCTTTAACTTTATACAAAAAATAAGCTAAAACCCCACATCTTAAAACAGTTCTCTAGGCCCTAAAGTTTTTGCGATTTCAGAGTTTCATTTAATATTCATCGACTCATATCAACGACTAATTTTCTACACTTTTATTTGATTATTGTATTTTTCTTTATCTGATATATCATTTGATTAATGTATTTATTTTTACAAAATTTTAATGTGTAATTTAGGTAAAGAAAATAGTATCAATTGCTATTCAATTACTATAACACAAACTGTAACTAATATTGCATCTTGTTTTTGTCATACCCACATTATTTTAAGTAAAGTCTAATATTTTGTTCTTTATTTTTGAGGTCCGTCCGTATGTTGTATTTATAATATTTAAGTGTGTTAATTCTTTTCTCAAATATGCGATATTATCATATATGATACAAATGAATTGTATTATTTTTTTTGAGAAATAAATTCTTAAACCGGTCTTAAAGGTTTAGGATCACTTACTGAGAATAAAATCATAAAATGCTGACAGATCCAGGTGGAGCTTCAAGCGCCATCTTGGAAAAACGTTTTTGGCCGATATCTGGGAAACTATGCACTTTAGGGCAAAAGTCAAAGAAACCAGTATCTTTTATTTCAAGTAAACTTTTTTGTAAAACTTACCGTTTACGATTTATGGCCTATTTAATGAACCGGTTTTTCTATCGCGGCCTCTTGAAATATTAGATTAATCAATAAAAATGCGTCATTTTTAATAAAAATCATAAAATAATTAATTAATAAAAATCATGGAACACCTGTATATGCTATACCTACTAAATGATGTTGTTCTAAGCCGGTCATCGCGATAATCCACTTATCGCTATTTTATGAAAAAAATCATAAACAAGTCATTGTTACACTACTTGTTTGCTATGTACCTACTTTTTGTTTGTTTTATTTTTTATCTTTAATTATTGTATAGTTTTAAGTATATTAGTGTTGACAACGAACACCGATGTACGGATAAATCCAATAGGGTTTTTGTTACATCGTTCTTAATATAGTTATAGAATAAATAAATGTATATTTAATTAAATAAATAAATAAATTTCATTTTTAAAGACCAGTTCCTTGCTACAACTTTTGTTTTAAACTTTTTTTTCTTATATCCATACTTTTTGAATTATAGGACGTTTAATGTAGTTGACTTTGGCCTTCTACCAATTGCTTCAAAATCTCCTGCGACACCTTCCAGTCTACTGGAGTTGATTTCCTGTAAACGCCGCTGGCGGCTGTGAAAGAGCATGTGGGTGCAGGAAAGCAAGCTTAGACTGCGTTGTGATTTGCGAGAATTGCAAGGCGGAAACTTTAACTAATCAACCGTGACAGTGAACAGGCGAGGCCTTCAACGAGGTGGGCCTTAGCCCAGCAATGGGCAGAAGGCAATGGCGATGCTGCAATAAAAAAAAAAACAAATGGACGTGCTATTGAAAAAAAAAGTATAGTAAAGTTTCGTTTTTTCCTCGAAACAGGGGAGGGGTAGGTATATACGAAAATGCTACACTGTGAGCCCATCAATCATTGGCATTCAAATTGCAAGCGAAGTGTCGTACCTCGGTATCTAGTATGATCGACCTCCTGAAAAAACCAAACGAAGACTTCGTTACACATCATATTCTCTTGAACGACACAAAATAATGTGATAAATTAAAAAAAACTATTTTTAAAAAGGCTAAGGTCAAGTGAGATGTGAAATGTGTTATTTATTTATAATAATGATTCGTATAAAAATATCAATTAATTAATTTTACACCAAAAATATAACAAAGAACAAAGAACAGAGTACATATTAAAATTAAAATCTCTCTTTTACATTTGTATAAAGTCAATATAAGACCTGTTTGTTAACATAGATATTATTTGGCATTAAAACCTTATACTTTCAACAACTAGTAATATGAAACAATAATTTTTAACTTTATGGTTATAACTCGGTATATAAATAGCACCTGATTAAATAATTTTAAGCCTTCATATCTGTGGTATGTTTGAATAATTATAAAGACATGTTTGATCATTCACATGTAAAAGATAGCGTCTATCATACTATTGTCTAAATGTTATCTAGATGATGTTTTGAAAATAGGTTTTGTTTAATATGAACTTAATAGCTATTTAATTGCAACATTACTCTTTTTTTATTCTATAGTTACACGGACGAGCATATGGGCCACCTGATGGTCACGCCCATAGACTTTGGCTTTGTAAGAGAAAAGTTGAAACGCTTGGATCTTGGAGTAATAGTGCCAAAAAATTCATCCAAAATATTACTCCCCGCCTTATTGCCTCCACTGGTGTCAGGAGGGCTGGTTCATTTTCCAGAGAATCGGAATTGCGATTCAAAGGGGAAATGCTGCTAGCATTCTTGCCACCATTCCACGCGGTCACGACTTGTATAATAATTATTTTTAATTTTTATTTGTATTTAGTTAAGGTTTTAATGTAAATAAAACATAGATTATGTTTTGTCTATTGATGATTTTTAATTTCATTTTTTCGGCTTTTACTATTTTATCTTTATATGAATTTTACTTAGCGTAGTCAGAATCTTTGGTATTATATTCTTATCTTATTTTTTTTTTCATGTTTATGCGATGTTTGTCACTGTGTCTATCAAAATAATCAATAATATTGATTAAAATGGATTATATGAGCCGGTAGGCGTGGTAGATACTGGCCTTTCGCGTCACTGGTGGTGGGTTCGGTTCTCACCCATAATAGTCATTTGTGTGCATGAATATGTCTGTTTGTCTTCAGTCTGGGTGGACTAAAAAACCAGTGGTACCCTTCCCGTCCTAAGGGGAGCGCCACGGGATCGCTTGCGCATTCAACCGTGACGCTCCGTAAAGAGAACAGAGGCCCTAGCCAAGTTGAAATTCTACAATTATAAACGCTAATAGAAAACTAAAAAAAATGTATGAGAATGACCACGTGTCTTATCGTTGAGAGATGTCATTCTCATACATCAACATGTCAACTTGGCTAGGGTTTCAGATGGCCTTCTGTGAATAATAGCCCAAAATATTTTTTATATGTGGATATGGCTACATTATTGTCACTATATGTCTTGTTTTATTACCTATTTAATATTTATGTTTTATGACAGCGGTTACCGACATAACCCTACTTACAGGTAGCCTCGTGGCATTCTGTCTATATTAATCTCTAATCAAAGATGTTAAAAGGAAACCATAGACAATTTAGTACTTTTTAATGATTTGACATATTTCTAACATTACCTCATTGGATAGTACGTGAATATTTAACATCTTAATAACTTAACAATCATGAGATTTTTCATCCACGTTGTCAGAAGCACAGAGAAAGGCATAGCCTAATATATAATACCTAATTAAAGATATTTTAATATCTATATAGTTACTCCAACGTAAAAGGTCGTAAGATATAACTGAAATGTAAGTAATTGAGCCGTTTTATATTAATTGTCTACAGTACAGTAACAGTAACATCCTGTGAATGCCCCAGCTGGGCTCATGCCTCCTCTCCTCTTTTGAGGAGAAGGTATTAGAGCTTATTCCACAACGATGCTCCAATGCGGGTTGGTGCAATAAACATGTGGCAGAATTTCAGTGAAATTAGACACATACAGGTTTCCTCATTATGTTTTCCTTCAACGTCAAGCACGAGATGTGTTATAATTACAAATTAAGCACATAAAATCAGCGGTGCTTGCCGGCATTTGAATCCACGATCATCGGTTAAAATTCACGCGTTCTCACCACTGGGCCACCTCGGCTTTATTATTCGTCTAACATTTGTAAAAAGATTTGCTTAAGAGGTGTGTTGGTGAAGAATGGTAACCTAAGTATATCTATATGATTAAAATATTATGAATGATTGATTAATTGATGAGCATTCCGAATTCAAATATGAAGTGTCTCTTAAATACTCTGGTATCTAACATATATAATCTATACTAATATATAAAGCTGAAGAGTTTGTTCGAGACGACTAATCTTAGGATCTACTGGTTCGAATTTAGAAATTATAGTAGTATATAGTATAGTATTGTATAGTCCTGTAGCGACATCTATCTCGCCACATACGAACTAAGAACGACGTATCCTACATCGCGATATTAAAGTTATCAGAGCGATTGAACACATATACAAGAACCCGACAACAATCGTCGGGGCAGTAGCCCACCAGACACAACACCCGTCTGGTCGGAGGATCCTCCCATTTCAATGGTGGCCATCCCCAAACTGGTGACCCCGACCGTTCACGCTTATTTAGGAAAATGGTACCAAGCCACTGGATAGCAAAGTCAAGGCCATTTCGGAATTTCCCGTTCCGAAAACCGTCAGGGAGCTTCGTCGTTTCTTGGGCATGGTTAATTATTACAGACGTTTTGTGCCCAATGCCGCCAAAATTCAAGCTCCCTTGAACGCCTTACTGACGGGATCAGTTAAAGCTTCCCACCCGGTCGTCATAGAGGGAGATTCTCTCAAAGCATTTGAGAGCTGCAAAGACAGCCTTTGCCAAGCAGCGCTCTTGGCACATCCACATCCTGATGCTAAGTTAGGACTGGTCACTGACGCCTCTGATACGGCGATAGGTGGCGTCCTTCAGCAACTTCAGGACGGTGCTTGGCAGCCTCTAGCATTTTTCTCACGCAAGTTGAGCCCATCGCAGACCAAATACTCTCCGTATGATCGCGAGCTCCTTGCAATATACCAGAGTATTCGGTACTTCCGACACATGCTAGAGGCTAACCACTTCACTGTCTATACTGACCACAAGCCGCTCTGCTACGCTTTCCACGAAAGGAAAAGTAGCTGCAGCCCTCGTCAGTATAGACACTTGGACTTCATCTCGCAGTTCACGACCGACATACGACACATTGCGGGCAAAGATAACGTCGTTGCCGACACTCTTTCCCGAGTCGACGAATTGCAGATGCCGGTCGATTTAGAAGTCCTTGCCAAGTACCAAGCCACAGACCCTGATCTTGCTGACACGCTTAAAGGCGACTCATCCCTCGTCATTAAAAAGATGACAATACCTGGCAGTCGTACTGTATTGTACTGCGACGTCAGTACACCGACTCCCAGGCCTTTTGTCCCCATAAACCTCCGTCGACAAATATTTGATAGCCTGCACTCCCTTAGCCATCCCGGTTCTACAGCCTCAACTAAGCTAGTTGCACAACGCTTCGTATGGCCACTCATGCGCAAGAACTGCCGGCAATGGTCTAAGGCATGTTTGACCTGCCAGCGTACGAAGGTAAGCCGTCACGTGACCTCACCGTTAGGTACACTTGCTTTACCTTCAGCGCGATTCAAACATGTCCATATAGACCTGGTCGGCCCATTACCTCCAGCCAGTGGTTATCGGTACTGTTTGACAGCCGTCGATCGCTTCACGCGATGGCCGGAAGCTGTACCCTTAACCGATATCACTGCTGAAACCGTGGCTAAAGCGTTAGTGTCCTGCTGGTTCTCCCGATTCGGTTGCCCTACCGACATAGTCACCGATCGCGGAAGGCAGTTCGAATCAGCCCTGTTCGAACAATTGGCTAAATCCATCGGATTTCAGCACCGCAGGACAACCGCTTACCACCCTCAGTGCAACGGCTTAGTTGAACGCTTTCACCGGCAGCTAAAAGCAGCTATCACCTGTCACGGAGATAGCAATTGGGTTGAGTCGCTTCCCCTAGTTCTTCTCGGCATAAGGAGTTCCTTCAAAGAGGACCTCCAGGCTTCATCGGCGGAACTGGTATACGGCGAGCCACTGCGCTTACCTGGCGAATTTTTCGGCCATGATGTCGCAGGCTACACTACCGATATTACCGATTTTTCCGCTCGCATGAAGTCCTTTGTCGAGAAGATACGTCCGGTCCCAACACAGCATCACTCTACACGCAAGACTTTTGTATTTAAAGACCTTACCACATGCAGCCACGTATTCCTTAGGGAAGACGCGCTGCGTGGTTCACTCCAACCCGCATACACAGGTCCACATAAAGTTGTAAGCAGAGATGCTAAAACTTTTAAAATAGATTTTAAAGGCAAAGTCGTGACGGTATCGTTTGACCGCCTTAAGCCGGCCTATATACTGTCCGACGATTTGCCACAGCACATGCCACCGCCCGACCTCGAACTACACATTCAGCCTCGACACCATAGTACTCCCATAAAAACTACTCGTTCTGGGAGGAAAGTTCACTTTCCAGATTATTATCGTCCGTAGACACGGTCTCGGAAGGGGAGTGATGTAGCGACATCTATCTCGCCACATACGAACTAAGAACGACGTATCCTACATCGCGATATTAAAGTTATCAGAGCGATTGAACATATATACAAGAACCCGACAACAATCGTGGGGGCAGTAGCCCACCAGACACAACACCCGTCTGGTCGGAGGATCCTCCCTTTTCAATGGTGGCCATCCCCAAAGTCCTTTCATCGAGGAAGGCTCTAGGCTTATTTTTATTAATTAAATTATTATACAGCTAGTCACTTATAAGTTCAATGAAAGTAATGGAAGCACAGTAATTGTTTCGAAATGATTGCACCTGTGTTTGTGTATATACAGGTGCACTTTATTTCCCTCTCTATCCCTCACTCTGATAATTTATAAATTCATCAGGGTAATCCGACACGGTTGAAGAGTTACATGACCGACGGTTTTACGTGCTTTTCAAGGCACGGGATTATAAGCACTACAATCTTCGAAACACAGGGTGCTACTGAGGATAGTGGAATCAAAAATTAATGACGTTTAAAAAGGGTAAATTGAAATATAATGATTAAATGTATTTGAAGTTTGGCGTCAATAGCCCAATGATTTACAGGCCACCAAGTATGTAAGCAGATTTGTTTCTGACCTCTTTGGTTATTGTCGTCGCCACTTCTAATATAAGGAACACGCTTAATTGGATATATATGCATATAAGTCATTTATTTTAAAAAGGTCAGCGCCAGTATGCTTTTTAAAAAAATAAGTTGGCGTTTCAAGACTCGTAACTTCAGCAGTAAGTCATCCCAGAAATCTTCCACAAACAGTTACCTAACTTAGTATAAATAGATTAACGCCACCTTATCAGTGATAAGAGACTTTGATAAGACTGATAACATGTACTGCAGAGAAGTAAAACTAGGTAAATGAAAAAGTTATAAAGATTTAAGCAAACTAATATGTAGTTCGTTCATGTAGTACGTTCATTTTAATGTTACATACAAATTTGGCAATCGTTTCAGATTAAATCGAGTTATAAAGGGTTATTTTAGTTGTGAAATAGTTATTGAAATTAATTAATGTATTCAATAAAATTATGTTATTTATTAATGTGCCACCAACCTTGGGAACTAATATGTTATGTCCCTTGTGCCTGTAATTACACTGGATCACTCACCCTTAAACCGGAACACAACAATAGCAAGTACTGCTGTTTTGCGGTAGAATATCTGATGAGTGGGTGTTACCTACCCAGACGAGCTCACACAAAGCCCTACCACCAAGTATAATATAATATATAGAATCCAAAAAGTTTTTTTTAAATATAATGATAAATGCTGTACTCTAAAAATTATTTATTTATTTCCGACATAGAGTGACGTCACAAGAAATATGTTGACTAAAAATGTTCACATACGCAGTTATAATTTTGAAGCGTTATTATCAAGTAACCTGTATATGATTGACTTATTTACTTAGTTTTATATTTGTACGTTTTGACAAACATGATAGCAAGTGTCATAGCTATAACCTAATATATAAAATATGTCCGTTATAATAAAGTTATAACAGCACGTACATTTTTTCGTAGAGGACATGATTATGGAGACAGAGGTCGATTTTTTTTTTAATCATATAGCAAGGACGTATATACTTGTGAATTGTCGATAACAGACTGATACACTCATACTCCTTAAAATGTTATAATTATAATAGTCAATTCCAATTTGTTTATGGTTTTGAGTTTTTTTTTTAATACTGATTTTTAGGGTGAAACTACCTACAGTAACGTTGCATTAAGTTCATATTATTGTCATATGTTTAATATTTTAGATAATAATAAATATTACAATTCATATTTTTGTTTTTTTTTTTAGCCTAAGAACGATATGACGGATCGCTTTTATTCGTATTATTTGCCAACATTTTCCTTGATATAATTTTATTTTCATTTTACTTGTATACATAAAATGCAATAATGGTAAATCATATAAATATAATTGTTTGGTATACAAACTTTGTAAGTATAATTTTATTAGAGTTAAAAACAGTTAAGAACTTTTGCTTCATAAAATAAGTATGTAATGGATGAAATACCAGAATTTAAATTAAACCGAAGAAAACATTTGTGTAAGTGTATAACGCTGCGTGCGTTATACACTCATGTACAATATGTATACAAGTCACTTCAAGTTCAAGCTTTATCTGATCTGTAGGTATTATAAGAATTATTAAAACACAAAATGTTTTTGGAAACAAGTTTAATTTTTTGCACACAAAAGACGAGGACCTTCGCTATTTTAATTATAAAAAAAAATAACATGATTTATACTTTATTATTTATATCAGCTGTTTTTCGTTTAAAATTCCCGCCAATATCATTAATAGATTATCATGTATAGTTCTTTGATAAAATAACGTATTGAGTATTCTAACAATTTCGATATAAACATAGATAATCTATACGATAATAATTATTATTATAGATAATATATCAGTAAAGTGAAATCAGTGCAATAATTGTTGCGGACAAAATGGCCGCGAAAACTGTATTATTGTATATTTGTTTTATGTTTTGTTCCTTATACGTAAATTGTGATATCTTATGTGAAGAAGGATTTTGTAAAGTAAGTAATGAATAATAAATAAAAATGATTATAGACTTATTAATTTTTCTAACTCTTTTGTTATGTATTTCTTATAAAATGCATATACTAGGTTTTCCTATGCTTATCTTATTGATTTGCTTAAATGGATTTTTTTGACCGTCTAAATTATTAAAAAAATATTATTAACGATAGAACTAACTTATTTAGTTTTGATATTTCACAATTATTTTATGTCTTTGTGCACGTAATCTTTAATATGTATTTATGTATAATGTATTTTTTTTAATTGATACATTATAAATAAACTATTTGTCATTGTTATTGTGCATTATCTATAATGTTTAATGTACCACGCAAGCGCAGTGATTTCTAAATCAAAAAATAACCTAACAATAGACAATTAAATAATTAAGATAATGGCGCATCTACACATGTCACTTTGTGGTTAGTGAACGGAAAAAATAATGTTCCGTATTCGAATTAAATGTTATTATGTTGTTTATTGATTTTTTCAGTCTTTTGTTGATGATAACCCGTGTTCAGCACCTGCGCCGGAGTGTGCGATTAATAATGCGACTCATTCAGGATTAATGCTGCCATCACCTACTACATGTAATTGCTGCCCGTACTGTTTGCCATTGTACAGTATGTGTTTTAATAAACTTATGCTTTATTATATAATAACATAAGGTTGATTTTCATCTATGTAAAAGTAACACTGCTATAAAATAATACTGAAATATGAATTATGAATCTACAAGAGTTATGAAATAAGTCTATTTTATAAATGAATAAACGTCAATTTTATAGTATTGATTCCTTTAAATCGTCCAATGGATTTCACCATGTTTCTTTGGATAGGTTATGTTTTTTTATATTTATTATTTTTTATAATTAGCGCTTACATGTGTTTATTATTATTTAATTGTTATTATATTATTACTTAAGTGTAAGTTGTGGTTTTCAGAATTGGGTCAGCCCTGTAGCTTGGGCGGGCCTGGCAGTGGTATTACCGTTGGCAGATGTGGTGATGGATTAACTTGTGATAACTCCACACGTACATGTGTTAGAAGTAAGATATTTAGCAATTTGCATATAAATCCTATTTACGTATATTGTATACTGGCAATACTGAATTTTAACTTAGTGGTAGGGCTTTGTACACGCCTGTCCGGGTACCAGCTACTCATAACATATTCTACCTAACAGCAACTACTTTATTATTGTTTTTTATTTATTATTTAAAGGTTAAGTGGCTCTGCTTAACTACTATCACAAGATACATAACATAAAGTTGGCGGTGCATTGATAATGTAAAAGATGGTTAATATTTTTACTGTGCCAATGACTATGGGCTTTGGTAACCACTTACGTTTATGTGGCCTGTTTGCCAGGATTTATCAGTGAAGCCCAGTCACTCATATGCCCTAAAATATTATCAATTCTTACTCGGTTACGTCACCGACTACAGTATCGAAAATTTCATGTCCATAAAACATCAATGTGCTTTGTAGCAGACAAAGATTTATTACACCAGTAAACTATTTTCAAGGCTTCAAAACTTAATTTTTTTTTCAGTGCAAACAAAATGTCACGACGCACAAGATGACTACGATGCCCGTCACGCTAGAGGTGAAACAGGCTCCTTCGAGAACCGTCCCAGTTGTGACGATAAAGGAAACTTCGCCCCGTTCCATTGCGTGCCTTCTCAAACGTAATCTTTAATTAAATAGATTAATTTAAATTTGTGATTAATAATATGATTTGTATTTTCAGTTTACAAAATGCATTTTAAAATATGAAGGTATTTAAGACGTAGGTTATGTGATATAAATCACGGTCTTGTATACAAGTCTAGCAACCGAGTCCAATTTCAGTGGTGAGAGATAGGCGCGATTGTGTAACAACTTTTACTTCACAGCAGCGCCCGCTGTACGTCGCTGCTATCGCCTATCGAGTATCGCACTTGGTTGAGTGACACGCATATATTTTTCTTTCCCAAGTATTGTGTTATTTAATCATTGTTACATCGTTGTGTTGAGTTCTGCGGATTTGTTGTTATTTTTATTTTATCATTTAACTGTTGTGTTTGGATTTGAAAAAGTGCTCATTATATAATAAAAACATGTTAGAATATAAAATTTTGTAGAAAAATATTTTGAATATAATTTTGGACGTATAGTATAATTTTATCTTCTATGTACAATAATTTTTTGAGTATTGGTATCTAGCACGCCCTTATCGTCATGCCTCTAGCGTAAATTGAGCTGAACAGTGTCAACGTACTGGGGGTACGTTACTGATGTTGTACTGATGGTGTACAAGACCTGTAGACAAGACTGTGATATAAATATATTCCACTAAAATTCTGCATCCGTTACCCTTTTGGTGCAGAATATAACAATAAAATAGAAAGTTTTGTACCGTAGAAAATTTATATTTCGCCCTATATATTCTGTGGCTGCGTTCGGAAATATTAACCAGTATAGTTTTTTCTATAGGTACTTGCTACAATTTTCAGTGGAAAGATGCAGAACTAACTAAATTATATTACGACTTAAATTATAAATATTATACTTAAAGTAACCTTGGAAACCTTTGGGAATCAATCTTTTTTGTTAATTAACTGTATAATAATATAAAAAAGAATTCGGTTTTCAAATAAAATATTTATGCTGTTCAGGAAATGATATCTATTGAATAATATTACCCATTTACTTCCAGTTGTTACTGCCAATCAGATGAGAGGGAAAGATTATTCGGGGAGGTTCTCAATACTGGCGTGTTTGTGAATATGCCTTGTCGTAAGTTTTTTCATTTGTTAAGGAAACACACTGTTAAATAATTGACCTCATATACATCATAAATATCAATCAATAAATCATATAAAAAGCATAAACCAATAAAATTTACACATTACAACTTAGACATAAGCGCCGTAAGAAACACTCTTGCACCTTACACCTACACCTTACACCTTACACCTTACTTAGTTTAACTCAGTTAAACTGACTCACTTTCCTTACAACCCGGAACATAACAATACTATGTACCGTTATTTGGTGGTAGAATGTCCGATGAGTGGCTAGTACGTACCCAGATGAACTTACACAATACACAAATCACTTCAACCATGTAATTGAATTTTAATTGTATATCTTAAGAATGGTTGGTACCTATCGAGACGGATTTGCACAAGGCCTTACCTCGAAGTAATTGCATTTTAATTTTGTTTATTTACCTGAAATTTTATAAAAGTATTTTTTTAGTTTGTTCCCGTATGGCTCACAAAATCGAGACACTAATAGCAAAAGATTTACGCTACCCGGTATTCGGTATGAGATGTACGTCAGATGGGAATTTCAACCCTGTGCAGTGTCTTGACGAAACGTGCTATTGCGTAAACACAATCACCGGTGAAAGGAGAGGGGACCATAGAGTAAATCTGACAACTACCCACATATCTGAATTGCCATGCTGTAAGTTTTTTTTAAATTAATTTAATTGAATAAATGAACTTATGTATAACTAGTATTTTACCCGCGGTTTTGCGTTATAATTCAGGATTACAAATACCAATTTCCATATCTCTTTCTTCAAAATTGAAGGATTTTCTTACAATACCACTTAACATCAGGTGGCCCACTAGCCGGCCAACTAATACAACTTAACTTAAAATGATATTTCCAGATGACGAAAAATTAGACTTATTCCCTAAGACAGAAGACAGTAAGCCGCCGTACAAGTATACCACGCCTTGTTTCGAAACTGTTCAAGAAAGAGAAGACTTGATTGCTCAAAGTATTGAAGAAGGATATAATGTTGATTATTTCTCTACTTTCGGTTCCATTAGTTGTCTACCAGATGGAACTTTTGGGAGAGTTACTGTAAACTCGAATGGATCGTAAGTACTCTACGTTTCCAGTAGAAGTCCAAACACAATTAATTTTATGCATATTCAGCTTGGAAAACAATAAATACTAACTATGCTTACGTATCATTTATATTTACACAAGATGTTGGGTAATAGGCGTTATTTATAAAACTTTTTTTTTATTTCACTTGGATTATTTTTTGTTAATGGGCAAAAATATAACCGTGGAATCTTATTATGGAAATGAATACCCAGAAAAATATCTTATGCCAATCTTTTGAACTTGGTATCTAAGATGGTTAATACAATATACACCGCCTTTTTAAATCACTCGCCTTACAGCAAATTTTATCAATAGTTAATTAAATAACTTTCTATCTTTTTATAGAAGGATTTGCGTGAACGAGCGAGGAGAACAATTAGGTGATTACTCGGCTGCACCGAACACACCTGAGTTTACCAATATGGATTGCAGTATGTATATAATTTTTAGTAACACTGTTCTACTTAATTACGTCTACTACTTATTTACTTTAATTTTACTTCCAAAGTTCCGATAACGATTTTGTCGATAATCAAAACGCCATAGATTATTTAAAATCTTGACCAATGATATATCATCAAATCAATGTTGTTTTTTTGTCATATTTCATACTGTAGTTGGGAATCCCCAGCCAAAATATTTTATTTAATTTATACACGAAACCTTCAAAACTAATATTACATCATTTTTATCATATGAAAGAACTAGACTATACTCAGAAATAAAACGAGACTTTAATTAAAATGATATGTATTATATATGACAATATTATTGACTCATACATAATATTGTATATTTTAATTATAACATTTTCAGAATGCGCGCAGACAGCGCATGTAATGGAGTCATCAAATGAACCGCCACGGTGTTGCAAAAACGGCAACTTCAGACCGGTTCAGTGTCACAGAGGAAAGTGTCGTTGTGTTGACTCCGATGGACGACAAGTGGGAACGGAATCCACAGATGTTACAAGATTGACATGTTACACACAAAACTGGAGAAACTGTTGATAAATTATATTCTAATTAATATTAATAAATAATTAATTTGTTAATGCAAAATAAAATTATGATAAAATGATAAAAATATAATTTTTATATTTATTTATACTTTATTGTACTCTAATTAAAACAACATATTTTCACAATTGTTTTTACATTAAATGCTAAATTATTGGGTTTTTAAGTCTTTATTTCAAAATGGAGTTCGATTGTCGAAGTCGTGATCGGAACATTGACAATAAAATGATAAAGGATATAATGGTTGTATTGCATTTTACAAAACATTTTTTCTTGTTACCTCTAGTTTCGTGCGTATTGAACCTACCATGGTGTTTGTATTTGAGATAATTTTTTGGAATTTTTGATTCATATACTTTAATTTTTAAGAAATCATATTTTCTATGATTAAACATTTAGTACATTTTTTTTATTTACTTATATGAGCAAAACAAAATACCAGTACTTCGGTACCAATGGTCGATTCTATATCTTAAAACATTTCTTCTAACTTTTTTATTTTACAATTTTGACAACCAATGTAACAGATAAGTGATACCATATATGATTGGAAGTGCTTATATATAATATAATTAAAGACGGCCTTTTCAATCAATTGGATCTAAAAAAACATGACAAATCACACGGATAAAAAAAATAGTAATATACTTACAAGTTACAACAACGTAAAAGTTCCAAATAGCATGCTATAATCTTAACATGTTGTTTGTTACAACTAAACAAATTTTATATTTATAATTACATTTTTTTTGTCTCGGTTTCATTAATTTTAGAATACAAAATATTTTGAAGCATGATTTTTTCATAAGAATAATTCTTCGTGTAGGGCTTGACTACACTTATACTACGCTTGTGTGGCGCTCGACTAACAATAATGAAATAAAATAAAAAACTTGTCTATGGCTTCAAAATACTTGAGTCTTGAAGTATTAATGACATATTATTATAAAAAGGCTCGAGGGTGAATAAACGGATTGTGTCAAATTGTCAATTCGCTTCGCGTCTTATTTGTTTCGAATTTTCGCTCTTGTATTTTTTCGTTCTAATTCTAATTAAATATTTCACTTGGATATGAGATCTGACAGTGCGTAATAAGTGTTCTAAATTACTAATATTTTTCAAACGTTCCAATATTTGTCGGCATTATAGGTTAGAGATATTCGTCATCAAAATAACGTATGTGTAATGAAAAAGTTATTTTTGGAAAGTAATTATTTAAAACAAATTTCATTTAGTGCTTAAAAAGTGTTTGATCTTGAACTTTATATTACGTACCTGGAAAGAAAATGGGTCTGATAGTATCTAGATTTCGCGTAAGTATTTTTATTCATATTAATCTTCTTTTGTATCATAGCCAAAACTATTTCGATAGTTTAACATTTAATATATTCTGGCGCGAATTCAAATGACCTACAAGTAGCATCCTAGCAGATAATGGTGCTGATTTAATTAAACAAAAAAATAACAGACGATATAGATTCGGTAACACATTACAAACGTTAGTAGTTTTAATATTTTGTTACTTTTGAAAAAAGTTTTTACCGTAAAATAACTTGTTCTAGAAACTAAAATTATTCGTTGACTATGTAAATTACTAGGAAATCAAATAACAAAAATACAGATTAAATATCCTTAAAAAATAAAAAAAAGGGTTTGTGTCTTAAAAAAATGATGGAGATATTTTTAGTTCTTTTTGTTTAATAAAAAAACATGTACCCTCCTTTTAAATGTTACTATAATATGATACATCAATATGTTTTGAACTAAGTCATAATCAGTCTTAAAAAGTTTTAAAGATCAGAAAGAAGTTTATCATGACTAGTTTTTTTTTTGTAGCATGAAGGCTTGACACCAATAAGACTTTATATTGTAAAAAAATTAAACTAGAATACATTGTCATGTCTACAAACAGGTTGGTCTGGTTTTAAAATACCAGAGGAAGGTTTTGTTCCAAGTTCTTCTATAATTATTGTTGAATATGAAATATATGTATCAGAATCAAGTTTCTGCACTTTCAAAAATACCAACTCTCGCATTTAAGTCAATTAAACTTAAACTACGTCAATTAAACGTCAACTAAAATATTCGAATCTACTAATGAATTACTTTTTGTAACATTTTATTATACTACCAGAAATAAAATGTTGAAAAAGTTATTGGTATAAAAGACATCCTTAACCCTCACTGAGAATTATGGTTGTAACGAAATCGAATCTACAGATCACAAGATGGCCTCGGAAACTAAATAATTGGTTCACAAGTCGAACATGATTTGTTGATTCATAGCTTGATATATGTGTAACATTATTTAGATTTCAAAACATTTGAATTATTTTGTATTCTTAAACTTAAAATAGCATTTACTTTACGGTTTCCTTTAATTATTAGATTATAAGATTTCATTGGGGAATTGCTATTACTGCTTACAATATATATATAATAGGTACATGTATTTCGGAAGACTTAATAATAAAAACATTTATTGAGATTACTGGTAGTAATAGTATTGGTTTATGCAGGCTTTTTAGGACAATAATTATACACTCATTATTTATTCTACTGCTTAAACATGCTTAATACTTTCGTAAATTATAAGTATAAAGATTATGGAATGTATCTCCATGAACAAGTAGGCCTTTGAAAAATAAAGACTTATTTAAAACTTTATTGACCAATATAAGTAGATGGAACAAAAGGTGGAATTAATGCCTAAAGGCATTCTCGGCCAGTCAATCTCATCAAACAGAAATTGATGGTGGTAATTAGTAATCAATAGTACATAATATATACATACTTATATATACAACTATAAAAATAAATAAATATATATATGCTACATACATATATAATATCTACAAAATAAATACAGATCTATAAAATCTTATTTTAAAAGTCATTTTTGTATGACAAAATATTCAATGACGATTTTCTTCCTTTTTATTGAGAAACATTTGTAATCATATATCATGTATGTTTCAGACAGATTGTTTGTTAAGTTTTATCTGTGATGAGAGATTGTGAATAACAAATGTTACACAATTTTTTTGTTGTAACATTTTATGAGAAAAATATTTCAACACTGTAATCAATTAATGTAACATTTCTTTCAATTTTGTTGCAATATTTAATTGTTTTATGTAATTGATATGTTCATGTACTAAAATGTAACTGGACACATGTTCATTATTTAAATATATTTAACTAACTAATTGTGATATGTTTCTTCTATACAAAATGTATTTTTAACGCTAAATTTTCATTACTTTAAGCTTGAACACATGAATTTTAATTGAAGGTTTTACAGATTGAAAATGGGACAAACAATTTTCATGTGCTTAATTTGTGTTTATAATTCATCTTGTGCTTGAAGGTGAAGGGAAATAAGTGTGTATCCACCATCATGTATTGAAGTGTGGTGTAATAAGTTCCAAAACCTTAAAACGATTGGAGGTCATAGACCAAGACGTAACCTTTACTTACCTCGATTTCTTACGATTACACTGGATAATATTGACGCTGTATTGAAACGAATTCCTCAAGAAAATACTGCTTTTTGGATAATGATACTTGGCTTTCAATTTGGTATCCAGTGCAGGACTAATTGAGAACAATAATTGTGAATGCCTCTCCTTTTTGTTAGGTTTCCGCTAGGAGCGGCTTTCTGTAATATTGGCAATTCAAAAACGCTTTATTGTTAAGTTTATTTTATAAACTACATTTAATTACACACTCAAAGCTTAGTTAATAATAATAACAATGAACGATTTATTAAAAAATAAAAACTTCATTTCTGATAAGTACAGTTATAACTTTTCTTCAAACTTGATTCAAGAGATATACTCTCGTCTATTTTTATTCTTGTTTTACGACTCTATTAGTCAAGGACAGTAATGCATTGATACCGTTTATATGTGTGTGACTCGTTGTTCCAGTGTTTATAAGGTTTACCAAACTCCAGTTCGAATCCGTGTTCGAACTGGTGGTAGATTTATGACAATCAATAAGCAAGTGTAAAATTTCTACATTGAATAAAGATTTTTGAATTTGTATTTGTATAATTCAAATGGACAATATATTAAACGTTAAAATACCAGATAATGAAGGATTTCATTACAAAATTAATTCTTTGCTAACTGTTATGTATTATGTATTTTATTACGATATTAGCAGCGCGTACATTGTTGATGATTATTTATAAGAATGTATTTTATTATTCAATGAGGTCAGAGAGTTCATAGAAATGACATTGATGAAAAGAAATAAATTTCAAAATATTATTATAGCTTTTCAATCGAATACAAAGTTCTATCAAATATATTTATATCAAATATATTTCTACGTATTATGGGGGTTGCAAGGGATACTATAGGATATAATTTGGGATAGATAATAATGGGTGATGTCACTGGAATTTGATGATTAGTTCTTACAGTGCTGTGTAAATGTGTGTGTTTCGTAAATTTGTTAGGAATTTGTTATTGTTAATATGAAATTTGAACTTGGTGGTACCCAACCCACTCATCAGACATTCTACCTTGTACTTAGTATTGTTGTGGTCTGGTTTGAAGGGTGATTGAACCAACTACAAATATAAGCGAGTACGGTTGGTGACACATTGGCGATGGTTTACATTTCTTACGTGTCAATATTTCACTGGCGGTGGTCACTATTTACCATTAGGTAGTCCATTTTTTTTTTATTGCATTGGAAGGCGGACGAGCAACTGGGCCACCTAATGGTAAGTGATCACCAACGCCCATAGACATTGGCATTGTAAGAGATATAAAACATCGCTTACATCGCCAATGCGCCACCAACCCCGGGAACCAAGATCTTATGTCCTTTGTGCCTGTAATTACACTGCCATTTGCCAGACTGCCTATTTTAATAAAAAGTAACAGGTCGAAAATTTTCCGCTGCTAGGCAAATACTTCCCTATTTCTTAAGCATCAAATTCTGAATTTCTGTCAAGCCGCACCAGTACCGATGTGTGATGCACATGTCGCAGAATTTCATACGACAGGTATCCTCACGATGTTTTCCTGTACAGTCTAATACGTGATGAATTGTAAATAAATAAACACATGACCATTAGTTTGACAAAGAAATTTTCGTTTAAGATAAGAGTTCATTTCAGTCCAAATAATGATGACAATATAAATAAATTTAATCTCTGATTTTGCAATTTGATTGTAAACCATTATCATAGAAGTTACTGCTCTTTGATATGACTTATGTAACTAAATAAGGTATTTTAATAAAATAAAACCCATGTATTAAATTTATATTCAATTTAATCTCGTAAGATGACGATTTAGAAGTCAATAAGAGCCTAGTGCAATGAAGAATATTTTGTTTATTATTTTTTTATTGAGATCGCATTCTACTACGATAGGTGTTTGTAATATTTATTACTATCTGTGCCCCGCGTTTTCACCCACGTATATTTAATAAAAATATAATGAATAAAAATCAGCCTAGAACCTTCCTCGTTAAACGAGTTACAACACAAGAATAATTTTTAAATTCGAGCCAGTAGTTCCTGAGATTAGCCGAATCAGACAAACAAACTCTTCAGCTTTATATATTAGTATAGATTAAATTGAATAACATTATGATATTTGATTAAAACAGCAATCGATTTGGCCGAAGTTTAAGCTTCTTAGCTGTCTCGTTGGTCTTGTGAATAATTTATAAGGTTTCTGTATCCTGATGTCTTGAGCTTAAACCCCGAGTTATGGCAACAAAAATATTGGATTTTTCTGTTAAGAAACGCTGATTAGCAGCTTGGAAGTTTGCAATGTGTCTGAAATCAAGTTATGCCGTTGTTCATGTGGCTGAACTTTATATGGTTCTGTCGGATCATTCCATCGGCTTTTAAGAGTGATGATGAGAGTACACTTGTGTTTGTGCATATACTATGTGTCTTGCACAGTCTCCGTATATAATGGTTGCCATGAATTCAGTCGTTTGAATAAACATCTTTCTGAATGTACGCGCCTTTGAATCACGTTCGCGTTGTGACCGAATGGCGGTTTTGTCTCGACCTCACCGCTGGCCTGTGGTTTTTATCGCATAAAGTAGACGCTACGTTGATTGTGGTCGTTTCCGCCAATTGATTATAAAATGTTGGCATTTTTTTTCCTAAAATTTGAAATTAACAAAAGCGTGATTTAATTTAATAAAAAATAACAATCCTATATAATTAACAGATGAGAATATATTGTGATGAATAGAAGAGAAGATGAGAGTGTTTCTGTAAATGATTCGAATAATGTTACGTTTGTGTCTTCAATCCTAAACATACTTCCTCACGATGTTTTAGGAAAACCTTCGTCCTTCATGTGTCAAATTTCATTGAAGTTCTATCACATGTTTATTCCACCAACCCGCATTAGAGCAGCGTGGTGGAATAATCTCCCAAAATCTTCTCCTCAAAAGAGGCGAAGAGGCCTTAGCCAAGCAGTGGGACATTCACAGGCTGTTACTATACCTTAAACTTCCAGGTCATGGCTTTACGTAGTATCTAATTCTTGTGCACAGTGATGAACTTATGCTTCATTACTGGTAATTCGGTTTAAACATCACCTCTGCCGCAGCTGTGGTTTGATAAATCTCAACGATGCATTGATCTTTTGAATTCTTGGCACCGGTTTTCTCTAACCTTTGACAAATCAGATGGTCCTGTGAGATGTTTAAAATATCAGCTGACATTTAAATGAAGCAGCTGGTTGTTACTTCATCAATCGATTGTCTTTTTTGATCCAATTGATACTAATCCAAATTGATGATAGATAATTTTTAATTGTTGGGTTAGTTTGGGGGTATTTCTTTTCTGATGACCTGAAATGCATCGTATATATTCACTGAAAATACGTTGTTCTTTTTGTCGGTTTGACGTAGGTTTGCGAATTGTAAATATATTACAATAATTGATATTTAATCGTTAATAGTGGTATTCAAGCTTTGCCACTTCCAAATACTAAAATCTTTCATTACATGAACTATTATATACGCCACTGGTGACCCTATCTTAGCGCTGGTAGTGTGTATTGAAAATTCTGGTTATAATTTTTTCTGTCTACCGAAGAAAAAACACAATAATAGGCAGGAGACTGAAGGATCAAGGATGATGATGATTGATTTTAAAGTCCAGGCGCGTTCTGTCTTGATATATTGTGCAATAAATACCCATTAAAATGAATGAACAAGAAATATAATCAATATGCATTCCGTCTGTTGAATTTAATTATATACATACGTATGAATACATTTGTAAAAGTCGGTTAACCAAGTGTTTGTATTGAAAATATTTTTCTAATGGTGGATTTTTTGAATGCTGGATTATCCCTCGATTAATGCCTTTGCCTGAGTAGTAATAAAAAATACAGTTATTGCCGTTTTATATGTACATTATATGCGTAGGAGAAGTAAAGATAAATAAACAAGTTTGACCTTGAATTTCGATGACGTCATTGATACAGATGGCGTAACATTGGTACAGATGGCTTACTTGGTGGTAGAGCTTTGTGCAAGCTCGTCTGGGTAGGTACCACCCACTCATCAGATATTCTACCGCAAAACAGCAGTACTTGTTATTGCTGTGTTCCGGTTTGAAGGGTGAGTGAGCCAGTGTAATTACAGGCACAAGGGACATAACATCTTAGTTCCCAAGGTTGGTGGCGCATTGGCGATGTAAGAGATGGTTAACATCTCTTACAACGCCAATGTCTATGGGCGTTGGTTACCACTTACTATCAGGTGGCCCATATGCTCGTCCGCCTTCCTATGCAATAAAAAAAAAAAAAAAAAACATCCTGAAAATATTCATCAGCCACTAGGTCGTGCTGACCACGACCGCTCTGCCAAGAGAGTATCGACTAAGAAAAAAGAAGAGTTAGTCGAGTTTTTTTTATTTTACTCAATGGCCCAATGGGCCATCTGATGTTACGTGGTCACCACTTGCTGTAAGAAATACTTGGCAACTAATCCTAACTAATATTATAAATGCGAAAGTAAGTTTGTTTGTGACGCTTTTACGCCTAAACTACTAAGCCGATTTGAAAAATTCTTTCACCAATGGAAAGCTACATTATCAGCGAGTAACATAGGCTACATTTTGTCCCCGTATTCCCACAGGAACGGGAATTACGCGGGTGAAACCGCGGGAAAAACGCTAGTATCTTATATTCCTTGTGTAATTTCTCGACCTTCAAACCGGAATCTGTTTTTACTGAGTATTACTACTTGACCAGTAGTAGTAGAATAGGTTGGTGAAGAGATATACCCTGACGCGCTTGATTAGAGTTACTTGGTGGTAGAGCTCTGTGCAAGCTCGTCTGGGTAGGTACCACCCACTCATCAGATATTCTACCGCAAAACAGCAGTACTTGTTATTGCTGTGTTCCGGTTTGAAGGGTGAGTGAGCCAGTGTAATTACAGGCACAAGGGACATAACATCTTAGTTCCCAAGGTTGGTGGCGCATTGGCGATGTAAGAGCTGTTAACCATCTCTTACAACGCCAATGTCTATGGGCGTTGGTGACCACTTACCATCAGGTGGCTCATATGCTCGTCCGCCTTCCTAAGCAATAAAAAAAGCACCTTGTCTATCACATTGATTAATCAGTAACGATAGACGGCCTGGAACGTGACAAAATATTATGCAGTGAAACAATCGGTGTTTATTAAGATTTTTCAATAATAAACTGTCTCTAATTCGTCCGTTAACGTGGTAACTCTATCATTCAATACTGTAAATATTTATTGTAGAATTTATAAGCTCATTGTTCTATTATACCACCGTGCTCATTGTATTTAACGGTAAAACGGTATACTTCGATAGTGGTCGGAATGACTTATCGAATGGACGGATAGTATTTTTTGTAATATACAAACGTAAATATGAGACTATATTAAACTAGCGGTTCACCCGCGGCTTTGCCCGCGATTGTACTAAAGTTTGCGACCCATTTCTCCTGTTTGGGGTTAAATTTTCAAAAATGACAAAATGCATTAATTTTTACTCAGAAGGTTTTAAATTTAATTTCATGCTTCTTACATCAAAAATGACGGACCTTCAATACAAACTTTCAACCCTTATTTCACATTCTTGCGGGGCAGTTTTAAAAAATCCCTGAAATACGTATTTAATTTATTTCTAACCAGAGGCTTATTATTATTCAACTTTTTACATCAAAATAGATAGACGGACTTGCGATACAAACTTTCAACTCCTATTTCACCCTCTTAGGGGTAGATTTTCGAAAACCCTTAAATACGTATTTATCTTTTCCTAATCAAAGGTTTGTATATAACATTTCATGCTACTTAAACAAAAAATGACGGACCCGCCATACAAACTTTCAACCCCTATTTCACCCTCTTTGGGGGTACATTTTCGAAAACCCTTCAATAAGTGTTTATTTTATTTCCAACCATAGGCCAGGCTTGTATATAAAATTTCATGCTTCTTAGATAAAAAATGACCAACTCTCCATATAAACTTTCAACCCCTATTTCACCCTCTTAGGTGGTGAATTTTTTGTTTTATTACTATTTTTAATGTTTCATAGCTAAAGCAAATGTGTTTCAAATATTATATGTATTATATTATATTAATTATTAATATAAATTCTTCTTGAATTTTAAATATCGTCTTATAAAGTAATTTGTTTGTTCAAAAACATATTATATCGATATTTAATGTTTTTCATTAAAATCGAAAACGTTTTATAATGACATTTGTGACGTCACGTTATTATAACGTCAGCGGGCACATTAAAATAATCGATTTCAATTATTTACGACTTCGAATTGGTAAGACGATTTAGTTTAAATGAAGAATTTCACAGGTTATTCTATGTTTTTTTTTTAAATTGTTAATATGAAATTTGATTAAGAGTATTTTTTAAATATTATACTTAATTCAATTGGGTCTTACAAGCACTTTCCGAACATATATTAAATATTACTGGTTACAAAGTAAGAGTCTTTGCTAGGAGGAGAAGACATGAAGTTAAAAGCCTCGAGCCTCCCGAAACTAGATAGACGGCTTGAGTCGTGACTCGAGCGGATAAAGGACTGGATTCTGGTGGTGACTTTATTTAATTCTTATTGTGAATAGGCAGCCGAACTGGCAAATAGGTAAGTCGTCACCACAGCCCATAGACATTGATACTGGCTGTTTGACAAAATATATACAGTGGTTCACTCGCCTTCCAAACTGGAACGCACCAATACTATGTGTTGCTGCTAAGCTGTAGAATGGTTATATTTTTATAGAAAACTAGCTGTGCTCCGCGGTTTCACCCGCGTATAATTAATAAAAATATAATGAATAAAAATCTGCCTGGAGAACCTTCCTCGATAAAAGGACTATACAACAACAACAAAAAAAAATATTTTGAATTCGAACCAGTAGTTCCTGAGATTAGCCGGATCAAACAAACAAACTCTTCAGCTTTATATATTAATATAGATTACCCGCTCGTGGTTTCACCCGCTATGTGTATGTTGCTGCTACATCAACCACAAAGTGGGTCGTAGCGTGATGTTCATTGGTCGTTAACCGTTTTCAATAAATGGGCTATCTGTGACTCTAAAATTAGCTCGATCAACTAAATCAACTATTCAGCTATGTAATAATATCTACGCTAATATAAAAAGCTGATGAATTTGTTTCTATATTTGAATGAATCTATGGAAATAGCAGTAGGATTCGAGTAAAACTTTTTACATTTGATAGTCTAATTCCTGAGGAAGGCTATAGGCTATTTATTATCAACATTAAGGCCCCTGCTACATGGGAACGTCTAAATCAGATGAAAACGCGCGTAACTGGTTTTCAGGAATGATTGTTTTGTATGTTCCACTGAAACGTTATTCTAATCCTAACTAATATTATTAATAATAATAATTTATTATATGCAAATGTGAGTTTGTATGTTTGTTACGCTTTCACGCCTAAACCACTAAACCGTTTCTAATAATTCTTTCACTGCTGGAAAGCGAGTAACATAGGCTACATTTTGTCCCAATTCTGTATTCCCCACGGGAACAGGAATTATGCGGGTGAAATGCTAGTATGTATATAAAAACGTGAAAATAGTAATGTTGCTCCAAAAAGATGAAAGTTCTTAAATATCTCCATCATAGCTCTAGCGTTAGAAATTAACTTTCAAACTTACCTTTTGAAACGCGACGACTATGAAAGTATGTTACATATAATGCCAATGTAATTTGAACCGTATTACGAAGTAATAAGATATAATCGATAGCTCGGGTGCGGTCTTAGACACGGTCTAATGGTTTTTACTTTCGGTTGAAATGTAAAAAAAAATTACAATACGAGACTAATTTTTATAGTAGTTTTGAATGATTTATATATAAGGATGTCCCAACAAGAGCGCCGGATTTAAATTTGAAGAAAAACACAATATATTAAATTTTTTTTTACTTTAGAATACATTTTTATTTCAACATGAAGAAAAATATTTATTAATTAAATATATAATATATATATGATTAAACGTGAAAGACAACATCAGACAAATGGCCACCAAGAAGCCTCGGGCACAGGTTTATTCTTTTGTCGAGATTTTAAGTAACGTTTTCGCATAATAACAGCCTGTGAATGTCCCACTGCTGGGCTAAGGACTCTTCTCATCTTTTTGAGGAGAAGGTCTGGAGCTTATTCCACCACGCTGCTCCAATGCGGGTTGGTGGAATACACATATGACAGAATTTTCACTGAAATTTGACACATGCAGGGTCACCTCACGATGTTTTCCTTCACCGTTAAGAACGAGATGAATTATAATCACAAATTAAGCACATGAAATTCAGCGGTGCTTGCCTGGGTTTGAACCCGCGATCATCGGTTAAGATTCACGCTTTCTTACAACTAGGCCATCTCGGCTAATTAATATATATAATATTTTTTGCATAAACGCGCCGTATTTCCTCTTTAAGATATTGGACTGTTCCAGACTTATTAGCATACTCCATAATGCAAGAACATTCACTGACTAACCGATATAGCAAAGCAACGCCCAAAAGACTGGGGCCACGAAATTTTCTTTTATGGGTTCCTTTTGCAAAGTAGGTTAGCAACTTAGCACTAAGGAAAGTTGTTTGAAAATTTAACCCCTAACGTAGTTATAAAGGGGATGATGGTTAATTTCGAAAATCCTTTATTTTGGAAGTAGAAGAGGAGATTAGTGTTTAGCGATTCTGAATTATAGTATTACATAATTATATTTTCTTAAAATTAATTGGAAATAAAACATAAAAACCGCGGAGGTATCATTCGTTAATTGTATGTATGCAATAATATTGCACTTTTAAACGACCAAAGTAAGTTTGTGGAAAAGGGCATCATGTCATCTCTAAAGATTTGTATCAATTCCTCTCGGTGGAATCTTTTAACCGCTGCGCTGGTGGCTTCTAAACATGGCTATTCAAAGTGCTTCTATGTAGGCACACCTTATTATACGATCATTTTTGTTAATGATATCATTATGTGGACTTTCCATCGTAGTAGTATATCGTTTGTATTTGACTTTTTCTATCGTTAATGAATACTTTATAATAATTAATATTATTTCAAGTCAAAATTAAACGCTACTCAACATTATTGAGGAGCTCCTAAATTAGTATGCGAAATTTTAAATTAACGGATTCTCAAATATTAATTAAGTTGCATTTAATATTTAAGTGACGTTTCAGTATTCGGCCGTAGATGTCTTAAATATATTATTATGTTCGAAGTATGAGCGACACGTGCGGAAAGAAAATGAAGTAAGCGCCCAAAAGCTTTGTATCGTTGTAAAGTTATAACGAAGTCATTTTACAAATTACAATGATGCAATTGATTATTCAGTTTTAGTATATATTGTGCTACTGAGTTTCCCACCGGTTCTTCTCGGTGGAATCCACATTCCGAACCGGAGGTGGCTCTCGACGAATCATTAGTATTTGTAAAAGTCTATTTGATTAAAAACAAATTTTGATTTGTCGATATAAACGTTATTTTCTTATCTTTGTCATTAATTTATAGAATGTATGGAAGCTATCAGTAATTTCATCTTGGTATATATCGACTCCGTGGCGCAACGGTAGCGCGTCTGACTCCAGATCAGAAGGTTGCGTGTTCAAATCACGTCGGGGTCATACCACCGTTCTATGGTTGATTTTTTGTCTCTTTTATTTTTTTAATGACAGTCATATAAAAAAAATCAAAACATGTTTTAATTTTTTTTCTGGTTTTAAATAATTTTAAAGTAGGTATATTAGTTTGAAAATTTTTGTTATTCGTCTATTAGGACTATTAGGATTTTTATTATATGGAGGTTGTACTTGTGACAGTCAAGACACAAGTGGATATGTGGACAGGAGGAAAATTCTACTAATCTGTTTCAATATTCTATATTTATTCGGATCGGAAATGAACCGATATAGTGTTAACATATATTATACCAATATGTCAATATCAAACTTAATTATTAACTGTTTTGTCAATAGTCGATTGAATTAAAGGATGGGAAAACGGATAGACAGCAACGATCACGCTTCGATTCGATTAAGTGACAATTTATTAGGAGAATAGACCCCGTTCTTCATAGAAAGGGGTCTTTTATATATACATTATTTAAATATACATTATTATATATACAGGGGTATTAATAGAAAGCGGTTCTTGAGAGCGCTCCGAGTCTTGGGATTAACAGATACAAAAAATATATATCAATAACTTTTTTTTTTCTACAGCGCAAGAAAACAACGATAGAAGTCCTCGATAACCTCGAAACGAAGATCAAAAGTATAGAAAGAGATGGACAATACAAGGAACAGACGCACAAAAGGATCATCGGCTATGTCATGGCGTATTCCGTGGGTCTGTACGTGCTGTTCGCGGTGTTGTACTATTACATGTACGCCGGGAGGAGCCAGCATTGGGTACACTCGCTACTGTACGCTTCGCCGTTGTTGATTCTTCCTGTTCTGTGAGTATTTGACTGTGTTTTATGGTTGTGAGTGCGAATAAAAACAAGTACTCCGGTAGTAAGAATTATCTATACTAATATATAATAAAGCTGAAGAGTTTGTTTGTTTGATCCGGCTAATCTCATGGACTACTGGCTCGAATGTAAAAAATATTTTTGTGTTATATAGTCCTTTTATCGCGGAAAGTTCTTGGCTGATTTTTATTCATTATATTTTTATTAATTAGACGCGGGTGAAACCGCTGGTCACAGCTAGTATTTTATAATAATCAATATTTTAAAAGAAGCCATCAATATTTATAAATTGCACGTTTGCATTTATGATTAGTTTGCAGAATGTTCCCTGAATACTAACGCTATCATGAGCCACTATCCGAACATTGCCTTTAACGCAATTGTATTTTTAAATATTGATTATTTTGAAATACTTTTAGACTGCCTCGTTGGTCAAGTGGCTAGATATAAGACCGCAGATGAGGTGGCCCTGGGTACAATTCCCAGGTCGGGCTAATATATGCTTATTGGGTTTTTCTGTCGGAAAATTCTGAGTAGCAGCCCGGAGTTTGGACGTTAGAAGTGTGTACACTCCCGTGCCTCGGAAAGCACGTTAAGGCGTTGGTTCTGTGCCTGAACTCTTTCCGGTCGTGTCGGATTGCCGTCCCATCGGATTATGAGAGCTAAGGAAAAGAGAGTGCACCTGTGTTTGCGCACACACTTGTGCACTATAATATCTCCTGCGCAGTTGGTTAATCTCTCTAGAGATTTGCCGCCGTGGCCGAAATCGGTCAGGAGGACATTATTATTATTAACAAACAAACTCACTTTCGCATTTATAATATTAGTAAGGATTATAGAACTATTTTCGTTACAGGGTGATATTCCTTCGTTCGGCTATATCGTGGTACTATAATTGGACGCTTAACAAGAATCGTGTGAAATTGAACAAAATGAGAGAAGAGAAAAAGAAGATTCTAGAAGACGTCATGAACACAGAGACTTATAAGGTAAATAATGTCATATTGTATTATGTCTGCACCGACTTTGGAAACTAAGATGTTATGTCCCTTGTGCCTGTAATTACACTGGGTCACTCAACCTTCAAACCGTAACACAACAATACCAAGTTGTACTGTTTTGGGGTAGAATATCTAATGAGTGGGTGGTACCTACTAAAACGAGCTTGCACAAAGCTCTACCACCAATTAAAAGCAAGCTTGAGTAGTTAAGACTTGAGAGAAAAAGAGAACAAAAATATACAAATAGTGATCCACAATGTAATTTTCAAGTATAATAGATGTAGGTACATGTGTAATTTTGTTTTATCAATTGATTACTAGAAAATCTAAACAGCTAATGGCCGAATACTGAAACGTCTTTCAAATACGAAAGTGGGACTTATTTATTTGGAACGCCATTAATTTCAAATTTCGCATACAAAATTTTGAAATTAATGACGTTCCAAATAATTAAGTCCCACTTAATTTTGAATGACGTTTCAGTATTCGGCCGTTAGTTATCTTTGTTAAGTAGCAATGTTTTGACCAATTTCCTAAGCAAAGTGCGAAGCAAAGGGCACTCTTAGGACGTTCGTCTTTTTTATTGTTTTTTTTTCCTCTTTGGAAAAACGCATTTACGCGTTGTCATCTCGATACCGATCATGGCGGTTATCACGTTTGGCAGCGAGAGGTTTCCACCTAGGAGGGCCGTAAGGGAATGTCACCGAGGGCCCCATGCGTCGCACTCAGTCAGGGTGTGACGCGCCGTGAAGGACGTTCGTCTTGTTTAGCTATGCTTACAAGGTCTCATCTTTACTCGGAGCTCAGTACTCCCCTGAAACCGGTGACCCAAATAGCTAAGCTAATAAATCTAATAGAGCCAGTAGACGAGAGTTTAAAAAATAAACACGATTGACCTTGAAAGGTTACTTTTGAATATCGCAATATTAGTATGTCAATCAAGTGATACATAATATACACGATACGCGCCACTGCTTCCGTATATAATGTCTGGATTATTTACTAACTAGCACCGCCCGCCGGTTCCATCCGCGGTTAGCGTTGATTAATTACACATGAATAGCAAATCAATGAATCAGTGTTTATCATATATTTAATTCTTTTGTACTTACTGATAATATGGTCAGGAAACCTGCATGTGTTAAATGAAATGATGACACATGTGTTAACGCACATACGAGTTGTGGAATAAGGTCTAATATTGAACGGAACACCTCACGCCAAATAAGCGCCACACTCAGGATAAAACTAGTATAATTATAAGCATAGACCTGATATATTATGTTTAAATTTCTTCTTTTTAAAAGACAGACAGACAGATTAGCATTAGACAGTAATTACAGGCACAAGGGACATAACATCTTAGTTCCCAAGGTTGGTGGCGCATTGGCGATGTAAGCGATGGTTAACATTTCTTACAATGCCAATGTCTATGGGCGTTGGTGACCACTTACCATCAGGTGGCCCATAAGCTCGTCCGCCTTCCTATACAATAAAAAAAAAAACAAAGACTGCCTTTTCCCCAGTTGTGAGAGATAGATAAGTTGTTGTATCTGATTTTTTTCTTTACACATTCTAAAAAGTACTGAAATATCAGCGAATGTGTGGCGGCAGCGTTATAATACTGGTAATTCGAACCCCGTCCTTCGTCAGATGATATGAGTTTCTTATTCTGACCGCTAATGTAGATTGTCTTTTGGTTTAGTTCTCGATTTAATGGACGTTATCCATTGCAGGTTGCTAAGGAGATCTTGGACAAATACGGAGGACCAGAGGAGCAGTCTAAAGCGTGCAAGCCGTTTTCATCATTGAATGCCTCCAATAACACGACTAGAACCCCACCAGGTAGAAATAGTTTATTTGATTATATATTTAGGCCAAAATATTACGGTTATCAAAATATCGTTTGAATTTCGACCTTATCACGACGATATAGAGTAGCAAATTGCACCACGGCTTTTTATTAGGTGCAGTCCGTAAAGTTATTATTATATTTTAAAAATAGAACTGAAGATAATTATACGAATCTGTCCAAATATAATTTTATTACCAAATTGGTTTTTAATTGTTGATAAAATTTTTAGTGACTTTTAGGCTGTATAATGCCATTCCTTAGAGGAAAATTAAAAATATATAATTTATATCACATTGATATTTTTTTTTTCTATTTGAACTATGTGACATAGTTGATAAATTTTTTATGTCATTCCAGAGATTGCAAAACTTTAATGTTTGTGATCTCAAGCCACAGTACAGATTTAAAAAAAAATTAAAGACGTGATTTATCTTTGTTTCCCATTGTTAAATTTTCTATATAATTGTATATAATATTAAAATGTTTACCTGTGATTATTTATTAATGAAAATTTAAAATGAAAATAGTTTGTAAAGTATTATTAATAGAATAGAACAAAATAATTGGTTGCCATGAGAATTGATAATAGTATATTTATGATTATTATTATAATAATAATATATTTTTTATTTGATAATTGTTAACTAATATGTTAACAAGTAAATTTACTTGCTCTAAGATAATTATATATTATTTTAAGGAGTAATTAATAAGTACATTATAAGTAATATTGAAATAAAATGATATTGATGTTATTTTACAGTGATCATATGATCAGTAGTTAGAGTAGGAAGTGCTAATAAACAGTTGGTGTGCAGATATACAGGTTGTAAGAAAACAAGTGTCCGACCCGTGTAGTGGTTATTAGGTATCGTGAGTCGGTTCTATTTATGTAATCATTTTTAAAATTGTAACCAAAAATTTTACCCCGAACAAAATTTAATTTAACTAAATAACGACAATTACATTGCAACACAGTCGCGGGCGTCAGCGCTCGATAGCTCTTACCTATCGAGTAGCTCGGACACGAGGTCATGACCTCAGATGTCAATGAAATTTATGTCTCTTACAATTGAAAATGACGATTAATATTTTTTTATGGTTAATTTTTTGCATAATATTTTAAAAATGTTTACATAAATATAACCGACTCACGATACCTATACCACTGCACGCGTTGGACACTTATTTTGTTACACCATGTATATAGAGCTGCTACAACCTCGAATTATATTTATTTACTTATAGATATAATTATCATACAATAGCCTATTTCAATTAGAGAGAAGACAAATAAATAACATTTACATTGAATAGACTTTATATCATTGGTCTAGAATCTAGATCTTTAATGATCTATGTTATTCATATTCGATTCGTGAGAAAGTAGCGTTTTTATCGCCGAATCCGTAATCGGAATTTTGGAAGTGAAATTAAAATTATTTATGTATTTTGTTTTGCTAGTGGATGTTACATAAATGATAAACCAATAAATCATGTACAAAATCAGAAATACCTTATGTACACCCATTTAAAAGTAATCACTGCATGCATAGTGTTCTTGACTAATAAGTATCAATAGGTTTACGATTAGAAAAACAAATTACAAAGAGAACGGTATGCTACATTACAAAATACTACAAGTTTATATTGACATTTAAATATTAATGTAACAATATTAAAGTAGATATAAGTAGTTAAGTAGAATAGTTATGTATTAAAAATGAATAATATGTATTAATCAAGGACTGTCTGTAATACATAATAAAGCAGAGCTATTAGAAAATCGTCTGTAAGATGATTGTCTGTTTATTACACAACAAATTGTTCATAATATATTTTAAAAAAATCTACATTTTTTTTTCTGACGCTACAAATTTCATTAGCGATGACTTTCGTGTGCTTAGGTATGAGGTTGTAACAACTCTATGTTTATCCTTGCTCAATTATTCTGACCACTGATTTATAGGTATCTTAACATGTTGATATTAATAGTGAATATCAATATTTTCATATATAACGTGAAAGCTATATAGAATAATATAATAACCATTGTGCTAATAGGTTATAGTTAAATTTATTATTATATAAAAGTATAATTATATTAATTTTTAAAATTGTAAACAATTTGAATTACATAATATTTGTACGATTTTGTAAAATTTGTTCTTCATTTAAAAACCTTTTCCTAAATATAATACTGACTCAGAATTCATTATTTGAACATTTATTTTAAATTAAAAAAAAACAGTTACTTATTCAATCACTTAAAGTAAAAAATTGGAAACTAAAATCGAAGAAATTTTAATATTTGATTAACACAAAATTTATTACGTATAATAATATAGAGCACAGACTTACACTGATAACAAACATAAAGATAAAAAATACAATAAAAAGTTAAATTGAATAAATGAAAAATTGACATTGATTGTAAACCGCTGAATAATTTAATTTAAAAGGGTATTCCCCTAACATAGATAACAAGCATTCTTGCCACCTTACAGCTTTAATAGGGGATTTCCCCTTAGCTAACGAATGCAAAATAATGCGACTCGTAGCAGTTTATTTTTAGACGTTTATCTCAATTGTAATTGTTGAATGAATAAACTCCACAAGGATGTGACGTGTAATGTAATTTAAAATCATTTACATACATTAAAATAGATAGATATAGAATCGTCATAGCTCTCGTCAGTATGAGATTTTAGTATCTTGAGTTTTTTTGAACCTGGATACAATTAAATAGGGACAATAGATTTTTTAAAATATCGTCAATATTTTTATTAAAATCGATTTAGTCGATCAAGTGTGATATTCCCGCGGAAACAGACAATTGTTTTTTGGAGTCAATTATTTGTTCCACAGTTACATAATAATAACCTAATTATGTATTTCCACTTTAATGTCACTTCCAAAGTTCCGATAATAACTTATCTGTATTTCAAATACCTAACCTAACCTTATATTATTGGCCGAATACTGAAACGTCATTTAGATATTAAGTGGGACTTAATTATTTGGAACGTCATTAATTTCAAATTTAGAATGCGAAATTTTAAATTAATGGCGTTCCAAATAATTAAATCACACTTAATATTTGAATGACGTTTCAGTATTCGGCCATATGCATCTCGCCCAATTACATTTGAACAATTATTTGAATTTCGAATGCTTATTTTCAGCGACGCCAGTACAAATACGACCAAGATTAGCGATACAGAACTCGACTCCGATATCGAATAATAACCTACATTTAGTTCCGGTCAACGCGCCGACGGCTCTGTACAAGGGACCGCGACTCAGGGTGAGTTCAAACCCACTAAACTCGGAAGAAGGGTTTTGTGCAAGCCCGTCTGGGTAGGCACCACCCACTCATCAGATATTCTACCGCAATACAGCATTACTTGGTATTGTTGTGTTTCGGTTTGAAGGGTGAGTGAGCGAGTGTAATTACAGGCACAGGGGACATAACATCTTAGTTCCCAAGAGTGGTGGCGCGTTGGCGATGTAAGCGATGGTTAACATTTCTTTAACTGCGAATGTCTAAGGTGACCACGTACCATCAGGTGATCCATATGCTCGTCCGCCCACCTATCCTATTCAAATAAAATAAAATAGTGATTATTATCAAAAACGGGTTACAACTGGATTTCATCAAAAACATTCTCCCTCATTCCTGCTTCCCCTTTCCTTCACAAATCTACGCGTGCTGGCTCTCGATGTCACCGCCTAACTGTGACATCAATTCCATCGCGAACGAAGAAATTTGGCAACTCTTTTCTTTGTCGCACCTCCAAAACATGGAATTCTTTACCAGCACACGTGTTCCCCTCCTCTTATGACCTGGGTTCCTTCAAACGAGGCGTGAAGAGGCATCTTGCGGGCCGGCAAGGCGGGGGCGGCTAGTGCAGATCATTCTTCCCGTCTGCACTAGCCGTCGTCGCGTTTGGACTCTACTACCACTTACCATCAGGTGGAGTGGAGTCATTTGCCCTCCCGGGCTATAAAAAAAAAAAAAAAAATTCGTTTTAAAGGCTTCTTAAATTTTTTAAATAAGAAAAGTCAAGAATTCTCTCCCTTTGAGGAGAATGTTTCGGAGCTTACTCCACCACGCCGCTCCAATGCGGGTTGAATGCATATTGAACAGTTTCAGCTACATTAGATACATGAAGTTTTTCTCACGATATTTTCAAAGCACAGCTCAGTAAACCGGTTATCACCGGCTTGGACACCTGGGATATATATTGAATTAGTTTATTTGTTTGTAACACTGAAACCTAAGCCACTAAACCGATTTTAAAAATTATTTCACCATAGGAAAGCTACATTATCGCATAACATAGGCTATATTTTTTATCCGACGGCGAAACCGCAATGAAAAAGCTAGTATATGAGTTATTAATTATAAAATGGTTTTTTTTTATTTCCAGTCGGACCAGCTTCCACGACCGCTGCCGGATAGTCACCGCTCTGCTCTGGACAAAGTGGTGGACTATCTGCTGAAAGATGGTCCGAATCATCGCATGGCCCTTATATGTACATCGTGTTTCTCACATAATGGTAAGTCATATCGCATACCTTGCGATAAAGTGTACAACTGTACATCATTACAACTAATAGCGTGTTTTAAGGGTGGTTCAACGGGCCAAATAAATATACGTTTTTTTAACCTGAAGACTGCGTTATATTGTTAACCTACAGTAACTAATAATGCGTTTTAGAGTACTCGTGTGGGTGAAAGTAACAAGTCGAACCTACCCAGGTTCTTCTAGTTACTTTAGAAAGTCGAATTTAAAAATGGTAAAATGGTTAACTGCTAAGAAACGCGTCTAGGCTGCAATGCTTATAAGCCTACCACTCCATATACTCGCCTCCTCGGGCATATGGTACCTACGATTACAACTACTGATATAATTTCCGCTAAAATCAGACAGCGTACATAAAAAAATAATTTTCTTTTTGGTAAACTTTTTAGTAAAATACATATAATTTTCGCATCTCTTGATTGCCTTTAAGGTATACTCTTAAAGGCTGCTACACTTTACGTACTGGACCTCATTATTGTGTTAGGTCACTGACGGTAAGCGGTCACCACCGGGACACACTTCGAGCCGCTACTGAGAATATTGATTTTTATCTAAAGTACTATGTAAAGTAACAGCCTGTGAATGTCCCACTGCTGAGCTAAAGCCTCTTCTCCTCTTTTGGGGAGAAGGTTTTACTTAACTTTACTATGTACTTGCACTACAACGAGCGACGTGTCGTTGTGCAGGGATGGCGATGGCGGAGGAGTTCGAGTTCGTGTCGTACGTGTGCGCGTACTGCGGACAGCTCAACGCGGCGCGCAAGCAGCGCCCCGCCGCGCCGCTGCTGTCGCCCGCGCGCGCGCTGCTGCCCGGTACCGCCGCCACTACCACCTCCTGCCACCCACGCAACACTATTCATATCATTTCACTATAACTACTACAGAATGGGGGTCTTTCAAATGTCATAGTGGATCTCTTACTTCGAGAGGATCTCTAATAGCGGGCAAGACCCCCTTTTTGCCGCTAAAATACAACCACCTGGTTTGGTCAACCACATTGCTTGTAATAAAGTTGTTTCCGTTTCAACTCTTGACGATATTTATGAGAGAGAAACGCCATCTTTTAAAAACTAATCGAAAAGCAGTCTCAGTTGCCTTGATTATTTTTTAATTATGCGACCAGTAGACTAGTTACTTTCGTTTTTAATGGTAATAAACCCACGACGAGCAGCTATAATTATAATAGATGTGAATTTATTTGTTATCACAGCTGCTGGCGACGATTCCTCGATAGACAGTTCGAGTGACAGCGAAGATGAGAAAAATATCAATGATACGACGAAGATTGGAGGTAGGTCCTTACAATTTAAACGTAAGTTCTGTAGATCGCTTAGTATTAAACATGTTGCACTTTAAATTCAGACTTTATTGGATGGTATATAACAAATTACAATAGTAATAATAAAAAATAATAATATTTTAAAACATATTTTCTTTCAGATGGCGAACCGGATCGTCCCCCCTCCCCAATGGAGGTGGAGACGAAATCCGAGATGGAGAAAAAAGAAGACTGAAAGAATTGTTGCATTGTTAATTATTTATATTATAATAAATATCTGCTAATAATAGTGACGAACAATCGATTGAAACTCGGCTGAAAATGTTAATTTGTTTTTAAAATACACGCCGTATAACGTGGGTCTTATGAATACAGAAAAAAAATTAAAAGCATTAATGTAAGTAAAGTAATCTATGCGCTTAGAATCATGTATATCATCCAAAAGAAATTTTTAATTTAGAACAGCCTGTATAATTTTGTCTCTGAACAATTTTATAACAATCGCTGTATAACATAACTAATCACTTGTAGGAATAGCAATATCATCTGTCCCTTTCACACTGTTGGATGTTTCGAATATGACAAATATATACAAGTATATTGCTAAGCATTTATTAAAAGGAGTTTTAATTTCTTTTTATTATAATAAATGCTTAGAACTCGCTTTAAAATATGGTGTTCATAATATAAGGTATCTGTGGTGAAATTTTAACTTTTCACTAAAAATTTTTTTGAGGATAGACTACAAAGGCCCCACAATAAAAAAATAACATTAATTTATGCATCATGTTATCATATTCACCATTGAAGTTAAATCATATCGCTACATGAAAAATGTTATTTAATTATCTATATATACACGTGTTTATGAAATGTTTTCTGAGGGAGGGACAAGGGAATTTGTATGGTATAGGTTTTGAAGAGGTCGCTTAATTTATTTAATCGATTTTCACTTAAACTCATAATTTATTTTAAAACGCAGCAATTATAAATAAAATAACAAAATTAAGTTAAACTAATCTAACTATTTATCTTGTCATTGTTGCGTTTAGTTTAAAAAAGCTTTTAAATGGTAGCATTACATATAGTCAAGATTATTGTTTTTTTTCGGGATTCTACACCGATTATTTCGCATTTGACAATGACATAACGATATGGTGTTGCCATTTAAATAAAAAAATATGTTAATTTTTTAGTTGTCAGACTTTAAAAAATTGTATGGTCTTAATTATTTGTTTAGTAAAATATATTTTTTTAATAATCTCCAATAATAATATAGAATAAAGTTGCAGTTTTTATAAATCTTACAAACTATATACTCAATATGAAAATTAATATAAAATAATATATGTTACAGTCAATTAACAAAAGTTTTTAATTAAGACAAAATTGTTTTTTTCTTAACCGACTGTACATTCGCTTTCTGATATTTTTAATCTGTAGTATGTGATTTACACAAAAACATTATTAGAATAACAATATCATCATAATTTTTGTAAATATGGCGTTAACTTTGTCTGTTTTAAGTCATTTTTCTTCCAATATACGCATTCATAGCATGCGCCATAACTTATTATAGACTAAAAATTTTAAGGTAATTATACACTAGTCGGATAAATGCTGCGTTTTAGCTATACACTAATTTATTAAAATATTTTTTAAGTTATTATGAATCTTCCTAGTTGTAGATATAGGCTTAATATAACCTACGGCTTGTTAGGCTCGATACTTAATGTTTTTTTTCTGTATGACATCTAAGAATTAGTTCGCTTTTCTTTAGACAAAGTAATATAATTCTTTATTTTTTTTAATAATGTCAAGTAAGCACAGATTATGGAGATTTCATTTCATTGATTTCGATTCGAAATTATTATGAATATTTTTCCTATTTCGACATTGGGCTAAATTGAATAATATGTTTTTAAAAAAAATATTAGGGCTTTGCTAACGAAATGTCACTTTTCCCGCTAATTTTTGAACATAAGTAAATTTTGCTTGTAACTGAATCGGTTAATTTAAGGCTTTTACTGCTCTATCTCGAAGTTCTATTCTATTAATGTAAATTTTTCGACTTTATTTGATTATTTCTAGAAAGAATTTACACTTTCATAAGTTTTCTATGTTGTTTTATATGGTAATACTGTATTTGATCGCCTTTGAACTTAGACAGTATACGCTCTATAGCAACGAAACGCTAATACTTAATTTAAAAATAAAATTGTTTTTAAATTAAATATTTATCACTGTAGAACAATTGTGCTCAGTTATGCCAAAGTAAATAAAGCCGATAATATACAACACAGGCCATTTTATTAATATAGAAAGGTATGTGATGTATGATTTGCAACAGGTTTATTCAAAAATATTTTGAGTAAACTGTGACACAAAACACTTAAATATAACATCTTAATGTTGGTGGTTCATTGGTGGGGCAAACAATGTTTAATGTTTCTTCCAGTACCAATGTATACAATGGTGACCACATACCACCTGGTGGCTCATTTGCCCGCCCGATGATTTAACCATGACCCGTTCTATACATTTACTTATATTTTCAATTCAATGTAATTTTGTTCCGTTCCATTATAGGTATTAATATTTGTTTGCTAAATTAACTAATTTCTCTATAAAATTGTTAACGATAAAATGGTTTTCTAGTCAATTGGATATTAAAACTATATTTAACCCATTACATTACTTACATAAATTGTTTTAAAGAAAATTAACTTTTACTTACAACACTTATAGTTTCATCACATTATTTTAAGGACATTATTGTTTGCGTTTGTTTGCCTTAAAGTTATGCTCGGGTCATACTTGTTCTTTGGTAAAAAAAGATCTAGCCGCAGCTTCAGTCGCTCATTTTGACAGCATTTTTTTTATCTATGTCATCTGTTCTTAATGTATAATAACTATATTTCATACATTATTTTATTGCACACTGAATAATTTTAAATATTGTAAACTATAATATAATCAAAGTAATTTAGTATCTGACTTAGGTGTATTAAAAACATAATTTACTCATATGATTTGCTTACAATTGCTTTTTAGATATCAATAAATTCAGATAAATGGTGACATTATAGTATATTAATATAACAATGCAATTTCTTTGATAATAATAATTGATAAAAAGTTTTAACAACAGAATTGAGCCGGCTTTGGGTTAATTGATAAATTTGATTAACATTTGTTTTTGGAATTATTTGCAGTTATATGATATGTTTAGATTACATGACAAAATCGTTTATTTGATGTCCACAATAGAGTCCTATAAATAATTACATATCGCTAAGTTTCTAACAATTTGATTTTGATATAATCTGTATTTTGTAATTGACACATTGAAACGTCACTTTTCCCGCTCATTTTTAAACATACTGTTATAAAAAGATAATAGTATTTGTAAATCATTAAAATTTAACTCGGTTACGATTTCTGCTCTATGTTAGATACTTTGCATTATACGGTTTAATTTTCGAGGTCGAAGTTTACTCTAAACTAGCTCACAAGTTTTACTTAAACATTTTTTTTTCTGTATGATGTCATTTAACTTTCGACTTGACGTCAATATATAACGATGTAATAAAAAAAAACAGGTGCAGATACATTGTGTAACATGTTTAATTATTATGACGCAGAAGTTTTAATAAAACCTCTTTTGACTCGACATAAATGAGCTTATACTATGTAACATTCTAATAAATCAGATACCTACTCATTTTACATGTTAAAACTATTGTACGTCAAATGATAAGTAATAATTATATATGAGTTGAAGAGTTTATTGCTGTGAATGACAGAATGATAAAAATTGTGGAATAGATTTGACATGGGCAGTTAGGGGCCTTAAAAATCGACATTGTTTGAAATTGTCTATGAAGCACCATAAACACGTTTGTTTTTTATATTAATATATTATGATTCCAATTATTGCATATTAATAAGATTTAAAGACAATAAATATTCATGAAAACTGTTACGTGAAACTGCATTTTTTAAATTGACAAACTCGACTTCAAGGAAGGTACGGTCATAGATAAAAATAAGTTTTTTAAATCGTCACTTATTACAAGGTGAAGATGTCGAATGAATAGCGTTGTTAAATTTGTTATTTATTGCTTGTATCGTTGATTAGCCGTTTTATAATGGAACTAATATATTGTAAGTAATTAGTTGATGTGTTTTTTTTTATAAACCTTTACCAAGTATTTATTATAAAAACAAAAGTAAAAGTACACTATAAGTTCAGCTGGTAATTTGAAAATTATTTTTCGAATGCCCACTGAACCAGTTTCAAGCTATCTATAAAATTATTCTATTATCACAACTGTTTTGCATTCTAATAGAAAATTATAGATAATGTGGAGCCTATACTAGCTATCTTTAATCATAAATATCATAAGCTTTGCTATTTTGATAAGCAGTAGAACTTAAAAACCGGCCAAGTTCGAGTGGGACTCGCGCACGAAGGGTTTCGTAGCATTATCTATAAAAAACGTTAAAAAAATCATGTTTGTTGTATGGGAGCCCTTAAATATTTATTTTATTTTGTTTTTAGTATTTGTTGTTATAACGGCTACAGAAATACATCATCTGTCCAAATTTTAACTGTCTAAGTATCACTGTTCATGAGATACAGCCTGGTGACATACGTACAGACGAGACACACGGAAGGACAGTGGCGTCTTAGTAATAGGGTTCCCGTTTTACCCTTTGGGTACGGAACCCTAAAAAATATATATAATCATAGGATCACTGGTGATTTTGCAACTTACTATCATTCTAAACGATTGGGCCGATTAAGGGCATATTCACACAGCATGTTTGTTTTTTCGAGCAGCATCAGCTTAGTAGGCATATGTATATAGTATTTACAAAGGCTGTAGTCAGGATATTAACGACAATAAAGTATATGCTTTCATACCGTTACGTGTGATACTTGGTGAACTTGGTGGTAGGGTTTATATTGTAGCCACTTATCACATATTCTACCGCGAAACAGCAATATTTAGAATTGTTCTATTCTGGTTTAAAGGTTGATTGAGCCAGTGTTACTATAATAGTCCTCCAGGCCGATTTCGGCCACGGCGGCCGATCTCAAGAGAGATTAGGCAACTGCGCAGGAGATATTATAGTACATAAGTGTGTGCAAAGACACAGGTGCACTCTCTATTCCCTTACTCTCATAGCCCGATGGGACGGCAATCCGACACGACCGGAAAGAGTTCAGGCGCAGGACCAACGGCTTAACGGGCTCTCCGAGACACAGGATTGTACAAACTTCCGACTTCCAGACTCCGGGCTGCTACTGAAAATTTTCGACAGAAAATCTCAATAACATTATATTGGCCCGACTTGGAATTTGACCACAGGTGACAGGACTACAGTGTCTGCGGCCTTACGTGTAGCTACTAGTAACTAGACCAACGAAGCAGTCGAGGCAGTGTAACTTAAGGCACTAGAAATATAACATCTTAGTGCCCACGATTTATGGCGCAATGGCGGTGTAAAAAGTATTGTCGATCAGGTGGGCTACATGCACGTTCACCTACTTTATAGCAAAAAAAAAGTAATTTCCATGGGAATTGTATTCGCGTGGCATTGTACGAAGCAAAATTACATATTCTATTCAATGTCAAAATATTGCCAAATTACAAAAAATATAAGATTATGCTTTTATGCCTTTAACGAATTGTAGCTTGTTATATATGGATATAACTAAGTGATAATCACGTGGGCCATGTGTGCATGAATTTTGATATTCATGTAGCTCTTTTTTAAAATAAATAGTAATGGAGCTTAGACTTTAGAACGAAAAATATCTGTCAAAGTCAAAATGATTACTTATTAATCTGTAGGTATTTGTAGGAATTTAATTCGCTATCATATTTCACAAGGTCGTGCAAAGATTTTAGGTTTTTATTATATTTTATCATACATATTCTTATCAATAATAACTGATTAAGTACATCTGGAAATAATTTATCTGTTGGTCACGCCTCTAATTGACAGTTCATTCACAGCTGTGAAGGCGTGTACATGTATATTGGAATAGTGATAAACTTATATTTATATATTATTTACGTTTAGAAAGTGTTTAAAATGTCAGTGTTAAATAACTTTACAGTGTCAATAGCTAAGGGCATGAGACGTAAGTATACATATTTTTTCTCAATTATTATTTATTTTTTGTTTACCAAAAAAATACTTGTGATTACGGTAAATCTGAGCAAATTTTCGTACACGTACTTTCGGACTAAAATTCTATTTTATTCTCTATTTATTTGAAATAAATTTTTCGTATGAAGTGAAAAAATAAAATTGTTTGTGTAAATGGGCAGAAATTATGTCTACCTTTGTATAGTGCTATTAAATTCAATAAAAAAATAACATCAAGAATTTGTATACAGCTTAAAATTTTGATAATTAATAAATATGTTACATATTTATAGAATATCAGTATCATTATGCAAATAAATTAGATATGTAAATAAAAATATATTACATTATATTTGTAAACATTACTTCTACAAGGTGAAATTTATTTATCTGTTAAGTATACTTTAAACATTAGCAAGCAATGTTTGAAACAAAACAAAAAACGTCATCAAGAAGCTAATATTTTTAAATCAATTTTATTTACACTTATATAAATGACTAGCTGTGCCCCCCGCTTCACCCGCGTGATATTAATAATAATATAGTAAATAAAAATCAGACTAGAACCTTCCTTGATAAAAGGACTATACAGCACAAAAAGGATTTATAAATTTGAACTAGTAGTTCCTGAGATTAGCCTGATCAAACAAACTCTTCAGTTATAAATATATCAGTATAGATAAATTGCTGTATTAAGTTTATTCTAGAAATATTTTGTGGTATATTTATAACATTAACAGTATGAAAATATAAATCTAGCTGCTATCTTTTGTCTACTCTGAATAGTTCAAAATGTTTTATTTGTAGCTACTTATGTCATTATCTATATTAATTAATTTATATTTATACTAAATTTCTAAAAAATAATAATGAAATCAGTCTTTTAATAAGTCAATTAACCTTTTAACTTTGAAATTCTTATGTTAATTGCATAATATATTAAAGAAGGACATTATCAAGATTATTCTATTTGTTATTATGTCCATGTTATCTTTCCGCATATAGATAATAAACCAAAATGGCGTTAATTACCATAATATTATGATAATTAGTTGATTACTCTGGTATTCCTAAGGTTAAGGTTGTAAATGATACTTTTAATACCCAATGAATTTCCTACAAAAGGAAATTTGAAAATGTTTTTTTTGGAATAGCAACAAGGTACATACATGAATGTGTCTCCGTATAATTCATCACACTAATGTAGGTATATAAATACTGCAAGTCCATTGAATTTAAAAACCAATTTTTGTGTACCAACTATGACATTACAAATTCCATGATATAAATAATATATTGTAAGATCATTATATAAGTCCTCACTCATCATATAAATAACTGTTTAGGTAAAATAAATCACCTATAACTAAGGCCAAAGACTTCTGTTAAAGATTATAATAAGTGACTATTTATTTATTTGATATAATATTGTATAAATAAATAATTATTGCTATAATAATACATTAGAAAGAGTTCCTTATTTTCTAAATCTAGAATAGAAAGATATAACATTGATAATAAGTGAGGCTATAGGTCAATACAGCTACACATGTTTTTAAACTATGCATGCTACGATTGAACATTATAAACTTAATACATAAAAGAGCAAACACTTTAGATAACACTATTTATTATAGAATCATGAATAGGCGAAACAATATTATGATTTAATTATAACTTGCTAATAATAATAATAATCTATAATTAACTATCATATTTTCCTCTTCGTTTTTTTTTTAATTTAAAAAGGTAACAGATGACCTATGGTGAGTGGTCCTCCATTTATAGATATAGACATGTAAGAAACTCTAACCAACCCATATATTACCAATGTGGTAGCACATTGGTAATATATGCACCATGAGAACTATTAGATCTTATATTACTGGTGTCTGTTTAATTTCACTGTCCCACTTTAACTTCAAACCGGAACACATAAACAAAACTTGGCTTCTAATATTAGTGATTAGTTATGAATACTATGTATATATAACTCAGTTTTTTCTCAAGCTGGTATATAGTCGAAGAGCGTTAAGGAATATGCTCCGATTTTAGCTCAATAATCGGTTAATTATGTGTGGCTGTATTCTTTAATTTTAAAGATAAATTTAATTAATGCGATGATATATAATGACGGCTCCAAATTAGCTTCGTGTAGACCACGTGATACAGGGTGACCACGTATGTTAATTGTTGTCGAACGTGTTCGGGCGTTTGACGCATGTACATGCATCTTGTTTTTCGTTATGTCTTATATGTGCATGATTGAAGTTTTCTTTGTTTTTTTTTATATTTATTAGTAATTTTAGTTAACCAATTATAATACCTAATCAAGTATATCGCTATTACTCTGTGGCATGAATTTTTCATCAGCTAAGTTTATTTACATTAAAACCTTAACTAAATACAAATAACATTTAAAAATAATTATTATACAAGTCGTGACCGCGTGGAATGGTGGCAAGAATGCTAGCAGCATTTCCCCTTTGAATCGCAATTCCGATTCTGTGGGCGAAAAATGAACCAGCCCTCCTGTCACCAGTGGAGGCAATTAGGCGGGGAGTAATATTTTGGATGATTTTTTTGGCACTATTACTTCGAGGTCCAAGGTCTAATGTAATGAAAGCATTCATATTGATTTATCTATGTGTGTTTCGAAACAGCTTGTATGATTTTACTATAAAATCTATGCTAATATATAAAGATTATTTTGTGTGTCTGTTTGAACATGTCAATTGCATCTAGCAGCATTATAAAAATAATGCATTATCTAGTCTAGACCATTTATTGAGAAAAATAGACTGTATAACATCACACTATGGTCTATGGGAAAACTAGTAATCTATACATATAAATAAAATTGGAGTGTCTGTTTGTAATATTGAAATAACCGCTTTTTACTACATGCATATGAATATATAATACGGTACATACACCAAAATATATTTTTTTTACATTTATTGTCTGTCTGTCTGTCTGTTTGTTCCGGCTAATCTCTGAAATGGCTGGACCGATTTTGACGGGACTTTTATTGGCAGGTAACTTAGGCTACTTTTAAAAAATGATAATAAAAATAAAAATGATTAACTTATTTGTTAAATTCCACGCGGACGAAGTCGCGGGTACAGCTAGTATATAATATAATCAGTATGTTCTTACACTCTTTAAAACATAATTGGCTTATAAAAAAAACCTGTTTCATAATTTCTAGTTCATTCCACTGCATCATTAATTATATTTTTATTAAAACAATTACTGATAAAATTGAGCTTCTGTGTCTAATTATAGAATAGAAATAAACAAAGATGTGATAAAAATAATAAGTTTTATTATTTTTAAGCGATAGTAAGAATTAAATACAATTACATAATTATTTTACTTTGTAAAATGACCAATGTGGCATAATCTTGAAGTATATTTTTGCTTATGGTTAAGATAAACAGATTAAAAATTTGTTATTAAGAGACTACACAGATCCCCTTGTTTCCCGGATTCCAGATTCTCTTGCACTATGGTTCTCTCATCTATGCTACTATATAAATCTGAAGAGTTTGTTTGTTTGATCCGGCTAATCTCAGGAACTACTGGTTCGAATTTAAAAAATATGTTTGTGTTGTAAGTCGTTTTATCGAGGAAGTTTCTAGGCTGATTTTTATTAATTATACGCGGGTGAAGCCGCGGGGCACAGCTAGTTCGTTATAAAACTAAAACCTGTGAAATTCCCTATGCTGGGCTAAGGAAGAGAAGGTCTTCCTTTCAATAAATTAGATTCAAATCAAGAGATTCATTCAAGATTTTACTTATATTGATATCATACATAGCAATAAACATGCAATTCCGTTATATTATAAAATAAATTATCATATTTTTGATAAAGATTAATTTAGCAACGTCAAATAAACCGTGGAGATAATAAAGTAAATTACTAAATTACTTAATAAATTACTAAACATTATTTTTTTTTATGTTTTAAGCGTTACAAGAAAACATGTATAAGTCATTAAATTCCTAATTATGTTTTTGATTATTATTAATAAAAAAAAACTTACGTAGATGTAAGCGTGATTACCACGTGCAAATATTTGTATCATGTGGTTATATAATTTATAAATGATTACTACTTGTAGCGAAAAATAATTGAATGTTATTCGATAAGCAATCGTTACACACATTCGCGAAATCATTTAAAATCCACCATGATATTTATATTTTAGATAATAGAATTGTTGATAAACAAATATTTATTAGATAAAATTATTTATGACGTAATGATTGACGCAAAATGTACGAGGCCTCCGGATGTAGGAGGCCTCGAGTGTCACTTAACCCCATCACAATTTAAACTGGTGAAATTATTTTCATTAATGTTTTGTATTTTTTTTTTTTTTTTTTTTTTTTATTGCATAGGAAGGCGGACGAGCATATGGGCCACCTGATGGTAAGTGGTCACCAACGCCCATAGACATTGGCGTTGTAAGAGCTGTTAACCATCTCTTACATCGCCAATGCGCCACCAACCTTGGGAACTAAGGTGTTATGTCCCTTGTGCCTGTAATTACACTGGCTCACTCACCCTTCAAACCGGAACACAGCAATAACAAGTACTGCTGTTTTGCGGTAGAATATCTGATGAGTGGGTGGTACCTACCCAGACGAGCTTGCACAAAGCTCTACCACCAAGTGTATGGTTATCTGTACTTATATTATAAATGTGAAATTAACTCTGCCTGTTACGTTTTCACGGCTAAACTGATAAACTGAATTTGATGACGTATGAAGCAAGCTCTAAGGACGTTTTTCCTTATAACTATTCTCTTTCCCTTTAAGAAGCTGGCACAGCTGCAAGGGAAAACTGGTTCTATATAAAAAACCTTAATAAAACTTGGATCGGTATTTCGATATAAATTGTTCCACTTCCAAATAAACCTTATCATGAACTATCTTCGATTATCTTTATAAAAAAAAAATATTTTCAACTTTTACCAACGTATTCTTTATTTAAATTTTATCCTTGAACTGAATTAGAGAAACTTGCGATTTTAATTCGGAATACAAATCCAAAAATATACGATGGAAATCTTAAGAAATATGTAATGTATTCAGTTTAATTACTTATCATTCGTATAGAGTTCATTGTATAAATGTCGTAGGGATGGAGATAAATAGACAATTTTGTGTATGTCGTACTACCGCAGACCTAATTGGCGTTTCGGGGCGTCACGGTAGCATGCGCAAGCGATCCCGTGGCGCCCCCCGACCAGACGGAGAGGGTACCGCTGGTTTTTTAGTGAGTATACCGGCGCCTTCAGCGCCGGTGAGCCCCACATACCCCCCTACCTCTTGAGTCGTTCATATATCTTGTGATGCTTGCCGGGCCAGTGGAGTGTTCCAGTGAGTCGGAACCAGATGCCGCCTAGTTCACGGTGAGTCGGAACTGTCTGCGGTGATGCCCCAGTGAGTCGGGGTGATGCTGCAAATGCTCCAGTGATTCGGAGTGGTGCAGTGCTGCGTAGTGGCTGGCTGCTGCGTCGACCAGGAGAGAAGTGCGTCTCTGCTTGCTGACCGGCCGAACTGCAGTGTGCTGTGCCAAGGTCGCTGAGAAGGCTGTGGGTGATGACCAGGAATGCGCGTCCGCTGCATGCTGGTGGTTAGGATACCCGTAGTAGCCGTGGGTGCTGGCTGGCTGTATGACTCGCTGCTCGAAAGCTTGAGGAAGTGATGATGATGTCACGATGACGTAGCTTTGCGAAGGCTGCGCTGACGTTCATGGCGGTGAAAGGAAACAGAGTGTAAAGTTCCTCATCCACCATTGAAAAGAGAGGTACCTCGACCAGATGGGTGTTGTGTCTGGTGGGCTACTGTCCGACGATTGTTGTTGGGTTCTTGTATATATGTTCAATCGCTCTGATAACTTTAATATCGCGATGTAGGATACGTCTGTTCATAGTTCGTATGTGGCGAGATAGATGTCGCTACAGACCTAATTGGCGTTTGGAGGAGATTTCTCGCTACCGAGCGTGATTGACGCCATGCTCGACATGCATCTCCTTCTGGATGGTCGAAGAAGACCGGGGGGGGGGGGGAGGCGTCGCGTCGGCGTTGGCACCCCGACCAGACGGAGAGGATACCACTGGTTTTTTTAAAAAGACCTAATTGGCGCCACAAAGTATGACGCCACTTTCGGTTGCGCATATAAGTTTTATCGCATCTTATAAGATGAATCACTTAGTAGACCAACTGTTGTGATGTGCTTAATTTATTCGGGAACCTAGCTGTCCTAAAAACTGAAGACATATTTTTAAATATTATTTTAAGTAATCGTAGTCATGACAAATATTAAGTTTCCCGTCATAATCTTAGTTAGCATTATTGTGGTGACCTTAGGAGTACGAAGGTTGGTACTCATACAGGGTGATTTCAACTTTCGAGCCCGATCTCTATATAGAGATTTCTGTGCTCTTCCCAATCCACTATCAAGTTTATAAGCCACGATATCCTGCGGTCTTGTATTCTCCTCTCTGCCATCCTTCCCCTCCATTATATGTTGAAGAAGTTAATATTGATCGAATGAACGAATGTACGGAAAATCGATCTGATTGATAATGAATCATAGTCCGCCCCGGATTAAACCATGCTATATAATACATAAGCTCACGCGATCATATTTCTCCAATGTCGATGGCATTTTATCCATATATGAATCCCTCCTCTTATGACCTGGGTTCCTTCAAACGAGGCGTGAAGAGGCATCTTGCCGGCAAGTCAGGGTCGGCTAGTGCAGATCATTCGTCCCGATTGTACTAGCCGTCGTCGCGTTTGGAACTGCCACTCACCATCAGCTGGAGTAGTGTCATTTGCGCTCGGGAAATATAGGACTAAAAAAATATTCGAATATTTACTGTATTTATTTGACCTTTGCAATCAATTATGATTATCGTTAATATTGCATAGATTAGATAAAACGACCACCTGAAGCGTAGTATCAAATGTTATTCGCTATCTTAAATAACAACGTTGACTTTGAGAGTTGTTTACAATAGTTCAAAACGCGGAAGTCTCTGTTTAAGTAGGAAGCTTTATATTATTACAATACAAAAGAAAGAATACGAGTTAGAGATAAAATAAACAATATGAAAGGCGGTCTTATCGTTAAAACTGAATTTTTTTTCATAAAGACTTTTTGTAAAACAGCGGTTCCTAAAATATTGAAGATTGGTACAGTAGAGCCGATTATCCGAATTAATTGGGACCGGGGTCGATTCGGATAATCGGACATAGACTGGTAATAAAGAAAAACGATCTGTCACACACACGTTTACTTGGTGGTAGAGCTTTATGATTTGATACTTCTCGTCAGTGACTTTATGATTGTTTTGTGTAGTTGTAAAGAATGGGTTTCTAAGTTTGTTTTTTTAATTACTAAAGTTTGTTAATTACTTGGTCGATTAGGGTTTTATGCAAGCTCACCTAGATAGGTACCTACTCATCACATATTTTACCATTAATTACCGTATTAATTTTTATTTTGTTACGGTTTGAAAGGCGAATGAACCAGTGTACTAAATGTTTAACTACAGGCACAATTGAAATAACCTAGATCTCGAGTTCGATGGCGTGTGGCCGATTTACGGATTGTTTGATATTGCCAGAGCTAATGTCTATAGGTGGTGGTGATAAATTTCCGTGAGGTATTCCATTGGCCAGACTATAAAATACTTGCCTTTCACGCCGCAGGTCGTGGTTCCGATTCCCGCCCAGGATAGATATTTGTGTGCATGAACATTGAACATGTCTGTTTGTCCTGAGTTTAGGTGTAATCTATATAACTATGTATTTACAAAAGATAAGTAGTATACGTAAGTACATAATATATCAGTTATCTGGTTTCCATAGTACGAGCTCTGCTTAGTTTGGGATCAGATGGCCGTGTGTGAATAATGTCCCAGGATAATATAATTACCCAATTTGCCAGACTTATTAAAAAAAAATCTCACGAATATTTTTTATTCCCGTACTCTCTATTCCCTCGGATGGGACTATTGGATGGGATTTGTTCCCGTACCTATTTCATAAAACGGAGACGTGACTTATCTTCTTATGATATGACCCAAATAAATATGATATAATGTTTGACATAAAAAAATTAAATATGTAACATGAAGCAATAATACGATAAATCGTTAGGTAACCGATAGTATTGCTTATCTATTCTCTATGATTTTTTTTACTCGTTTAAAAAATGTGTAAAAACTATATACGGAGTGTTTAAATTTATTTTAGTTTTTTTTTCTATGTTCACGATTTTCTCAAAAACTACCAATTCGATTTGTATGGGGTTTACTTTATTTGTTAAAGGGTACTTTTTGAAAATAAATAAATTGGTTAGTGTAGTTTATGCTCATGTGATCAGTGCCTCGTAAGGACGTGTCTGGTGCCTAAAGTTTACGTTCTGTTTAAGATTTTTTGTTACTTAATCTCATAAGAGATGGCGAGTATATCCATGATGATGACGTAGGCTTGACCGGGTTTGAACTCAGCTTTTACTTATGAACTTAAACACTGTTAAATTTCAGACTCCAGATTGCTATTAAATATTTCTCAAAGAAAAGGTCTTCCTTAATTATAAATTATTTTAATAAAAATATCTAGGTTTTTATTAGCCCACGCAGGGGTTATGATAACGCAGTACTCTAGAATCTGTCATATTCACTATCGCGAAAAGATGGCAATTTCAATATCCGCGAAGTTGTAATCGGAACTTTGAAAGTTAAAATAATGTGGTTATATCTAATTGGAATAGTGTTGCATTATAAATAAGGGTAAATTAATCAAGAACTGTTTGTAGTGCATAATACAGCAGAACGATTATAAAGTCGCATGCAATTTGTAAATATACAGCGTGTTTACCTTTATTCCTACTACATACATACCGTCTTCAAAAATGTATTTTGTATTTGGGGTAAACCATTCTTAATGAGCGCCTACGTCGGGGAATGAGTAACTGTGACAAATTTCAAGTCAATCGTTCGATTAGTTCCGATCTCGTGATGAGTGATCTTACATTTATTATTATTATTTATCATTTGATTTATGTAATTTTAAATTGTTAAATTATTAATTATCTTGATTTTTCTTATGTATTAATTACCTAATTGATATTTTTTTAAAAGCATGCCGTGTACACATGTATTGGAATATAATTTGCAATTGTTTGGATTCTTAATTCTGTAATTCTACTGGCCGAATACTGAAACGTCATTCAAATATGAAGTGGGACTTAATTATTTGGAACGCCATTAATTTCCGCATACTAAATTTTGAAATTAATGACGTTCCAAATAATTAAGTCCCCATAAATTAAGTATTCGGCCGTAAGTCTTGATTACATTACGTTTTGTGTATCTTAATAAATAAATAAATGTATATATAATGGTTATGTACTCGATGAATGCGATACATGTGACAAGCAGTTGCATTAATTGAGGGCACGGTCGTTGTGAATGGTCGTGTAAAGTTTCCAATCGTAATGAATTGAAAAAAACAACAATATGAACACGTTTCGCTTTGTCGTAAACAAATAGCTTATCGCGTGTACTAACGTCGGTGAATAGAAATTCTTCGGTAATTTAAGATATACGTTTCATCAATATTTTTATCGCCATTCGCATATGTTAAAGTTTGGAGTTTGTTTCATCATGTTGTTCCAGTACTGGTATGTGGATGAATTACATCCAACACATGCAAGGATTTCTCAGGATGTTCTAATTTGACGACGAGGATCTTCTGAATTATATTACGAGTTGTGTACATTAAAACTTGGATTTATTGAATTGTGATTTGTGATCTTAGCTTAAAATTCACGAGTTATTCGTTGAGATAGTTCGACTGTAAACTTTTTTTTTATAGCCGGTTGACGAGCCGGTTGGCGAGGTTGGTAAGACACCTGCCTTACACGCCGCAGGTCGTGGGTTCGATTCCCACCCAGGACAGACATTTGTCCTGAGTCTGGGTGTAATTATCTATATAAGTATGTATTTACAAAAAAAAAGTAGTATACATATGTAGTATATCAATTGTCTGGTTTCCATAGTACGAGCTCTGCTTAGATGGCCGTGTGTGAATAATGTCCCAGGATATTTATTTATTTATATAGGTACCATAATATACGCAGGAGTTTTTTCTTCATTTGCCTTTATAAGGAATTGTTTATGATGTTGAAGATTATGATCTCTGATTATTTGAACCTTATAGATACATAGTAATTTTTTTTGTCGCAATATAAATTTTAATAAAATAATTCTATCGCCTATTATATATCAATCACTATCATATTTTCATATCTTTGCTGTCTAATCATATCTTGTCCTCATCCATAGAAAAACAAAAACTAATGTTTTTTTTACCGGTGCGCTGCCTTATAACATGTTTTTAGTATCAAACCCAACTATCTAGGTCCGCAATAATATTTAATGAACTCATTAAAAGGCCTAAAACAGCTTGTCTATTTGACAAGCTTAAATAAATAGAGGTTATCAATTCCGTATTTTTGTACCATTTTTAATTACACCTTGTAAGGCTCCATTCACATACCAATCCGTTTTAATTAATTATGTCGAATCCTTTTTTCTTTGCCTGAAATTTGACTAAATTAAAAAAAAAAAACTAAGTTAGAAATGTTAATTTTATATATATTAAAGTAAAAGGATGAAACCGCTTCACGAAGTTTCTCTCGATTGCATTCCAAACAATTCCAGTGTTTATCTCGCACCCTATGCCCTTTGTCGGGTCTGTTCGTCTGAACCAATTCTTTCCGGTGCCCGCTAAATATAGTGATGGAAAATACCCAAGTCGAGATAGAAGTATCATGCGGTTATTGGGTCGATATTAATCTTTTTTTTATCGATTAATACGTAGATGATTTTTTATCTGTTTTGTTAAAGCAAATAATGTGAGTGATTCAGTTTTCTGCACGAGTACATTGATAAGAATAAATAATGCGTCTAAGTTGGGGAATTGCGTTGTTTTATTTTTATCAATATTTGGTTTTTTATACCGACTCATTTATCTAGTCTTGGTTTGAGGCTGATGTTGAAACCTAGGTGGATTCAACCCACACACAAGTGGCCACAGCTTCAAACCATCTATAGGAGCATTTGCGTGGCTATAGATAACTAGCTGTGCCCAGCAGTTTTACCCGCTTATAATTAATAAAAATAGAATGAATAATTAGCCTAGTGCATTCCTCGATAAAAGGACTATACAACACAAAAATATTTTTTAAATTCGAACCAGTAGTTCGTGAGATTAGCCGGATCAAACAAACAAACTCTTCAGCTTACGATTTCTATAGATAACGAGCTTTTGATTTTGTACAAGGAAATATTATAGAAATATCGATGACACGTTAAAACCGTTCACAAATTATCGCGGAATTTCTCTTTATAGTGATATTTACGATAACAATATAGCTTATCATTTATATTATGACGACATATTATAGAATTTGTTTCTACTATGGTGATAAACATAGTGATGAAACGAACTTCGAATGGATGAAATCCCGATACTTGTGTAACTTTATCAGAAGGTCTTTGCCCAGCTGTGGGACACTTAAGGGCTGATGATACCCTTGATGGTGATTTCAGCCATGACAATCATTCTAAAGGGAGATGCACGGTTTTCTTGATCGAAAATATTGCAACATTTTTCATTTATCAATTAAGCACGTCGGTTGTACCTTTGAACTTATACATATGAGTAATAAAAATACATTTATAAATGTTTACGTAATCATTGTTATGATGATTATAAAATGAATTAATCATGATTAATTCGATAGATTACAAACTTGCGAAAAATACTTTATCAGTTATTATTGACAATATATCCGACTTAGAAAATATGTTTTGAAATGAAATTTATTGCAGACTAGCTGATACCCGCGACTTCGTCCGCGTTGCTTGATATATTAACAAAGTTTTCTTATGTACGAAGGAAAAACATCAAAAAGATCGCAAGCAAAAATATACTTTGTTTAAACATACATCACTGAACATGCAGTGCATATACAAATCGTTATTTCTTGAACCTTTAATAACTTTTTATTAAATGTAGATATCGCAATTATTATTATTGTTTTGATAAGGGCCAAGTGTCTAAGAAATAAAATTGAGAAAATTTCATTGAAATCTATCCAGTAGTTTTTCCGTGATGCGCGCACAACTGCAGACCTCTATCATTTTATTTATATAGATATATTTTATGATCATATAAAATATAATCAATAACAAATTGCCTTATGTCCAACGAGAATCCTAGATAGTTATGACGATTGTCTATTGACTTTAAAGTTTTTTTTTATTTCACGTTGGTGACCACTTACTATCAGGTGGCCCATATGCTCGTCCGCCTTCTTATGCAATAAAAAAAACATTATTGATCGAAGGAATGTCTATTTATTATTACACGTGTAAGTGTAGTGACTACTGATGGTACTTAATAAATTAATAAGTGGGTGGTACCTATCCAGACAAGCTTGCACAATGACTTACCACCTAAAAATATGGAAGTGTTGAATGACTTCTTAAAAAAACTTCTTTAAATAGGTTTCTTAATAACTTTTGTTGCATAATTAAATGCAGTTATTGATTTCTAGGTCTTCGTCAAAGTAAGGAGCTGTGCGACCGGGGCTCGGGTCTCACACGAAAGCAGCACGGCTCTAATGAACATCATCTGAAGATGCAAAAGTGTCTCATCGTCTCCAAAGTGACCAGATATGAATATGAAAAGTAAGATTTATAAGCGCACCATTGTCCGTTACGCCCATTTTTGTGGAATATACCCCAAAACTGGGCATAAAACTATCAATTTGTGCTGGGCTAATCTTGATTCTACTACGGGTAGTGAGGAGTTTCATATGTGGCAGAATTTCTGCATTATGCAGGTCTCCTTACGATGTTTTCCTTTACAGTCAAGCAGATGGTGAATTATAAATAGAAATTAGAGAAAAATATCGTGTTAACTCAGATCCACGTGTTCCTTCCACTGGGTCATGCCTTCTGATCTATTCTCTTTATAGTTGTTATATTAAAACATTTAAAAGTGTCACAGTCGATTCAGCCTGTAACCGATTTTCCAAAAAACATTGCCAAAAAATGTTTCAATTTTTTTTCTAACAGTTACAAAATTATTTCTCAGGCACAGCCATGATAATATAGAAGATTCAAAGCTGGAGAAGATCTTAAGGAAGCGTGGGTCAGATTATGACGCCATGATCAGCACGCACCGGGAGCAGAAAGCGTTTGAGGCGAGTGTTGCCAGAAATCTTAAAGATTTGGGACTCGAAGTGGAGATGGCTAGTAGGTAAGATGTTTAAATAAATTAATAAATTGATTTTTTCATAATATTACAGAACGTCTTTTGAACTAAATACGAGACGAGCTGGTTGGTGGGCGTTGTTGGCTAGGCACTTGCCTTTCACGCCGCAGTAGGTACGTGGGTTCGATTCCCACCCAGGAGAGACATTTGTGTGCATGTCTGTTTGTCCTGTGTCTGGGTGTCATTATCTATATAAGTATGTATTTGCAAAATAAAAGTAGTATATGTACGTATAGTAGTATCAGTTGTGTGGTTTCCATAGTACGAGCTCTGCTTAGTTTGGGACCAGATCACCTCGTGTGAATAAATGCATCAGTATATTTAAAAAAAAACTAAATACAATATCAAATCTTACGAGAAAGGTGCATAAAAAAGATAAATGATGTTTATTTAAAGAATCATGAACTACTAAATAATATAATATTGAAAAAAGAAATGATAAATCATGTGTCACAAAGATAATTAAATCGCATAAACGGAACTGATTAAGATAGTGATTTCAACAGAGATATTCAAAAAGATTTTACTAAATAATCTTTTTTGAAAGTTATCGTATGTTCATATTATCGTTAAACAAAGTATCAAAAAGCGTTTCAATATTGCTTTAATAGTTTTTATATACATATATTGTAATGTCGACCTTTTAACACACGGCATAAGGTCGGTATTACAAATTAAATAACTAAATTTTATATATCAGCTCGCTATTCACTCACACCGTCTTCATTTCGCGCACATTCCTATAGCTATTCGATTTTCCCGCGCTCCGCGATATGTCACCCGGGATGACAGATAGATACACAGATAATATATTATACATATTGTTAAAATCAATTACTGTTTTGAGCAAATAAACATTTTTTTTTATTACAAAAACGTTATATTTTGCAATAATTTTAATAGAAAGAAAATACAACATTTTTTATATATGACAAGCACGTCCTATTTCACGTTCCGTCCGTCATCCCGTCCGCCTATTTCAATCGCCGTACCAGAACCTCTTTGATTGTTGCTTGCGGCGTTACGCGTACACGCGTTACAATATTATAATACATATACTAATTAATATTTTATTGTATATAGTGTACACATATATATTTTACGGAAAATCCAATATCTCATTTTCCCGTCATATAATTTCACGGTCAAATAGTTTGATAAGATATTTAAAAAAATTGCATAAAATAAATCAATTGATATCACTACAGATAATCTCATAACATGTTTTATTTGATAGAAAAACCGTTTTCACGATTGGATTTCCCGTAAAATCAAACATCACAGACATCTCAAGTACTGTCTGAATGTGATCAGATAAAGTGATTAGGTTTTGGGTAATTTGTTCTGTCTGTCATATTTACGTTGCCATCGTCAATTTTTTTTGTTTTTTTTTTGAATAAGGCTTACCAAGGTGTACACACACAAACATAATTACTAAAAAAAAACACAAACGATTCTTTTTTCTGTACAGTATACTCTAAATTAAATGCATTTATAATCTATCTATCATTTTTTAATGTAAAATATAAACTGTTATTTGTTAAATACGTTTGGGTGAAAGTAAAGAAAAAAAAACCTTTTTGTAAGCTTCGTGACTTCATTGAGGATTTAAAAAAAATATCATTTTATTAAGCAACGCCGCCAAGGCAAGATAGAATGGGACTATTTTTTTTTTATAGCATACGTTGGCGGACGAGCCTATGGGCCACCTGATAGTAAGTGGTCACCAACACCCATAGACGTTGGCGTTATAAGAGATGGTAATCATCGCTTACATCGCCAATGCGCCACCAACCTTGGGAACTAAGACGTTATGTCCCTTGTGCCTGTAATTACACTGGCTCGCTCACCCTTCAAACCGGAACACAACAATACTAAGTATGGCTGTTTTGCGGTAGAAAATCTGATGAGTGGTTGGTACCTACCCGGACGAGTTTGCTCAAAGCTCTACTCTACTATTAATTAGTTTTACGTCATAAAATAATAATTGTGTGGTCGTCAAGCGTTTTGATGGTTACAAAGCGTGCGTGTAGTTGTTTGATGTTAAAATATTATTTTGTTTTAGATTAACATACAACGAAGAATTAATAAATTGGTGCGACGTGGTGGTGCCGTGCGGTGGGGACGGGACGTTTCTCCTGGCAGCTTCGAGAGTACGAGATGCGAAGTGAGTTTTGTATGAGTTATTTTATACCAACCCACCTAACCTTTAATTATAGGATAAAATTTATTTTTCTATTCTAACCACATGTACATACACGTTTCCGGGCACAAACCAACCTAATGTTACTAAACATAAGGTTCACAATTATATTGGCACAATAGGAAGTAGTCTAAATACTCTTTTAAATAAATCAAATAAACTAATATCTATTACTTATTTCGCGTATAATTTTTTTCTATAGTTGTTTTTTTCATCCGTCCGTTACCGAATTGATGGTTTTTGATATAGAAATAAGTCCTAAAGCTCATAATAGAAAATAATAGAATCTGCTTTATTGTACACCAACAACACATACATGTTTACAAAAACATACTATAAGGCGGTCTTATCGCTAAAAGAGCGATCTCTTCCAGGCCTTTGGGTTTAAAATTTTGTTTTGTTTTGATTAAATTGTTTAAGTCAGAAAAATATTAAATCAATTATATAATCTATGTGTTTTATTTTAGCAAACCGGTGATCGGTTTCAACAGCGCGCCGCACAAGTCGGTCGGTCGTCTTTGCTTGCCAACTTGGTGTTCGAATGACGTTAAGGGTGCGCTACAGGCTTTAAAAGAGGTAATACATTCTACTAATCCCTTGCCCCTTTTTTATATATTTAATATATATATGGTTTTTTTTTATGGGTCACCTGATGGTAAGTGATCACCAACGCCCATATACATTGGCATTATAAGAGATGTTAACCATCGCTTATATCGCCAATGCGCCACCAACCTTGGGGAAAAAGATGATATGTGATGATACTCTGGCTCATTCTCCCTTCATACCGGAACACAACAATACCAAGTACTGCTATTTTGCGATAGAAGATCTGATGAGTTGGTGGTACCTACATTTTAAAATTAGTTTTTTTTTAGACGAGCTTGTAACTAAAAAACTAATTATAATTGTGCTTTATGTGTCTTGATAATATGCCTTTAAATTGGTAATTTTGTAATTAATTGCTTCATTTTTTAACATTAAATTTCTGTGTTAAAAATATAACAATACCGCCTCATATATTGTTTCAGACTTGTGTTAATTTACTTTTCTTACTTATGACATATTATGTATTTGATAAACTACAAAACTTTATTATTTTAGGGCAGGTTCACATGGATGAGGCGTTCCAGGATAAGGACAACGATCACATCCGAGCCGAAACTTCTGGACACAATAACGCCCGTCGACTTGCACACTTTGCACTATTGCAGGTAAGAATTATTTGACTTTTTATATAATCTGTTATTTTAGATATTATAATAATGAATTGTTAGTTTTTTTTAATCTGTGGAATTTCCTAGCTGTCATATGTAATGTAATTCAGGTTTGTGCATTCAATTTTAGTTTTTATTATCAAGTTTGAAACGAGTTTAATAATGCTTGGTTTTTAAGTCGGCTTAGTTATGTTTTAAGACAATTTTAATTTCACGTATATTGCTGTGGTAAAAGGATAATTTCAGTAAAGCTGTCGAAACACATTACTACTTTTCAGCTGGTCGAATATGGTTAAATTTCGTTCTAGATATCCGCCAGTAACAAATCCGCACGACAGTCCGGAGACTTCGAAAAGTTCGAACTTCAGTCCGGAGGAGACAAATTCGACTCTAGCAACGAAAGTTCTGCCGTTTCTAGCTTTAAATGAGGTAAGTTTACAAACACAGTTTTCATCACTATGTTTCAATGACAACAATACAAGTAAAGTGAATTAGTGAATTAGTGTTGCATATCGATAGTCGACTATCGATAGACAATCGATTTTATTATTTATCGATAGTTCAGATGTAAGCAATAATGTCTATAGTTTATCGATATATCGATAGATCATCGTGAACACTACTACCGATACCAGCAATGGTATTGCAAAACCCAATAGTTTTAACCAAAACCTATCGATTTCTATCGATAGTATCAGTGGATTCTGACTATCGATAGTTAATAATATTTCCTTAACTATCGATAGTACAAAACTATTGATAATATTGCTGTAATAAATAGTATTGTTCACGGCGAGCTATCGATATATCGATAAACTATCTATAACTATAAGTGATAGGGGATCACCAAGTAACATTAATAAAGTTATGATGTATACTAATGTATAATTACATGAAGAAAATATGAAATCTATGTTATGTATCTGAAATATTTGTATATATTTTCTAGGTATTTATAGGTGAGAGTGTGACGTCACGCGTCTCCCTGCTCCGGCTGCAGATCGACAACGGCCAGTGGACGCACACGAAGAGTTCCGGTCTGTGCGTCACCACCGGCACGGGCAGCACTTCCTGGCATTATAGGTATGCACCAAATCGTAATTAATATTATATATGCGAATGTGAGTTTGTTTGTTACACTTACACACCTACATTTTCTCCCCGTATTGCCACGGGAACGGGAACTACGCGAGTGGAACCGCGAGTTAACAAACCGCTAGTAATATTATAAACGGGAGAGTACGTCTATTTGATACGCTATCTCATACTAACTACAAGTAATCATCAGGAAATTTTGCGTTCACGTTGTCAGGGGTACATAAAAGACATAGGATACCTATATTTACATTCCTGTTTTGATACTTACACTTCTATTATGTTACTATTTAAATTTAAACAAGGAATCCTAAATAAACAGTTTAAAAACAAGTGACATTCGAAATTTAAATATAAACAATGCTATCAGCATTTTAACACTTTTTGATGTTTGTTGTCTTTTTTGTTTATGAACCGATTTAAATAAGTGGCTTTGGACATTGTTTCGATTATTTATTTAAAGCGGGAAAATAATCTCACACGTAAAAACATATACTCCTTAATATTCAGCCTCCCGTCACCTCTTAGTTATTCTATTCAATATGTTGCCACTACATGAATTTCTCACTGATAAAAATATTCGTATAAAAGTCGGGCCGCGCGGCTTACACATTAAGTTATTGTAATCTTACGAAGTCGGGCGACGCGGTTACTTACACATAAAATCTTTTTTTTTACATTATACAACATGACATTTAATTAAATTTAAGACAATTAAAACCTATTTTTCGCGTTGTTACAATTATTTTGACACAAAATTTTCAAATTTACTTCAATGTAAGACTCAGTGCTTACGAAGAACTAAATTCGAGGGAACGGTAATTAAAACTAAGGAAGATCTTTCGACTATTCATACTAGAATGTATTCGATCTAGTGATCTAGCTCTAGTGTCGCATGTCAATAGTCCACTATCGATAGACAATCGATTATTTGTCGATAGTTAAGATTAAAGGAAAGCCAAGATGGCCCAGTGGTAAGAACGCGTGAATCTTAACCGATGATCGTGGGTTCAAACCCGGGCAAGCACCGCTGAATTCCATGTGCTTAATTTGTGTTTATAATTCATCTTGTGCTTGACGGTGAAAGAAAACATCGTGAGGAAACCTGCATGTGTCAAATTTCATTGAAATTCTGTCACATGTGTATTCCACCAACCCGCATTGGAACAGCGTGGTGGAATAAGCTCCAAAACTTTCTCCTCACAAAGAAGAGAAGAGGCCTAAGCCCAGCAGCGGGACATTCACAGGCTGTTACTACTACTCGTTATGATTAAGCAATAGTGTCGATAGTTTAACGATATTGTTGCCTTTTGTCAATACTGTCGATATTATCGATAATATCGATAGCCCACCGTGAACAAGAACTATTGATAACAGCGATACTATCAATAGGTATTTGGTTAAAATGAAAGGGTTTTGCAATATTATCGATACTAGTATTGTTTACGGTGAGCTATCAATGCTATCAATAATATCGACAGGATTTACAAATGACAATACTTTCGATAGTACTATCGATGTCCTGAATAGTTTCAGAGGTCAACTATCGATAATCAAACTATCGATTGTTCAGCAACACTGGTTCACATAACAATGTCTTCAATGATTTTAAGATAATAATTTTCACACTATATATAAATTTCGTAGCGAATCTAGAAACCGCGAATCAGGAATGTGACAAATTCAATTAACGCCATCTATCGCTACCAAGTAGTAATCTATATACATCATTATGCGCTCAGAATCTTTTAAAGCACAAGCGATCTGCTGCATCGTCTCTCATGGGGGACCTGATGTACAGGATCAATCATTTTTAGCTACCAATCTTCGCAGATTTCAATCTGTATTTCAAATGACTATTGTACATAGCTGATAAATCTTGCTTTTATAATCTATCTTTAAAAATAAATAAATTCATTCGGTCTTTCATTCATTCATTCATTCATTTCATTAATTCAGATTATAATTTGTCATGTTCTTCCGTCTCAACAATTTTCATATATCTTTCGGTATGTTATGCTGATTAAATATTGCTATCAATATATTATATGTATGTTTGATTTGTTTTCCAGTATAAATTGTCTTCGAACTCATTCGGTCCTTGAGCTGATGAAGATTCTCGGCGAGGAGTTCAACGTCAAGATGGACAGCTCCTTGGAGAAGGCGAGAGAAGTGACCGAGAGATATAACGAGAAGCTGATGTTTCCAGCAGGTATGTCTTTAATATTTAAAAGTTTTTTTTTATTTAGGCAAATGTGACCCGATGGTAGTTTAGTATCACGTGGTATCTGCATGCAAATGATTTGTTTCTTGATTGTATGAAAGTTGATACACAGTGTGATCAAAGAATTAAGCGTTACAAATGATGTGTTGGTTCCAGACTCGGAGCACCTGGCATACTCGGTGCGCGAGTACATCACGTTTGAGGAGTGGCCCGCGCCGCGCGGACTGCGCGTGCGCGACCGCGCCGCCGCCGTGCGCGTGCGCTCGCACTGCAGCGACGCGGGTGAGCGCGCACTACCGACACACGTACACACACACACCGCGCCGCCGCCGTGCGCGTGCGCTCGCACTGCAGCGACGCGGGTGAGCGCGCACTACCGACACACGTACACACACACACCGCGCCGCCGCCGTGCGCGTGCGCTCGCACTGCAGCGACGCGGGTGAGCGCGCACTACCGACACACGTACACACACACACCGCGCCGCCGCCGTGCGCGTGCGCTCGCACTGCAGCGACGCGGGTGAGCGCGCACTACCGACACACGTACACACACACACCGCGCCGCCGCCGTGCGCGTGCGCTCGCACTGCAGCGACGCGGGTGAGCGCGCACTACCGACACACGTACACACACACACCGCGCCGCCGCCGTGCGCGTGCGCTCGCACTGCAGCGACGCGGGTGAGCGCGCACTACCGACACACGTACACACACACACCGCGCCGCCGCCGTGCGCGTGCGCTCGCACTGCAGCGACGCGGGTGAGCGCGCACTACCGACACACGTACACACACACACCGCGCCGCCGCCGTGCGCGTGCGCTCGCACTGCAGCGACGCGGGTGAGCGCGCACTACCGACACACGTACACACACACACCGCGCCGCCGCCGTGCGCGTGCGCTCGCACTGCAGCGACGCGGGTGAGCGCGCACTACCGACACACGTACACACACACACCGCGCCGCCGCCGTGCGCGTGCGCTCGCACTGCAGCGACGCGGGTGAGCGCGCACTACCGACACACGTACACACACACACCGCGCCGCCGCCGTGCGCGTGCGCTCGCACTGCAGCGACGCGGGTGAGCGCGCACTACCGACACACGTACACACACACACCGCGCCGCCGCCGTGCGCGTGCGCTCGCACTGCAGCGACGCGGGTGAGCGCGCACTACCGACACACGTACACACACACACCGCGCCGCCGCCGTGCGCGTGCGCTCGCACTGCAGCGACGCGGGTGAGCGCGCACTACCGACACACGTACACACACACACCGCGCCGCCGCCGTGCGCGTGCGCTCGCACTGCAGTGACGCGGGTGAGCGCGCACTACCGACACACGTACACACACACACCGCGCCGCCGCCGTGCGCGTGCGCTCGCACTGCAGTGACGCGGGTGAGCGCGCACTACCGACACACGTACACACACACACCGCGCCGCCGCCGTGCGCGTGCGCTCGCACTGCAGCGACGCGGGTGAGCGCGCACTACCGACACACGTACACACACACACCGCGCCGCCGCCGTGCGCGTGCGCTCGCACTGCAGCGACGCGGGTGAGCGCGCACTACCGACACACGTACACACACACACCGCGCCGCCGCCGTGCGCGTGCGCTCGCACTGCAGTGACGCGGGTGAGCGCGCACTACCGACACACGTACACACACACACCGCGCCGCCGCCGTGCGCGTGCGCTCGCACTGCAGCGACGCGGGTGAGCGCGCACTACCGACACACGTACACACACACACCGCGCCGCCGCCGTGCGCGTGCGCTCGCACTGCAGCGACGCGGGTGAGCGCGCACTACCGACACACGTACACACACACACCGCGCCGCCGCCGTGCGCGTGCGCTCGCACTGCAGCGACGCGGGTGAGCGCGCACTACCGACACACGTACACACACACACCGCGCCGCCGCCGTGCGCGTGCGCTCGCACTGCAGCGACGCGGGTGAGCGCGCACTACCGACACACGTACACACACACACCGCGCCGCCGCCGTGCGCGTGCGCTCGCACTGCAGCGACGCGGGTGAGCGCGCACTACCGACACACGTACACACACACACCGCGCCGCCGCCGTGCGCGTGCGCTCGCACTGCAGCGACGCGGGTGAGCGCGCACTACCGACACACGTACACACACACACCGCGCCGCCGCCGTGCGCGTGCGCTCGCACTGCAGCGACGCGGGTGAGCGCGCACTACCGACACACGTACACACACACACCGCGCCGCCGCCGTGCGCGTGCGCTCGCACTGCAGCGACGCGGGTGAGCGCGCACTACCGACACACGTACACACACACACCGCGCCGCCGCCGTGCGCGTGCGCTCGCACTGCAGCGACGCGGGTGAGCGCGCACTACCGACACACGTACACACACACACCGCGCCGCCGCCGTGCGCGTGCGCTCGCACTGCAGCGACGCGGGTGAGCGCGCACTACCGACACACGTACACACACACACCGCGCCGCCGCCGTGCGCGTGCGCTCGCACTGCAGCGACGCGGGTGAGCGCGCACTACCGACACACGTACACACACACACCGCGCCGCCGCCGTGCGCGTGCGCTCGCACTGCAGCGACGCGGGTGAGCGCGCACTACCGACACACGTACACACACACACACACACACCGCGCTGCCGTCGTGTACAACTTGACACATGATGATTATTATCATTCATCATCAGTATTCACTTTGCATATAAATAAAACGATTTAAGATAGACATTTTCCTTCCAGGCTTGGTGGTTGATGGCAGTGTATCGTTTCCCTTCAACGACGGAACTGAAGCGTTGCTCGAAATCCACCCGGAGGATTCCCTCATGACAGTGCACATGGATGACACATTGCCGTATTAATATTCAAGCTATCCACTGGGTAACCGTTAATTGCCGCTATATAAATATATTTAATGGTAGCCCAGAATGGTGATTTTCATCTCTACGCTGTGGCCTTTTATCACATGATGCACAAATAGTTTTTATTTTTGTATTTATGTTCTTGGTCACCAGCCATATAACTAAGCAAATGTGACACATTTGTCTAGCCGTGAGTTTGAGCCTTGCACATATGGACAATAATTAAGAAAGATGGGTTTCTTGCATAATTAAAATCGATTAAGTTTTGTCTATAGATGTAAAAAGCTTATTAAATGCGATGTCGTAATTCAGTTTAAGATGAAAAGGTTCGTTAATATTCAATAGTAATTCAAAATAATATGTTTAAATGAATAGAAATTATTACGAACTTTGATTTGATTACATTTTTAAGTGTAAAGGAATGTTGTAATGTGATGTATAGTCGATTTCAATGACAGGAGTTTGTTCTCGAACTGACGTCACCATTGGTCTATATTTAATCTGTGGTATTCACTATGGATTCGTGCAAAAATGGCTTATTTAATTAATAATAAATAATATAATAATCAAGAAATATTTATAGTGCATAATACAACAGAGCTATTTTTGTAGTAAATCTATGGTTTGTTTACATTTTCTCCTGTCATTGGTTTATAGTATAGTATAAGACTGAATTTTATATAAGAAAAACTTGCCTTATGTAGACAATTGTGCTTTCTATGTGATAATTATATATAAGTGTACATTTTATCAAGTGAATGTTTTGATTTCGTTGTCTCGTCGCATTGATGTTCTGAGGCAAAATGTCACAACTTGAAATTTTTTAAATTATTTTTTTTTTTAATTTTTGATTGTCTTTGCTTGGGTTGAAGTTTTATTAAATATATAAAAATTCAAAATATGCATACATATATAACAAGTGAATGTTATTTAAAATTGAAAGTTCACCAAGTTTTCTCTTATGAGAATGTGACGAAATAACGGAATCTTCTACTGTTACAGTGAGTACTGAATGATAACTTGAAAATATAAATGTTAAAAGTCATTATATGTTATATATGTATATTATATGTTCTTGTTTTCTTTAAATATATAATTGGGCATCCAATAACTATAGTAGTATATTTATGTATTTTCAATATGTTAGAAACAAGAGAGATATTTTATTCATGCTAAGTATAATCTTTAGGATTATGATAACAACAAAATTAAATTAATTAAATTATATAAAGAATGCTAAATCAAAATTATGTATCTGTATTTTTCTTTCTTAAATATAACTAATCATCACAAAACAATTTGAAATAACTTTGATATATCTTTTTATATTTATCTATCTATTATTATTAAGTTTATGATTTATCTATCTATTAGTATTAAGTTTATTATTTATCTATGTATTAGTATTAAGTTTTTAAAATATCAAAAGCCCACGCTGTATTTAAAAAACGTTTTGTTTTATTATGTATTTTTTTATTTATTCAACTGACTTTCCCTTGGCCTTCTGATATATAACTAGCCAATGGTTGCTTATAAATCTTTCTTCGTAAAAAAATCTACTATCCGTGAGCGAAACTAATTGTTTCTTGAGTATAGTAACCGTTCGTAAGTAACTTGCATTTTATATGAATTCTATTTTAAGTACATTTGTGTATATCTGATGTCAGAAAAAAATCGGTACTCACTACTACAACTGTATATATTATTTAAAAGTAAACTACGTACTTATCACAATATAATTAATGAAATCAATTTATGTATTCTTATCAAGGAGTTATTAAAGAAATTTTATTATTTATATTTTTGTTTTTTTTTCGTACTTAACAACTCTGTACTTGGATACAGAGTGTAACGACGCAGCTGTTAGAAATGGACGAGCCGGTTGGCGTGATTGGTAGATACCCTGCCTTTCGCGCCGCAGGTCGTGGGTTCGATTCCCACCCAGGACAGACATTTGTGTGCATGAACATGTCTGTTTGTCCTGAGTCTGGTTGTAATTATCTATATAAGTATTTATTTACAAAAGAAAAGTAGTATATGTAGTATATCAGTTGTCTGGTTTCCATATTACGAGCTCTGCTTAGTTTGGGATCAGATGACCGAGTGTGAAAAATGTCCCAAGATATTATTATTATTGTGATTTTAAGTAATACAAGTACAGTAAGGGACCTGTTTAATAAAGCTGACAATTGTCGGGTTGTTATGACAATTATATCGGCTTGTGACATATTTCAAACAATTTTGTTTATGAAACGGGTAAAAGAGAAATGCCTTCGTGTGTTATGTTGCGATATAGGTAACGGCTCCTGTCAGAATTGTCGGACAATTCTACAAATATGTCAATACGTCATGACAATTTTATTTTATTTTACAGATTGATATTCGACAAATTGTCACCTGTCACCTGTCGCATAAAAAGTTTTGTTAAATAGAATAATGTCGAATTGTCGCGACAATGCGACACATATTTGTAAATTTCCCACCGTGACAATTCTGTCACCTGTTTTATTAAACAGCAAAATTGTCGATTTCTGACATATGTCGCACTTATCGAATTGTCGGTTTTATTAAACAGGGCACTGGTACCTGTGAGGCTAAATAACGATTCTGCGTACACCGTATAAAGTTGAAATTATGTTAATTTAAGATGCATCTATGTCCATATTTTAGGATCAAGTTGGTGGAAGAGTTGTGTACCCAATACACGGGTTTAATTCAAACGTCAGGCAACGACGCATAAAAATCTCTTAATGTTTAAATAGAGCAGCGATGAGATCCAAAGTGAAAAATCGGCCTTAACTTAACAATAACAGAATTGCTTAACAATTATTGGTAACAAATTAGAATCGTTCCAGAGATAAAATTTATCTTCCTTAAGAATGCTTAGGGGATGGAGGTTGTGACGAAAAAAAAAATAAAATTTTCAAGTCAGTATATTTTATTTGTTAAAAAAAAGGTCATACACATACAATTAAAACCTATGTATTACGCTTCGATATGGTTCCAGAACTCCATTGTAACTAAAAAAAAAATAGGTAAATTAGTCATAACTAAGAAAACAATGGAGTAAGTATGAAACACGTATCAAAATTCGTTGTTACAAAATTATAGGAAGCAAAAAGCATTTAAAAAGCTAATAATATAAAAATAGCACCTATACGTGGACGGAATACTGGCTACTAAGAAGATTTAAAAATTAAATATGGCATCTATATGATGAAAAACAATTCGATACAGATTATATTACATAAATAAAATGACTACAGATTTTTTTTTAATCGCCAAAATTATTCTACATGGTATTGATACTAAACTATACTGTACCGTATAACTATACATAGCGCCATCTATTGGTATTGGGTTGTAACATTCGACATTTTATATTCATGAAAACAGTTTTGTATTTGTCAAAAAACATACATATTACAGACTATGTACAAAATTGTGTAGTCATTCTATTTTTATAAAAAAGGGACCTCTAACCATGGACAGATTTCCCGCCACCGAAAACATAAAAATAAGGTCCCGTGCAAACTATCAAGAAAAAAAATTGACGCAGTCATTCGTTATTGTTAGTGATCGTAGTGTTGTACATAGATTTATTTCAATAGCTTACACGGGCTCAAAATAAAACTAAGCTAAAATCACATAAAATATTGACATTGAAGAACAATTTATACATTCTTATAAATGAAGTTTCATTTTTTTTTTAATTTATTACGTAATGCAAGGCAACCATTTAACGTAACTTAAAATTAAAATTGTTTAAAGGACGGATACATTAATGCACGAATTATCACAAACGATGTATTAAATATATAATATCCCCGGTTGTTTTACGACTTAATATTAATTTATTGGTAATACTTAACTAAAATTGACTGAATCGTTGTGGTTTCTGAACACAACATTCTATTTTTAAATAATACATGGACCTAAATTACAAATAAAAATCGACATATTAATTAAGATGTCGAATCAATTGTTATCTCATTAAGGTGCTATGACTGAACCTTAAAAAGTATTAAGACGTTAGGATAATAGTATTTTTGACACATACGACTCAAACACATAGCGAAGACAAACAGACATCCAACACACACTAACAAAATGTTTTTCTAAATTGTCATTTTTATTCGTTGTAATATTTTAAAACCAATTTATTCTATACTAAATCATGACATAGTCACATTTACCCTATAATTTGTCTATCTGGTTACAAATTCAATATATAATGCAACCTTGTACGTAGGGTAAAGCGGTTGATTATAGGCAGTATTAGCTTGTGTGTGAATATCCGGTGTTAGTATATGGTCCACTGTAGAGGGAGCTTCCAGTTCTAGAATAAGTTTTAGGGTTTCGTCTTCTTGCAAGTATAAACGCAATGGCCGCGATCACGCATATCATCAGAATGACTCCAGCAACGCATATACCAATTGCAAAGTTACGCTGTGATATGCAGATTTCATCTTCTTTCTGTAATATAATAAAAAAATTGGTTTTGATTTCTGTCACATCGTTTGGTGATGATGAAAAAGCCTGAGGATATGATTTTCTATGTTCCCCAGATTTCTCCATTACATTTACGTAACTTAAAAATTATGATTAAAGACATGTGTTTAGTGCCTTAGATCTTTTTCTTTTTTTTGTTTATATTGAACATTAAATTTGTTTTTCGGAACAAATTCTAATACTTGGCTGTATCTGTTCTTAACGTGGTTCACATCTTTAATGTTTTTTTTTATATGTATTATGCAGGTGGTCGAGCAAATAGGCCACCTGATGGTAAGTGGCTACCACCCTCCATAGACAATGACAATGTAAGAAATAATAACCATTCCTCACATCGCCACCAACCTTGGGACTCCACATGTTATGTGCTTGCTACACTGGCTCACTCACCCTTTAAACTGGAACGCAATAATACTTAGTATTGTTGCTTAACGGTAGAATGTCTCCGGTAGATGAATGGGTGGTACCCACCAAGACCGGCCTGCACAAAGCCCTACCACCGGGTAAATATAAATTGAGTCATTCTACTTTTTGGATCATTCTAAGATCATGAACCAACCTTTTCGCTAGTGACCTCATCATTATCAGGCGAGTCAGCTTCATTGACGTATAACCCTGAGAACACTTCCACTGTAGCTGGTGATCCTTCGTCCGATTGGCGACGTACGCGGTTCTTCTTATGGGAACATGGTTCCTGGAATTTTGTGAAAACCCAATTAATATTACTAGTCTCATTATTTAGTGAAATAGTTTTTAAAATTAAAACAGTTCGTATGTCAAATATACTTAAAACATAACATAGGAATGACAAACAAAATAATTACAAATCCAAAATCGCCTCCACTTCTTAGGTGTACCTACCTGTAGGTTCCTTGGTACTTCAAACCAGTTTCAATTATTCTTTACATAGAAATCTTTATAAGGTACGCGTTGGAAATACACATCCAATATCAATTGAACAAAAGCATTCATTGTATTTTTTCCACAAATTCTGATAAGATATTTTGGAATAATAGGAATTGGCATATAAAGTTTCTTACTAGCGGCTGCATAGTTCTTAATTTACCAGATGTAAACCCTGATATTTAAGCATGCTTGAACTCATTAGTATACTATTAGTATACTTTATCCTAGTTGAAATGAATTGGGAAATGTTTTACCAATAATTTCTCTTACTTTATGGTCCTACCACTACATCAAATATATTTTTTTTTATGTAAGAGGGGGCAAACGAGCAGGAGGCTCACCTGATGGAAAGTGACTTCCACCACCCATGGACACTTGCAACATCCGAGGACTTGCGGGTACGTTACCGGCCTTGGAGGAAAGAGTACGCTCTCTTCTTGAAGGTTTTTATGTCATATCGGTTCGGAAAAGTCGCCGGCGATAGCTGGTTCCATATTATATTTCATACTGGATTTTGGATGCCCGAGAAGGGGCAAACAATACCCTAACAGAGGTAGCGTAAAGTAATGTAATAGAGTTATTATGTAACTTACGCAATCAGTCGGGTGATTTAGATCACAGAGCTTAACTTCGCAGGTGTAATACACGCTGGCGGTGTACGGGAATTTATGAGCGGGGAACGACACACGAGCCTCTTGTTTCTCGCGAGAATATTGGAACAATCCCATAATTTCTCCATCCAGTGGACACCTAGAATACAAACATTTGCGTCGATGATTATAATTTGTTTAATTTATTTTATGAGGACAAACGTGCAAATAGTCCAGTTGATGATCAGATTCAACAGGAAGATCAGACAAGTCGCGATTCTTTTGCCTGATTCTTCTTTCTACTAATCTGATTCAATAATAACAAATCGCAATTGCAGGTATATCAAATATTACTGAGATTCCATAGTTTTTGTTTTGTATTGAAATATGTATAGCGTTGATTGAGTCATGGTACAAATCCCAACGCTCCGGTACATAGCTGGGTTCGGTTCACACTTATGTGCCATTAGCGATGCACTAACCTCTCTGCGGTTATGACGGATTGTCGACTGATGAAGTAGGGAATAAATTGTACCAGTGTTGTGTTGTATAAAATATCTCCTGTTCCAATCGATCATAAAACAATAATTACTCAACAAACATAATGCCAGTTAAATTGCGAAATATCCATGTACAGTACAGTAAGACCGTACAGTACCTGTGAATATCCCACTGCTGGGCTCTTCTCCTCTTTTTGAAGATAAGGGAAATATCATTGTGTGTGTTTTATAAACGTATCTTACCCATCATCCGCTATAAGACTCTGTTCAGCCCACCCTAGACCATCTCTAACGGAACACTCGGATACGAGAAGACCATACTGCCGTTGTTTCTCCAACGAAACGACCAGGGTCAGAATGTCACCAATTTTAACATTTGACGCCACCTGTAAATGTAATATATTATGTATGTATTAATTATAATTGACACATAATATACTTATTTCATAACTAATTTAGTTCTAGTTAAATTTCTGATTGAAAGTATTCCTTTTAGAATTTTTAGAATATAATAACTTTTTGCTACCTTTATTCGTGCTTTGTGTGTGTGTGTGTGTGTGTACACGTACATGTATTTGTATAACACTTGTACCAATTTTAGAATTGTAAGTACCTTTTTCACAAAATGTATGAAATTTAGATAAATGCCGATGTGAAATTAGTATTAACTAAAATGATCATTAAGTTATTCTAATACAAAATCTCTCAGCTTTGTATAACTCCATACCTGATTTAGTTTTTATTTATTTGCCTTTTTTTCTTCTATCTTTATTAGTATAAAACATAACAATTGTAAGAAGCTATTAACTAAACAAAAGGAACATTACTAATTATTATTTACCTCTTTATCTTCCGGGTCTCCCTTGTATATCTTCATTGTGACTGATGGTAGCAATCCTGAGTCTTCGTCGTATTCGTCGCTGTTTAAAGAAATTAATATAAAAAATAAAAGTATCCAATTTTTTTAACTTACTGACGATCTCAGATAGATTTTGTTTTTTTTAATAGGTATGTATAATGTAATAATGAAAAAGTAGAGCATATAAGCATCATTTACTTTTATTTATGTAGGGAAGTATAATAACAAAATCGGCTTTTTTCGGGTAATCTGTTATATGAAACAAGGTTAGGTTTTTAGGGAAGGTTGTTAGCGATAAGACCGCCCTTCGTGCTACCGGAATATATATATTTTTTTCAATTACTGTATGTTTCTGTATATAGTGTGTACAATAAAGCATATATAAATAAATAAATAAGATTAGGCTTTTGCTCAGCTATGTGAAATTACGAGCTATTACTGTTAACTTATTTACTCATAGCAAATACGCTTTAATATATTATGATTTATTTTTCTTATAAACATATTTTTTAGTAGTTTTAAAATTAAGAAGCTACATTAGGTTAGGATATTGATTTGTTTTCCTTTTGTGCATGCTGTGTTCTTCTTTAAGTAATTGTGACACTTAGAATAGAAGTTTACTTTTGTTGTATTATATTATTTTAATCAGTGTACATATTGTTGGAAAAACAAATAAAATAAATAAAATTATTTAGTTATTGTTCACAATTTATCTGATTCAATAATATTTCTCACAAAACTTTCTGGATGTTTTATGTTTTATAATTTTGATAATAACAAATTTTAACATATATGGTTCTGGAAAGAAGCCATTTTCAAAAAACTGGTTTGTATCATTTTTCCGAGCGTCGCGAGCGGCAGTCGCTCAAGGGCGCGAACCTAGAATATAATCGGGAATCTAAACTTATTACTATTACAAGTTTATTAAACTTGAACATTCTTTGACCTAGACTAAACCTGAGCCTACAGAATGACTGAACTTATAGTCTGGTTACATCTAAACCAAAAAACTTACTTATTATAATTATCCCTGGTGTTAGTCAAACGGTCAGCATGTGGTCGATGTAGGTGGTAAAGGGTGAGGTCACGGCGACGGTAGCGGCAGCGGACGTGGTACCCTCGTCCTTGTCCAGTAACAAGCCGAAGGTGTGGCTGTACGATGATGTTATTGTAGTATTCTACAGTACCATCGTCCTGAAAAAAAGGAAAGTTATTGGTTTAGTCATTTATTTGTTTGTTTGTTAACACCTAGAGTCTAAAGCTGCTTTAAAATATTGGCATATTGTAGTTGTCACATTTTTAAAAATACCTACACCATGTTTTATTTACGTCTAAGATATATTATGTATGTAGTTATGGCCTTAATTAAAAAGCTATTATATTATGGTTGATATAATATTCTTAGGCTAGAAACGGTATAATACTAAAATGACGTCAAAATCAATTAATTTGTCTTCACATTATCTGATCATAAATATGGTAATTTTATAACACGTATTCTAGCGTTGCAAATTGCAATGCTTCTTTAATACTTTTATAAGCAACATCTTCAATGTGCTTTAATGGTTAGTTAAAACGCCAACAACAATACAACAAGGACGAATGAGTCAGTGTGACTACTGGCAAAAGGGACATAATATTAGTTGCCAAGGTTGGTGTATTGGCAAAACGTTGGTTAACATTCCTCACAGTGTGTGTAATGATAGTCGTCACCACTTACCATTGGGTGGCTCATTGCCCAGTCTGCCTACCTGTTTTCAATAATAATAATAATATGATACGTCGAGCCGAGCCGTGGAAATCGAGATGGCTCAGTGGTAAGAGCGGGTGAATCTTAACCGATGATCGAGGGTTCAAACCCGGGCAAGTTGTTTCACCACTGAATTTCATGTGCTTATAGCTTAATTGCTTATTAGCTTAATAGCTTAATTTGTGATTATAGCTCCAAACCTTCTCTTCAAAAGAGGATGAGAGGATTTAGCCCAGCTGTGGGATATTCACAGGCAGTTACTGATAGGTAGGTTGAAACGAAGCTTCTTGGGCTAAATACATGTGTTATGTGTTTAGTAAAACTTTTACCTGCAATATACCTTTTAGAACAGTGTCATATAAGTTAGTAGTATTTTTCTAGTCCAGACAAAGTTTGTAAATATCATAAGAATGGTCAAACAATTGTTTAATTATTCAATGAGGAAGTAAAAAACAATCCTCTTTTTATAGAAAAATAGTCTTTAAATGATTATAATAACATATATGAAAAATATGATAATATCTTGTTATTTTTTAATATAAATAAATCAATATAGGCGCTCTCGTATTATTCTTGTTCTGTCTGAGCTGTGACGTCACATTGCCGGTTCGTTACTGCTATATTATACTATACAATAAATATATTAAAGTTTTTTTTTTTATATTAATCAAAATATAAATAAAATTATGAATGACGCAAAAATAATTTGTTTAAATATACATATATATCGTGATTCGTGTTAAGCATTTGATAGATTGAGGAAATACTTTGTTTTAGATTGTATTCCAATGCCGAGTCTACATTAATTAACAATTATTTGTAATTTATTATAAAAGTTAAAACTACACTGTTTTTATTCAATGGTTATGATTACAGTTTAACTTTGTTTTCGATAGAATTGTTACAGAACTTGCTATCTTTTTTAACGCCACACAAAAGAAAGTGATAGTTATATATGTTTTACTTTGTAACGGAATAGATATCCCAAAATTATCGTTATTAATAATAACAATAACATTATATACAAAAGTAAAAATAATATATATATATAAACTTACATACTTATTACACAAATAAATACTTGTAGTTGAAGGAGAGGGGCGTGGCTTGAAAAACTGCCAGATCAGCTTAGCCGTGTGTATGAGCATTGCGTTGCACATCTTGACTGACTGACTTGACTGGTGAACTGTCGCAGAATCCAAACAGCTTTAGAAGATAAGCGAGGCTGACTGGGGTTAATTATTCGATTTTAAAATGGGGATGAATTTATTGATTGACAAAATCATGAGTCAGATTGAAATCATTTAATTTTTCAGTTCTCACATATCCACATACACTCGATAAGTAACTGGTCCAAAACCATGTCAGATTTATTTGCCAAAATCGGACTTCCAATACGTCAACCTCGACTTCTTGACTGTGTAAGACTCATAATTAAAAAACCGGGCTCCCTCTCATAATTTTGAAATGCTGTGTAATTATGTACTAATCGAATATTTTACTTGATTCTAAATCTACATAACGATGTTCAAACAAAATATTTCTCAACAAAGTAATTGTCTGCAACATAGCACGCATATTGAAATAATTCTTTTTATTTCTCCATTATACGTCTGGTATGGTCGAGGTCATTGAAGATTCTAAATATACTACTGGTGATAGGGCTTTGTGCAAGCACGTCTGGGTAGGTACCACCCAATCATCATATATTTACCGCCAAACAGCAGTACTTGCTATTGATGTGTTCCAGTTTGAAGGTTGAGTGAGACAGTGTAATTACAGGCACAAGGGACATAATATCTTAGTTCCCGAGATTGATGACGCATTGATGATGTAAGCGATGGTTAACATTTCTTGTGTGTTGGTGACCATACCCTTATGTGGCCCATATGTTCGTCCGCCTATTCTGTATGAAAAAAAAATCTACAATTCTTGTCCCGTTCAAATTTCGGGCACACCAGCTGTGGTTCCGCCCTTAAATGCACTCGTTAATCCCTCACTCAGATAGTTCCTTCGCAGACTAGTTTACAAAACAATACTAAGAATAAATTTGAATTGAAAACGACCCAATATTCAGCATCATCTCTGAGTGAAGAGCCAAATACCTTAGAAGAACCGGCGAAAGAAACTCAGCGGGAGAACTGACTGTCTTATTATAGCCATTAATTTCAAATTTAGTATGCGAAATTTTAAATTAACGGCGTCTCAAATAAATAAGTTCCGCTTCATATTTGAATGACTGAAATGTCATTCAAATATGAAGTGGAACTTAATTCGTCCGTTAGTCACCGAATATTCGTTGCAACTGTAGTGTTTGTAAATTCTCAGATCTGCAAACTTCATTTTTTCCATAGATCCAGATAATATCAATGCATTGTTTCGTTGCTTATAAATTCCCACCGCATGTGTCCGTTTCCTTCCGACAGCTGTAGGACCGGATGTGACGTCAGCTCCCCCTTCGTCGTGGTCACTGAGCGTAGTTCCAACGATATTCACGCATTTTTGGGAGATTTACCAAATTTCGAATCCTACTAATATTATAAACGCGAACGATTGTAAAAATGGATGGATGTTGGTTACTCTTACCAGTAAAAACTACTAAACTGATTCAGATGAAATTTGGAATGGAGATGGAGATTTGGAAGGTTCACACAAGCGGGTAATGGAAGCAATTAATACTTACGCGAAAAATTTTACCTCAGACGAAGCAGCGGGTAACAACTAGTTATCACAGCTAGCATTCTTTTTATAAAATGACATTAAGCTGGACCTACATATGCCGCGATATACTTTGTGTCATTTAATATTCATAAGTGGTCCAAGCCGCCTCCACACAGCAAGGCCAACAAAAGGTCTCTTGCTTCTTGCTTTAGCATATTTGTAATTTTTACACGTTTACAATAATTTACAGATTATGTTAAACATAAAAGTACATTTATATTTAAACCGACACTAACTTTTATTAGAAATACAAACAAAAACATTTTCATGTAAAATTTAGCCAAGACGATTATGAATATGCTTGCACTGTAAAAAAGTTATCCGATGTTATGGAGAGTTAAGGTAGCTCTACACACTAACCTAACACTCTAACTCTCATCATAGCGTATAGCAATCTCCGTGAATCCTAGTCTTAAGACTCTTACGGCCGAATACTGAAACGTCTTTCAAATACGAAAGTGGGACTTAATTATTTGGAACGTCATTCATTTCTAAATTTCGCATACTAAATTTTGAAATTAATGACGTTCCAAATAATTAAGTCCCAATCATATTTGAATGACGTTTCAGTATTCGGCCGTTAACCTATCTTCTATATTCTTTCGCTGGTTCTTCTCAGGTCTGAGGTGTTTATTTCCGAACCGGTGGTAGATTTATGACAATCAACAAGAAAGTGTAACACTTCAACATTGAATAAAGATATGTGAATTTGAATTATCTACAAACTCTACACTTTATTCAAAATTTGTGGCTTGTCCGTTGAGAGATAACATTTTCAAATATTGTACAGTATAGCCGATATTTATTAATTATTTACTAAATTTATTATTAAAAAATAAATATCTCATTCAAATTTAACGCGCCAGCACTGACAAAAAGGATAACGTATTTATCTAATTTACATATGACAACACCTTGAAACGTCATAAATTTAATGCCAAGTTCAAAAATAAACAATTCTAATTTAAATGTCAAACAGCAAATTTTAATTTAATATTTATTTTTATCATATTTGTTAAACAAAGCTGTGTCTTCATCTTTGGCAAATGAATAATGTGAGAAAGAGAGAAATGAGCATTTAACTATACATTCTCAAACCAACGCTAATGATCAAGGCATTATTAGTTCTGCCTATATTTAAAAAAAAATAGTTATCATTGTTCATGTCTTTTTCTTTCGAATTTCAAATCAGTAACGAAAGAAAGAGAGATCATATCAACTAAGTAACGTTTATAAGGTCGTAAGCGACGTTTCATATCAAATTGTAGTAATATGTAGTTAAGACGGGCCGTTTGGCTGCGCAATTACAAGATGGCTAAAACAATGTGATGAGATAAGATGGCTGTGAGGTTAAAAATATTAACAAGTATATTTTTTACATTTAATCGATTGTTCGTAACGATACGCTCAACCTTCGTTAATGTACTTATAGCCTATTCCATTTTATTGGCCCGACCTGGGATTTGAACCCAGTACCACCGTGCCCGCGGCCTTACATGTAGCCACTGTATTTAAGACTATGTATCGGAACATATAATTAAAAACTACCCACTTTCGAAGCAACATTGAATGGGTAAATTTCTTACGATCACTAAACTTTACTTCAAATTTATAATTTCCATGTAAGTGACGTTGTGTTTATGAATAATAAAGATCTTTAAACCTGTTTTTTTAGGGCATTGGAATATGGTGGACGAGCATAAACAATGGCATAGTAAGAAATGTTAACCATCGCTTACATCGGCAAAGTGCCAATAACCACGGGAACTAAGATGTTATGTCCCTTGTGCCTGTAATTACACTCACTCACCCTTCAAACCGAAACACAAAAGTACAAAGTACTACTGTTTTGCGGTAGAATATCTGATGAGTGGGTGGTACCTACCCAGACGAGCTTGCACAAAGCTACCACCGAGTAGAGTTATTATTTTAACTTATATTCTCAATTAGTATATCTGATAGATAAAATTTAACATTATTTTTTTAATACAATATTAAAATATATATATTATTATGTAATAATAAATCTTATCAGTTCAATAATATAGTAGTAAATAACAGTTAGTTTTTTTTAAATATTACTTAAAATTAGAACACTAACACCTATTCAAAATGGCAGTCACAATGATACTTTTTTTTTTTTTCGTGGGGAAATCCCTCATGGATACCCTCCATATGTGATGACTTGATGGAGGGTTATGTCAGACTCCTACCGACTAAAACCACCACGGTACCCTTCCCGTCTTAAGGGGGGCGCCACGGGATCGCTTGCGCATGCTAAAGTTATGCTACTATCATAGAATAATTTAAGAAAATAGTTTCTATTAATTATTTCAATCATTAAGCGTCATCTAAATCCTTTTACACTTAAGTGGAGATCTTAAGAAAGAACGTCTACAGCTATTTAAGACAACATTCTCGTTCGTACGTACTTAGTTCACCATAGTTGGTAATGAGTAGGCGCTACTGCATATTTGCATAAATAATCGTGTTATTCTTATAGAATTCGCAATATTATGAAATACTAGCTGATGCCCGCGACTTCGTCTGCGTTGCTTGATATGTTAACAAAGTTTCCTTATGTACGAAGGAAAAAACATCAAAAAGATCGCAAGCAAAAATATACTTCGTTTAAATGTACATCACTCTACACGCAGTGCATATACAAATCGTTGTTTCTTGAAACTTTAATAACTTTTTATTAAATGAAGATATCGCAATCATTTTTTTTTTGATAAGGGCCTAGTGTCTAAGAAATCAAATTTAGAAAATTTCATTGAAATCTATCCAGTAGTTTTTCCGTGATGCGCGCACAACTGCAGACCTCTATCATTTTATTTATATAGATAATGACATTTAAAATCAAAAGTAAAAAGCAAATAAATGAGGGAGTGACGTCTGGGGGATGTCACATCGCTTGTTTTTGAAGAGAATTGTGACAAAGTGAATGAAGAAAATCAAAAACAAAGGAGCGAGATAAAAAAAGTCATGGAGTTTAATTATTGTAATAATAAAATTTCTTATGTGTGTGAGTTTTAATATGTAATACACACTGAATCGTAACAAACTACACACATACAACCCTCTAAAGAGCGGCGGTACCTACCTACACCTAGGCTTATGAAAAGCTTACGTAAAACGAGATTATTAAAAAAAAAACTAAATGTGATATATCTTTATATATCTGATTGCGAGGTTATTTTCAAATTTTAACACGTTATTTTTAAAATACACTATGCGTTACTTAAGCAAATAAATAATAAATATAGTTTTCCTCATATGATTCCTCTCGGGGAAATCCGGTATTTAGCAACTCTATATACATCCTCAATTATTCATGCTTAACACATTAATTATTAATTTATCGATTTTTTATCTTTTCTAGTCTAGGCTTATATGGCACCGGCGCCCAGGGGCTTACCTAGACAAAAGTAATATAATTTACTTTGGAATTGGTGCCTCTATTGTCACATTCATTGTACGATGAGGAGGAATAAGCTACAAAACTTCTCTTCTAGGAGGCTTTTGTCCAGAAAGCTTTAAAGATTTATAATTTGTAAGTTTATAATTCACTGCTTATATACAGAATTAAGGAAATCAAATTTGATTGCTGTGCTTTCGATACTGAGTCATTGATAGTGTACGAGGTCAAGATCACAATGAATTTGGCATTCGTTGGTTCAGTATATCGCTAAGGATGATGGTTACTATATCGAATTCTCATTTTTATTTTAGACTGTTGGTGTGCCACCATTGGTGTGGTGGTGTGTGTGTGTTGTGTTGCCACGCTAGATTATATAACAAATCTAATCTCTCTAGTTTGGTATAAATAAATATATTTAAATCCTTTCATAAACTCACTTTTTTTTATTTATATATTTTTTAAACTAGGTAGGCAGATGGATTTACCTGACCGTTAATGGTCTCCTCGCCAATTTGTATTTAGAAATATTAACAATCCCTTACATACGAACTAAGATGTTATGATGTCTGTGCTTGCATACTGGCTCATTCAGCCAAAAAAAGATATAAGATAACATCAATAAAAAAAAGTGTTAAAACGCTGATAACATTGTAACGACACAATACGAACAAATGTTTATATTTAATTTTCGAACGTTTTGAATTTCGAATGTCACTTTTTTTTTAAAACTGTTTATTTAGGATTCCTTGTTTAAAGTTAAATATTAACGTAATAAAAGTGTTAGTATGAAAACAGGAATGTAAATATTTGACTAATAGATAAATATACTGATTCCCTACCTTAATATATAAAATTTACATAAATATGATATAGGCTCTCATATATATTATTATTTTATTCACAGAATAGTTATATTTTTTTCAATTCATCGAATATCATTCCTATCAACCACTAGCTATGCCACTACATATATTATTGTAAATTGTATCACTATTACGTTTGTAGTTTTGTTTGTCTCTCTAGACTTTTACATCGGTGCCTTTTTGGGCTACATTACATTAATGAAATTAATTGTATGTTTCACCCGCGTATAATTAATAAAAATATAATGAGTAAAAATAGCCCAGCCTAGAGCCTTCCTCGATAAAAGGACTATACAACACAAAAATATCCGTCCACTGTTGGGCATAGGTCTCTCCAATGGCACGCCACTGAGCTCGATCTTCAGCTCTTGTTCCTGCTCCTTCGATCTGCTGCCAGCCACTGTGCGTACATCGTCACTCCACCTAGCCGGAGGACGCCCTACTCTACGTTTGCCAAGGCATGGCCTCCACTCCAGAACACGTCTACTCCAACGATTGTCGATTCGGCGACATGTTCGACCATACAAATATGTTAACTTTTAAATAAACTTAAGAGTGTTTGGTAATATTACTTTTTCTTTCTGTTCCGTTAGACAAACTTTTCAATAACTTGCCAGTACTAGTTGTTCCTATTACGTAATATCAATACGGTTTAAAAAAACGAGAATCTATGAATGCGTGGTCGTTATCTTTGCGTTACTCACGGTGTAAGTTATGATGTCAAGTCATCAAGTCATACCAGGTAGGAGAGAGGAGCAGGTATTTCTAGCCAACGTTAGCAGGTATTTCTAGGTGTTTCTAGCCAACGTTAAGCATTTAGGAGGGATTTTTGTTTTATGGCTTTGTGCAAGTCCTGAGTAAGTCCCATCGACTAATCAGATATACCTCAATAGCTATACTTAGTATCAACAATACTTACGGTTTGAAAGGTGAGTGACAGTGTAAAAATAGGCGTTAGTTGAAATAAAGTTTTAATACCAAATGTTGCTTTTTAAGTTAATTCGAGCTTTGTTCATGGTTACACTTGCGTAGTTTCCGTTCCCGTGGGAATTCGGAGACAAAATGTAGCCTATATTACTCGCTAATAACGTAGCTTTCCATTGGTGAAAGAATTTTTCAAATCGGTTTAGTGGTTTAGCAGTGAAAGCGTTACAAACAAACAAACTCATATTCGCATTAATAATATCAGCATGGATTTTTTTTCAATGATCAGTTTAATTAACTTTCTTTATCTTCTATCCCGTTCTATCCCGGTGTTACAAAAGATACCGTCAGTTACGTCATTCAATATGTTTCTAATAGTTCTGATTGTATACATATCGTTATTTTATGGAACTCATGACTTATGACATCATTGTCGTGACCTCCGCGAGCTTTTCGTCACGAAATATGAACAATATGTTGTTTGTTTCACATGTTAGTACCGATCGTGACATTTCCTGTTTCGCGTTGGCTCGCGTGGGGTTGTACCCAATTTACTTTGAACGCTGTTTATATACGTAATTATATATTTGTAGGGGTCTTGCTATTCTGGTCGTACAAGGTACTGTAAGGTGAGCTATTGCTGTGAAAAAGTCACGCCTCTACCGTTGTCGATATATTTACTCACAATCTTCAAATATTTTTTACTGCCTGGTCTAGTGGCGGGATATAAGGTCGCTGAACCCAAGGTCCTAGTTTCAAATTGGTCGAACCAATCAAGTTATTGGGTTCGAATCAATAGTTTCCGACATCATGTAATGAATCAGTCAGCCAGTGGCAAAATCATGGCGTAAAAAAAGAATATATTTCCAAACTCATACATACCAACGTCCATTTATATACTTATCAATATATAAGCGAAATACTATTTCACTACACATACATCACACACATACATCACTCGATCTCCTAAACTATCCGACCGAAGACGCTCACTAATAATGGATTTTACGCAAATAAATATCCTCCAATCCAAATACATCTTTCTTATTATCTACCCACGCGAAGCCAAGAATTTTAGCCAAGATATTACTAATATAGTATTTTTAATTAATTAATTGGTGAATATAACTTGCGTAGATACGCTGGCAGCATCTCATATTAAGAATACGTCTCGTAAAGCCAGTGCAGCTGCTGAAGCTGCTCAAATACTCAAGCGCCGCAAATATTCACTATTATCAAACAAATATGAATTCGCGGGGCTGGGTTTTGAAACGTTAGGTCCATGGTCATCTGATAATAAAAGATTTATAAAAGATCTCTCCAAGAAACTGGTCCACACTTCTGGTGACCCAAGAGCTGGTGCTTATTTAGCCCAAAGGCTGAGTCTAGCGGTGCAGAGGCAATGGTGCCAGCGTCTTGGGTACAATGCCACAGGACAATCTTATAGACGGCGTGTTTTTTCTTTAAAATTTTAATGTATGTTTTATTTTATTTATTTTTTCTTTTTTATTTATTTTAGATGTAGATTTTAATATTGGTTGGATGTAATCCTAAATGTATAATTTAAAAAAAAACTATCGGCAATAGTTTAATTTTTATTTTTATAATTCAAATTTTATAAACTTTGAATATGAATATAATCAACTCAGCTATTACTAATTGTTATAAAATGCGAAGGTCCGTTAAATCAAACGATATGACAAACGTTTCCTTCGTATAGATCGTATGAGATGCATCGATTCATATCACGTGCTTCCTCTTGCGTGCGCTTGCGCAACTACACGCACACATTTGCATTGCGTTAGTGACTTTGATATGTAACGTATTACATTACCTGTGAATTTGAGGAAGACCAAATAAACGAAATAAGTACGGCAAGTACGAAGCGTTGTCGATGGTAAATAGGTTCCGTATATTAAGTTATTAAATATAATGTTATTTGTATTTAGTTAATGTTTTGTTAGGTATATATTTTAATTTTTATAAAAGCCGAAATGGTCCAGTGATAAGAACGCGTGATTCTTAAACGATGATTGTGGGTTCAAACCCGGGCAAGCACCATTGAATTCTCATGTGCTTAATTTGTGTTCATAATTCATCTCGTGCTTGAAGGAAAACATCTAAATTCTATCTAATATATTGGAGCGTGGTGGAATAAGCTCCAACTCTTCTTCTTAAAAAAGAGAGTAGACCGTAGCCCAGCTGTGGGACATTCATAGACTGCTGCTACTGTATATATTTTAATTTTATATCGGTGGATTTATTATCATTCACTCATTGTAAGTAATATTAACCATCCTACATTGCCAATGCGTCACGAACCTTGGGAACTAAGTTGTTATGTCCCTCGTGCCTGTAATTACACTGGCTCACTTACCCTTTAAACCTTACTGCTTTGCGGTAGAATATCTGATAATTGGTACCTACCACACCAAAAACCACCAGCTGATGAAGTCTGTTTAAATAAGTAATGATAGATATATGTAGTATGATATATAACAGAATATTAATATCCTTAAACACATTTTAATTGAACTTGAAATAAATAATATTAACTGCAATTTAAAGAATATTTTTAAATAAAATCGACCCGTAAGAATGTTATAATTATAACTTTTTAATCGATATCATGAAACAGTGACACAGGAAAAACGAATTCTGACACGGATTATTTTCGTAGGAACAAACTCGAAACTAACGCTGGAAACTGTATTAAAATATCAGAAAGTGATATGCGATATTGACCATTATAATCATAACATTACAAGAATACATGCATCAAAATAGTATATCACCATAAGTCGGTTGTCACCATTTCACGTGTGACTCATCAAGTGAGTTCTTAAAAAATAACACTGGTGCTAACGAACGAAAGTTTATAGCTATTGTGTTTTCAATATTTCCAAGATCTTAGGAGTGACAAGTTGGAGAAGTTGGAGAAGGAAATTCACGAATAGGTCGGACTGGAGAGTTTTACTGGAGCCAGGCTAAGGCCCACCCGCGGCTGTAACTCCTCAGATGATGCTGATTGGGTTTTCATTACGTAAACGAGTTCCTAAATAATATTATATAATTAAATATGATTTACTTATTATTTTTGTAAACAGTAATTATACTTTTTAATATATTTAACACAACTTAAAGGTCTTTGACAAAAGAAAAACGTTACAAAAACGCCATACAATATTACAAAATAACCATACAATATTATATTAATACATACGCAAGGAATTGAACTACATGTCTTAAGCATACTTTTAATTTTACGTAAGATTCTTTATAATCTTAGATTTACATGTAAGCTATATATATTGCTGTTATAACACTATAGGTATATTTTATCATTTTTTTTAAATATTTTTGATTACCTTGTTGGTCTAGTGACTATAAGGCCGTATATCATGAGGTCTTTGTTTCAAACTCCAGGTTGGGAGAGTAAAAAGTTATTTTTTATGTCTGTATATTTAACACGTCACAACAAAAAGTCTTTGACAACTTAAAAACGTTACAAAAAAAACCAAAATGATTACACAAAGAACTAAACTACACACTACAGTTTAAAAAAATTGATTTACTTTATAATTTTACGCAAGATTCCTTTATAATTAACACTATTACTTTTTATTACGCCACGGTATATAACTTTTTGGATGGACCCCGTTAATTGTGTTGCGTTAAATGTGAAAGTTTACCAACATTTTGTAACGCACAATATTTTTGTAATTCCATGTATGACGCGAGCCTTATGACCAAGTTGAACATCTTTATTTTACTGCACATGCATTACAGTAGCACATAATCAGAGTACAGGGTAAATAAAAATATTTTACAGGCAACCTCCCTAAACAGAAATTTAATTAGATTGATATAATATTAATAAAAAAATGTTATTTGAAGTATAAAATTTGACATTCCGCCATTTTGATTTAGAGTTCGTTTATATTATATTATAGAGTAAATTTATATTTTAATGCTTTAATTAATAAATAATATTCAAATGTCATAATTACACGTTTGATAGCTCGTAAAAAATATTATCCCTAACCAAACACTGGCTTCAGAGGATCCGTTGAAACAACAGATAATACGGAAATTTTCAATATAATCAATGAACACCCGTTTTGTATAAATAGTATTAAACAAAGTCGTTGAATTCCTGTTTATATATCACTGAGCCACGAAACGGATTTTAAAACGAAGAAAAGCATTATTATTACAATAAATAAATAAAAATTTTAACAAAACAAAAACCGACTTCATAGGAAAAACAAATTAATATGCACTAAAAAGTATAAAAATAATTGCGTATTCTTCTATAATTTGATAATTAACTTACTATTTTCTACTCAACAATATGTAGGACGAATGTGTAGTGTGGTTGATAATTTATTTACAATTATTGTTACTTTTGGAGTCGATGTCAGCCAAGATGGGTTTATAACTACATACATAGTTAGTTATAGGTGAGATGTACTTGTGTCGCACGCGCAACTTAACGAGGCGAATAAAAGTCAATTTGTAATGTGTATGTTTTTGTTTGTTTTTAAAAGATTCCCGTATTATTATTGCTAGGTATATTATAGTGTTTCCTTAGCTGACATCGACTCCAAAAATAACAATAATTGTAAATAAATTATCAACCACACTACACATTCGTCCTACATATTGTTGAGTAGAAAATAGTAAGTTAATTATCAAATTATAGAAGAATACGCAATTATTTTTATACTTTTTAGTGCATATTAATTTGTTTTTCCTATGAAGTCGGTTTTTGTTTTGTTAAAATTTTTATTTATTTTTCGATTTTTAGTGAATCTGAAGTACACTCACTAATTTGTAGAATATGGGTAGACCTACTAAACGTGCAGCTCATATGAGACAGCGCCGTTTATATTATTATTTAAATATATTAATCTAAAACAATGAAACGTAAAGAAAAATGCATTTTGGTACTGAATTAATAAATATTAGTTAATATGGTTAAATGTATGAATATAAATTAACATGTTTTGATTAAATAGATTTAGTTGGTGGGGTGTTGGGCAGCCATAACATAATCAAATAGTTATTTCTAGTAATCATTAAATAAACTGTATGTTTATAGATGTTGCGTTATACCATTCTTCACCATAAACTATGACGGAAAGTCTGTATATTAAAAAAAGGGGAAGTATCTATATTATCCTAACTAATATTATAATTGCGAAAGTAAGTTTGTTTGTGACGCTTTCACGCATGTTTATGCGTGTAGTGGTTTCACTAAGCCGATTTAAAAAATTCTTTCACCAATGGAAAGCTTCATTATCAGGGAGTAACATAGGCTACATTTTGTCCCCATATTCCCACGGGACCGGGAACTACGCGGGTGAAACCGCGGGAAAAACACTAGTAATCAATATATAAATATACATAAATATAACATGTATATAAGAGTACTTATACGATATATTATATAATTTTCAAAATTGGTCTCAACTTTTAGTAGATGTTCAAATATGTTTCAATTACAAACATAACATATATACTAATGCTTACATGCATAACTCATATTATAAAGAGGAAAGATTTGATTTTTGTTTGATTTTTTATTACGATTTAAATCAAAAACTACTAGACCGATTTTAAAAATTCTTTCACCCTTAGAAAGCTACGTCTTTACCAAGTAACATAGGCTATATTATATTTTAAAAAACTTATAGATCCCTTCTTAAAATGGAGCAATGTAACCCAACGTATTTAACTGTTGCCTATAAAAGTTATAATTTCGCGTGCGCTGCGAAAACTATTGACGGTATATAAAGAAGTGTTTTATACAATAGTACTACAAGTACTTGATTATAACGATGTTATGGTAGGTGAATGATAAATCTAGATAGCCTATAAAAGATTCGGTCGTGTATCGTTAATTTGCTCCTAAGAATTGAAGATTTCCGTTACTTTGTCATGGATCCTATAATCAGAATCTAACCAAACTATCATCAAACAACCCTTAAAGTATACTCTTTCCAATAAAAAAAAAATCATCGAAATCCGTTGAATAGAAATCGAGTTATTCGACCATTTGTCGCGCACATACCTCATGCAAATTTACGACTTATATGGTTTTCTCATGGATTCCACTGTCAAAACTGGACCAAAAAAAAATGGGACCAATGGGAAAGCAAACCCTTTCAAATAAAAAAAAAATCATCGAAATCGATTCATCCAGTCGAGAGTTATGAGGTAACAACACCAAAAAAAAAAAAAAAAAAAAAAAAAAAAAAACATACAGACGAATTGATAACCTCCTCCTTTTTTTGAAGTCGGTTAAAAATAAGTATGTCTTAACAATTTCCGACCGAATGTATCAATTCCTTGTGCCGGAATATTTAACAACAAAAAAAAAAGAAAAGCGCGGCATCTATCTAAAAAGTCAAATACTTATATATATTATTTTTAAAAAAGACATTGTAACTTCTGGTTTGTAAGATATGTTTAAGTATAATTGTTTCTGCGTCTGCTTATGTTACAGTATCTGTGGGTGTGTGCGTGTAGATTGTACATTTTTGTGCGTGTACATTTTTATATGTTTATTTCACACATGTTATGACGGTAAATAAAGATTACACCTTTAAATAAAGAACCGTCGCGTAACGCGTTATTGCATTATGAGTATCTGTTTAAAGTATCATTAAGTTAAATTTGTTTTATATTAAAAACTACACGAAGATACTAATGTAATAAAACAAAATACCAGATTGGATATTATAATATATACAAATATATGATATTGAAGTGTGTGTCTGTGATTTTAAAATAACTTTAGCCATTTGTAAATTTACAGTTACCAATACCGATAACCGCCATTTTGATTTTTATCAGTCTGTTGTTCGGAAAACTTAAAAAGAAAAAGTAACAATGTAAATTATTAGATTATTTTGTTATATGTACATACGTTATATAATATAATTGGTTAAGTATTACAAAAGCTATACCATCTTAAAGTTTAGGACATATTTGTTTAAAAAGTAGTTAATTAATTACTTTTCTTTTATAGTCATAGGTCTTCCTGCCCGCTAGCGCTGTACTAAAAGAACGTCCCACAGTATGAACGCTATTTCGTTTCTGACGTGACCTTGGGTCACTGTTATTTCACCCTACTCCAAGGCTCGTAAAGAATCGTAGTATTTGTTTATAATACTATTTGAGGGACTTATTATGGAAAAGCGTTATTATGCTTTGATTTATAGTCAGTTAATAAGTTTAATAATAATAAACATAGACTTACATTATCATTGGACATCGTATTGCATCCCTTTAGAGGTAGAGTGTATTGCAAATCCCCCCTCGCTGAGACGTATTCCCGGAGACACGTTGAGTTGCTGCCCAGGCCCGCTGGGTATACGATACCGTTGAATGTGTCGTATATACTGGAATTTTTTGTAAACGTCAGTAACAGTGACGGTTTAATAGGCCCAGGCCCATTGTCCAGGCCCTATCGCTGGGGATTCTAAAAACCTTACTTATTAAAAGACAAGCATATGGGCCACCTGATAGTAAGTGGTCACCAACACCCATAAACAATGGCATTGTAAGAAATGTTAACCATCGCTTACATCACCAATGGGCCACCAACCTTGGAAACTAAGATGTTATGTCCCTTGTGTCTGTAATTACACTGGCTCAATCACCCTAGTTAATAATATAGCAGAAAAAAGCAAATCTTATGGAATATGAATTTATATGGTTTGGTTATCTTGTATTCTTGTTATTGGTATAGACTATAGAAGTTTTTTGATTGGGAGTAAACATAGTAAGGAATGCCAAGTAATATGAGTAGTGTGGTTGTGTGCGTCTTCGTGATCGTGGTTTGATTACTTAAGCAAACCAGTATACGTATAAAAATGTTGGGATATATTTTCTATTTACAAGATTGTTTTATTATAAATAATTGTAATTTAGTAATAGTAATAAAGTAATAACAGCCTGTGAATGTCCCACTGCTGGGCTAAGGCCTCTTCTCCTCTTTTTGAGGAGAAGGTTTGGAGCATATTCCACGCTGCTCCAATGCGGGTTGGTGGAATACACATGTGACAGAATTTCAGTGAAATTTGACAGATGCAGGTTTCCTCACGATGTTTTCCTTCATCGTTAAGCACGAGATGAATTATAATCACAAATTGAGCACATGAAGTTCAGCGGTGCTTGCCCGGGTTTGAACCCACGTTCATCGGTTAAGATTCACGCGGTCTTACCATTGGGCCATCTCGACTTATAATTGTAATTTGTATAATAATAATACTTTTTATCTATGTTTGTGTTAATTGTATTACTAATTATTTCTATTTTGTCTCCTCTAAGTAAGAGGTGTACAAGTAGTGGGGTTGGTAATAGAACGATAGGTCAGTAATGAATTCGCGATTTTGAATTGAATTTGAAATTTATTATAAAACTGTTGAGCCTAAAAATGCAAAAAGAAATTAATATTTATAATGTTTGCAAAATTAAAATAGAAAGAAGGTTTAATTATTTACCTTTTAGGCCTTAGACCAGCAGTGGGACATTCACAGGCTGTTACTTAACTATTAAAAGATGAATTTTACTTTAATGTTCTGATGAAAACTCTACGGTATTATTTTAATCAATTATTAGTTTATTACGCGTTATTGAATACTTAGTTATTTAATTTAACATTAAATCAGAGTGCAGTCAATAATTTTAACTTAAAAATAATACGTAATAGATTTAATTAATGGTATTATATTCTGTTGATAGTATTTATCTTACAAAGTTTATGACGAAATATATATTTTTTTAGATATTGTTTTATTAGTACTTTTTTAATAAAGATTTTTTTAATTTTTTGTTAGTGCATTCTGTGAAAATTATCTCATGGACAACGTTTGCTTACCTGTTTGGATGTGACTGGATATGTGCGAGCGAGATGGTGACATGCATGTTCTCTTTCTCGCAAGCAACAGCAAGAGTGTCGAGCGGCGCTAATGCTCCGGGCCATTCTGAGACCGGCTCGGTGGCCGTCGCTACAGTTGTGGTAGCTATTTCTGCGAACAAAAAATGATATAATTGTAGCTTAACACATAGTAACGCAATCACTTTATCTATAAATAAATCGGCAAACAAAACAATCCACTACAATTTTTACCCGTTTGTTGCCCGATCTTCTTTTTTTTTTTGGTTGGCGTGATTTGATGTTTAGTGTTGTCATTACAAAAAAGTTTAGAAATAAGAGTAGAAAAGATATAATCGTTCGAAAAATGAATATTCATGAATGTTTTTATCAAGAGTTATTGTGGTCGAATCACGTTAACTTTTTTTCATTTTTCATTTCATTTTACTACTAAAATTTTATTTTTTTGATTTTTTAAATAATCTCAGTACATGTTATTTTAGTTTCCTTTTGAATATATTGTAATCCAAACCAAAGTATTATTCAAACGTAATTAAAATTGACGGTGATCCGTCGATGACGTCAAACCATTAATTATTATATATTTATTATCCTGTTACAAAAGAAAATAAGCCATATAGAGGTTGCAAATCACTGAACACTAATCGTCTTACAATCGAGACTGTAAAAGTTTTACAATTATTTAATTAGTTACGGATCTCTAATTCATGTAACGTCTACTGTATCGCATGTCCGGAACCAAGTGCATGGATGCGGAACTTACACTTGACTAATTTATACTTCCTTCGGGAGCACTGGACCAAATCGGTCGTGGTTTCTATGTTTTATTATTATTAAGATAATGAAAAAATATATCAAAATTATATATTTAAATTTTAGCCAGTTTATTATTAATAAAATTTATATTTTCATATATGTCTTTTTTAAATTTATAATAACGTTGAAGATATGGCTGTATGGTGCGATACCTTATACATTTAACAAGCAATTAAATAAAAAAAAATCTATGACATTAAACAAGACTTCATTCATTTTTTTTGTAGGTGGACGATCAAGTGGTCCACCTGATAGTAAGTAGCACCGCCCATAGACTGGTGACGAAATATTAACCATGTCTAGCATTACCAATGAACCACCAGCTTTAGAACTAAGATGTTATGTCCCTTGTGCATGTAGTTTACTTGGTGGTAGGGCTTTGTGCGAGCTCGTCTGGGTAGGTACCACCCACTCATCAGATATTATACCGCAAAACAGCTGTACTTGGTATTGTTGTGTTCCGGTACGAAGGGTGAGTGAGCCAGTGTAATTACAGGCACAAGAGACATAACATCTTAGTTCCCAAGGTTGGTGGCGCATTGGCGATGTAAGCGATGATAACATCTCTTACAATGCCAATGTCTATGGGCGTTGGTGACCGCCTTCCTAAGCAATAAAAAAAAAAGTTACACTGGCTCACCTTTAAACTGGAATACAACAATACTAAATACTGTTGTTTTGTGGTAAAACCTGGGCCGGTAAAACCGGTATTATCAAATATATCGTCCTTAGTTACCAGATCCCGTAAAGAGTGTCAACTAAACACCGTCGTAACTTCAACTGTATTTCTCAAGGATCGTTATAATCACGAAGGATGCGTCGCTGGCCGGTCATTGACCCGGTCGGACACCCCGACTGTTAAATATAGCTGTACTTTTGGTCATCGTGCGGTAGTAATGACATTTTATAAGCCACACCAAATAACAATAAAAAAGGAACTGTTTATCAAACGAATAATATTTATATTTTATCAATGTTTAAGATAAAATCTGCTTCAATACTTTAATTGTTCCCGTTATATTTTTAATAATAAATATTAATATTTAATAAATAAATTAAATATTAAAATATAATATTTAAGTTATTGTATTCAGACGAAACGGTTGTGGATCTGGGTAAGTGCTGTTTTTATGTGTTTGAAAATCAACTCCTGGAATGGAATCCTGCACGTTTGTAATGAAATTTTGACACAATGTCAGACACTCGACCTGCATGTAGCGTAGTTATTTTTTTTTATAAAGTATAAAGGCTAGCCAGCATATGGGCCACTTTATGGTACTAACTATCACAATACACAGCCAGTAATAAAGTGCCAATTGACACTATAATATAATAATATATATTCACAATTCTTTACGGTTCATTGCGCTTGGTCCACTGGCTCACCGAAAATTCAAACGAATGAGTTGGTGGTACCTACCAAGACGGGCATGCGCAAAGCCCTACCACCAACTAAAGCAAAAGAATCCAACAGTCGGACACGGGCTATTAAAATTACTTGTAAATAATAATAAATTAATTAATGTAATCTCACCAGTGTTGGAGGGTATTTGCTTGGAACGCGCGGTCGCGAACAGCGCGGCTACCATCAGTATGCTCCACATATTTCAGTCTGAAAAGAAACAAAATTTTAAACTAATCACAAAATAAAACTATCAAAGAATCATTTAATAAAATATTTTCTTTTACAATTATTAACATTAGTGATTACAATTGTAATTGCTCGTTCAACATACCATTCGAAAACTAAAGCGACAAATCCTTGCCAAAACTAACAATTGGTATGTACATACAAATATATAACGTAGATAATAAAAATTCTTATCCCACAACAGAGTAGGAACATAATGACCAGCTGCTGGCGGTTATATTTATTCGCCAAATTTAAGATTCGAATACAATGTATCGAATAAAATTTTGCCTACCTACCAGCCCTCACTGAAGAGGCAAGTTGGAATAAAATCTATATTTTGATTGAACCAAACAAATGTGTATCTTTGACCATTGTTTAATGTTTTTATTCTAAAATTATATTTGTTTAGACTTTAATACTGTAATAAGTTTACTTATTTGATTTTATATAATTGTATTTTTGTTATTTTAAAAATAAATAAATGTTCAATAAATTAACTAAATATATAATAAAAACTATTGGATATAATAGTTGATAGAATATAAACAATTTAAAAAAAAAAAACATATTTCGTAAAGAATAAATATTTTATGGCGGAATACTGAAACGTCTTTCAAATATGAAGTGGGACTTAATTATTTGGAATGCCATTAATTTCAAATTACGCAAACTAAATTTTGAAGTTAATGACGTTCCATATAATTAAGTCCCAATCATATTTGAATGACGTTTCAGTATTCGGCTGTTAGAATAGAATAATAAAGCTAATACTCTCATTTATCTGTAACAAAAGATTGTTTAAAAAATATTCATAAATATTAATGAAAATTATTTAAATTTCCAAATTAGGTCATACATTTTGAATACGTTATTTAAATATGGAATATTCAAATATACCAACGAAATATGGCGTACGTAAATATTGTTTCAACAATTTCTTAACACACAGTATTATTTTCTACGTAACAGTTGGTCAAATATGTCGACAGATGCTTTTGTCTTATGTTGCATGAAATAGCAATTGTTTATATATATACGAAATATACATAATGAGATGATTACGAGACGATTCAAATAGAACACTTTTTGAGATTTTTATTTTTATTCAACAAATATTTAATTCCTTTATTTGCAACAATATGGCATACATACATGGCCGTAAATTATTAATGGTTATCAACCCATTCTACATAAATATCGATGTACAAATTAAACATATACAGTAAAAGTAACAGCCTGTGAATGTCCCACTGCTGGGCTAAGGCCTCTTCTCCTCTTTTTGAGGAGGTTTGCAGCTTATTTCACCACGCTCTAATGCGGGTTAGTGGAATACACATGTGACAGAATTTCAGTGAAATTTAACACATGCAGGTTTCCTCACGATGTTTTCCTTCACCGTCAAGCACGATATGAATTATAATTACAAATTAAGCACTTTAAACTCAGTGGTGGTCTCGGCTTCATATAGATATAACATAATTATAGTAATATTATTAAATTATTATTAATATATATTTAGCATCATGAATTGAAAAAAAAAAACCTCAAATTGGTTTTTTTAAAACTAGAACAAGAAATAATTTAAATTGATTTAAATAACGGCCGAATACTGAAACGTCATTCAAATATGAAGTGGAACTTAATTATTTGAGACGCCGTTAATTTAAAATTTCGCATACTAAATTTGAAAATAATGGCGTTCCAAATAATTAAGTCCCACTTAATATTTGAATGACGTTTCAGTATTCGGCCATAAGTCACTTAATAACAACATTCGATTCATAATAAAATTATGAATCGAATGTTGGTTACAAATTTAAGGCAATATAACAATTATTTAATTTCTTCCCCTATTTATTATTATATACAAATAAATATATTTTTATAATACTATCAAATTTGAAACGTTATTTACATTCTAATTGATCGATATTAAGAGGTCGTTTAATTTAAGTATCCTAGGAGAGAAAGTTATACCTAGGCACCGTATAAACCTAGGCGTTACGCAATATATGTTCCGTTCACTTAGGCGCAGACTACGCCTACTTCGAAATAATACTTAGAACAAATTAATTAGAAGTGACACCAACGTTAGAAGAACTAAGAACCACTTTATTACTCGCCCGTGTAATGTTGACAACCTACTTATGTTGTTATACAATTTTGATTCGTGTATTCTTGTAATCTTATAATTATATTAGTCAATATCGCATATCACTATCGGACATTTACGACCTTTTTCTGCGGTGATTTTCGATTTAGTTCTTAGAGAATAGTCATACTGTCTGTATGAATTCCAATACATTTACATGATTAAATGGACCAGGACATTATTTAATATTTAAACGAATTAACATAATGCACGTAAACTAATTTTAGTTTTATTTTTATGAAGTATATATTTTTAACTGTATTGGAAAATTCCATTTCTGTTAATCATAATTAGTATTGGAATAAGGTTTAAAAAGTGTAATTGTATACAAAGTGTATTTTTTTTTAATAGAAGGCTTAAAATGACATTAACAATATATGAATGTATAATAGAATAACAAATTGATTGATTGACCATCAGTCATCATATCAATGCATAGTCCAAAGTGAGTGAGTGAGTGAGAAAATTTTCATATGGGGTTTTCACAGTAGTTTAGCACAAAGGAAGGATTTTTGGAAATGTAACCCTTAAGGTAGTGGTAAATAGGGTCAAAGTTTGTATGAAAATACATAATTTTTAATAAAAGAGCGAGTAAAACGCGCTTAAGGTGTTAAATAATATTATACATATTATATCAATAATGGCGGTACTGTTCTCGTTTTAAATTTGTACGAATATGTTTTTTAATCCAATCTTTAAATAAAACACTTAAAAGTAGTTTTCCAAAGGAGTTCGATAAACGTTGAACAGTCATTGGATGAACAAAATACTTGACGATCTGTAATCGTAATGTTATGTAATTCTTTGAATTTGGAAGTCTAGACGTGTTCCTTGTTTGAAAAAAACAATGTTACAATTAAAAAAAAAATTGAACGTCAGTTTTGTTTTTTTATAACATAATCTGGTCTTGTAGTCTTATAGCCTATTCCAATCAAATGAGTACAGGTTGACAGAACTTCGATTTAAATGTTCCAAGCCATTTGCTACTAGACCTGTATTTTGCATTACAAACAATATTTTATTTATATATGTTTATTTCTATATTTGATAATTTGTTCACATTGTACATCTACAATGATTCTATGTTTTTTCTTTTATAATAATAATAATATGGTCCTCCAGACCGATTTCGGCCACGGCGGCCAATCTCAAGAGAGATTAGCCAACTGCGCATGAGATATTATAGTGCACAAGTGTGTGCGCAAACACAGGTGCACTCTCTTTTCCTTAGCTCTCACAATCCGATGGGACGGGAATCCGACACGAGCGGAAAGAGTTCAGACGCAGGACTAAAGGCTTAACATGCTTTCCGAGGCACGGGAGTGTACACACAACCAACCTCCAGATTCCGGGCTGCTACTGAGAATTTTCTGAGAGAAAAACCCAATAACTATTTATGTGCCCGACCTGGGATTTGAACCCAGGACTACCAAGTCTGCAGCCTTATATCTAGCCACTAGACGAACGAGGCAGTCAATAATAATTAATTAATTTTATAATAATCAGTAGGCGTTAAAACCTCATATGTTATAATATGTTATATAGTCACCATTGCTAACAGACATTTTGTAAAATAAGATATTTGCACATGAAATTCAGTGGTGCTTGCCCAGGTTTGAACCCACAATCATTGGTTAAGATTCACGTGTCACTTCGAGTTCTTTATTTAAAGTTCATTTACAGGATACAACTTTGTTTTAGTTGTTAAAAAAAACATTAAAAACAGTGAATTCACATAATAATGCTGATGTGAGTTATCGCATATACTGCTATTACTAACACCCACAATTATTTTGATTCTTAGACCATTATTTCTGTCTGAATGTCATGCTCCGTGGAGTATGACCTCTTCCGCGTTTTAATGGATGTACGGACGGCTGTTTGTTAAATCTATACATACGTATAATAATATATTTATGGTTTTTTTTTGTAATAACAATGTCAAAATTCGCGGTATTAAAACAAAAACTGTCAAAAAATCTTTGTGAACGTCAATATTTTGTTTTAATACGGGTTGTCACTGATCGCGGTGATACAGCCATGAATGAACTTGGAAGTATTAATTTCATTTTATGGTTTATGTTTTCGGGTCATTAAACTTATAAAGTATATCCGGTGTAAATTTTATGAATTTGAGTTTTTTTATTGAAAAATATCTTTTGTTTTTTTTTTTAAATCATAACAAACAGTAGGTAAAGGAGCAATGGTTACAACTCATAGAGCCTACAGCTATGAACTTTGTTAAACCGTCAATGCGTTTCTTTGTATAAACTGGCTCACTCATTAATCAAAATAGTAATACCAAGAGAAAAGTTACCTTCGCAAAGTTCACTCACTATATCATATAATTCTTAAGAAAACGCTGGCACACACAGTCAGAGCTTATATATACATATATAAACTATGTATATTGTGTATATGAATACGGCGTACGTTCTTATATACCAAATATATCCGTATTGTAATTAAAGTGATTATATTAATAACATTAAAACGAACTAGTTACTTCTTGTATTACGAAATATATATTTTTGTAATCTTTTTGGATTGCAATATTTTCATTATTTTAATTAATCTTAAATATTTTTATTTAGCTACAATCATGCCGTGACGAGACACTCCCATTGTATAGACTCATTATATGTCCTCTACCTCGGGAAACTCCTGCTATCTATATATAGTTGCTATATATATATAGTTGACATTTTTTTTTATTTATTTAATGACAATTATAGTATTAACATTTGTAAATTGTAATGAATTGTAATTGTAATTGACCAATAATATTTGTATGCCATGTGATGGGCAAAACATGCAGGGACCTATTTATTGTACATGACCATAATTATTATTTATACCCATGTTTGTGAAAAAAAAAATAAAAAAAAAAAAAAAAAAAATATCGCATGTCATGCCCTGTAGGCATCGATGGCAGCCACAATTAGACCACGATGACAAACACCGAATTCGAGGACAACCACACAGACATGAAACACCAGGAAAGCAGTAGACAACCATAGAAAGTATATACCAACCATAGTCAGAAAGGTCCGAAAAACAATAACACGGCAAGATTTCTTGCCGAGGAGGAGAAGGCAGGGTTAACTCCGAGGCCCGTACCTAGACTGTACTTAATGGGCCGGTCAGGTGGATTCCAGTGTGGGACTACGTGAAAGTGGGACTCATTATTATTGAAAAATTCAAGACAGCACCCGGATTTGAACCCATGATATATGTGTCTTCAAACTCATAACTGCTTTTAGGCCATAAAGATTAATTTATCAGATATTAATTCTAGAACTCTTATAATACATTTACTTTGAAGTTTACAAAAAAGGTTGTATAAGAAATTATGACATGACCTTTGGAGCAGATCGAATCGTTAAATCGACATAATTGTAATTACAAAAGGTCACTTGTTGCACCAAAAAACGATGATTCAAAAAGTTTACTCATATTAAGGCGATGTCAGTGCTGTGAAAGGAGGTCGCTTACATAACTAAGGACATTCTTACAAAAAAGTAATATTTATTATCTGTGGTTATTGTCTTGAAACATTATTTAACATGATAATAGAGTCGCGCTACTTCTGTGTTACATGCAATAATGAATCTTGGAATATATTATATATCAATGGACACTATATTTATGTATTTAAGCCGTGTCAAATTTTGCCATAGTATGGTCAGTAGGTAGACGGTCGAGCATAGGACCACCCGATGGTAAGGTCACTAACGCCCATAGACATTGGCATTGTAAGAAATGTTAACCACCGCTTATATCACCAGTGCGCCACCAACCTTGGGTACTAAGATGTACCTTGTGCCTGTAATTACACTGACTTAATCACCCTTCAAACCAGAACACAAAAATACCACGTACTGCTGTTTTGCGGTAGAATATCTGAATATGTAAGTAACTATGTCTGTCTGTTACGCTTTCACGGATATACCACTGAACCGATTTACCACCTAACCCTACTTATACAAAAACAAAAGGTAGACGGTCGAAGCCGCGGGTGAATACTATATACGCCATAAACATTAGCGTGTATAAAATCAATTAAACTAAATCGGTTAGTCTGTGTCAATATTTCATAACGCAAATGAGAAAGTAAATTTATGAAAACACAGACCAATGCCATTAGTACGGTAGAAAGAACGCACCAATCCGTATTGGTTTTGAGAGTACTGTACGCAAAACAATTGTTTTTTTATTTCGATTAATTAAATTACTGTTATTTAATTAATTAATTTTCTTTGGGTATTGTTCCTCTTGAGGAAAATTACTTAATAAACTATAATAATGACGTGTTTATGTAAGCTGTGGAATACCTAAACGCTGAGATCACGACTTATTCATCGATATTTATAATGTTTTATTTTTTAAATTGTAAATGATAATCATTCAGTTCCTTTTATATTTATATATTGGTTTCTTGCTTCATGTATAATTAATAAATCTGAATGATGAAGAGCTGGCCCAGCGTTAAGAACGCGTGAATCTTAACCGATGATCGTGGGTTCAAACCCGGGCAAGCACCGCTGAATTTCATGTGCTTAAGTGATTATAATTCATCTCGTGCCTGACGGTGAAGGAAAAAATCGTAAGGAAACCTGCATGTGTCAAATTTCACTGAAATTCTGTCACATGTGTATTCCACCAACCTGCATTTTAGCTGCGAGGTGGAATAAACCCCGAACCTTCTCCTCAAAAAGGAGAGAAGAGACCTTAGCCCAGCAGTGGGACGTTAACAGGCTGTTACTGTACTGTTACTGTTTCGTGATTGATAAATAAACCGTCTTAAAAATATTTTAAAAGCTAATGAGATTTACCGACAATATCTGAAACGATAATCAAAACCATATTTAACTAAATCTGAATGTTGACGTCATGTCAACTTGACTACTCATAATTTCTGATTGAATGAGATACCAGTGCTGAATCTATTTTAAATAGTTTCTACACGAAGCTAATTTGAATATATCATATCCTTTTTAAGCCATACCCGAGAACGAGATAGCAATATTTTAATCATTGTGGATTTTCGCAAAAAGAATCGTTACGATACATCGATAAGATTCAAAAAACATCTCGATTTCATTGAGTAAGAACCACGCCTTGTTTGATTCATAAATACAAAAAATACCCTTGACGTTTTTAAGCTTGAGTTACTTACGAGGCCGGATTACGTAACACATGATTCTTTAAGGCGTAAGAGGGTTAAATACCACAATAGTTTCTTTATTGTAATTAATTTTGAAATTCGAACAAAAACAAGAGAAACTTACTTATCTTACTTTGACTTAATGGTGAATTGTTAACATTGCTTTTGTCCATAAAGCTTCTACATGTCTCACAACTGGGTTTAGGGCTCTCTTTTATTTGGAAAGAAGTTTTGGGGCTTAAATCAGTATGCTACTCCAATGTGGGTGTGGGTTAGTACCATATAGAAGGATATATAGGATAGACATAGGACTGCATTCATACGAGATATGCAGGCTTTATCCTTTACCATCGAGCACGAGATGAATTATAAAGTCAATTTTAGCATAATATCACCGTAACTCGTAATCTTGCCTTCTCCCTTATGATTCACTGCTTCTAAACATTCTACCCTCTCAGAACTTAACCATGTGCACTTGACTGGTTTAAATTAAAATGTATCGATGACTTGTGAATAAATGAATGCAATTTTTAATCAACACAGATATTGTGTTGACTAAAAAGCAACGCATATTTTTAATTATATTAATATTATATAATCCTATTGTTTTGCTGACTCTACTGCAGAGCCGGTTGCACAAGGTTACTTACGTCAGTATTTCGGGGCGAGTGGTCGCTCGAGAGTATCAGATCAATGCTATGTGCCGTTAGTCGATGTATTTTTTTTTATTAAGTTCAAAAAGGTCTTAAATGTCTTCATATAGTTCTTATCATATCTTTATTTTTGAATGTATAAAAGGCGATTTCGTTTTTTTGTAAATAAACACAGAATACTACACATATATACATACATACTACTAAATACATAAATAGAATTAGAAAAACACCATTTGTGTTATGATTACTTGCATAAGCATAGTTTTTGAAATATTTGAAATCAATTCACATCAACTACCAAACTTTGGATAATTAATAATTTACAAACAGTATTCGTTAGGACTCAATTCGTATTTATGTAGTTATTAAGAAGTATTTAAGCTTCAGAAAAAGTATAATGGGTTAAGGCCTCATCTCCTTTTAAACGTTTAATTCGTTTGGGACTTTGGGTGGATTGACATTTTGTCAACCGACACCAATTCCTCAATGATTTCGTGCGCGAAAATATTTACGCAAATTAAATAAGCCGGCTTTGAATCAGTAATATTCGGTTTTATATGGATGTCTTTTATATCTATATTTATATATAAAGCTGAGGAGTTTGTTTGTTTGATCCGGCTAATCTCAGGAACTACTGTCGAATTTATAAAATACTTTTGTGTTGGATAGTTCTTTTATCGAGGCTCTTGGCTTATTTTAATTCATTATATTTTTATTAATTATACACGGGTGAAACCGCGAGTCATAGCTAGTATATTATATACAATTAATTTCATCAATGTAAGGTAGCTCAAAAAGACACCGACCTAAAAGTCTAGAAAGACAAACAAAACTACAAACGTAATAGTGATACAATTTACAATAATATATGTAGTTATTTTGATGCGTTACATAAAACAGAAAGGTATTAAGTCTCTTGTGTTATCGTATATTTCATAATCATTTTTTAATCTGACTCGACAAACTCCAATCTGATACACAACTAGTTCGTCCGGTATTGCGGTGGTCAGTTGGCAATCGGCTCAAGTTCTCAAATCCGAATTGATATAACATAATATATAAAGTACCGTTACTGTCTTACGATATAATTTCGATCTTAAGATAAAAAAAATCTATGATACACACGCGAATATTACATAAATTTACATAATGTGTACATAATTATTTACATTTTTAAAATCTATAACACTTTTTACATGGTAATAGGGCTTCGTGCAAGCCCATCTGGATAGGTACCATCAGAATTCTACCATCAAATAGCAATACTTAGAAGTTATGTGTTCTGGTTTGAAAGGTGAGTGAGCCAATGTAACTACACAAGGAACAAACACATCTTACTTACCAATATTAGTGGTACCATATATGGTTAATATTACAATGTATATTGGCGATGGCGACCGCTTACCATAGTATATATGAGTATATAATTACCTCGTCTTATTGCCTTAAGGGGGTATGAGGGTTCATTTTTCGTTCAGAGGATTTTCGAAAAGACGGATATGATTTCAGCATGCTTGCCACCAGTCCACGCGGACATGATTTGTACAACCGTTATTTATATGGTATAATTTATGTACTAATTAAAATAAATCAAATACTAATATAAAGGTATAATTGGGATGGGCTGTGTATACTGGTAGGGCGTTGACCTGCTTAGGTTGTATAAAGAAGCTCGCTTGGTATAAAAAAAGTATGTCTTTATATAAAATTTTTGTTAGTTTGTAATAAAATCACGGACTGTAACTAGTTTTTTTTTCTAGTATGATAATATGTTAAAGAAGGTCAATACCGATATGCATCAGTGACAGTGCGTGCGCGCAGCCAATCAATGATCGAGTTATGTAACTAAATCACTTGTTACTTGACTTTGCATTCAATATTAGTTTTGTATGCACGATTTAATATTTACAATTTAATATACAATTCTTCAAGGACGTTGTATATATTATATGTTCATTTATCCCTGGATAAATCATATGCCGGGATGAAATGTATCCCAATTGGGGATATATGGTATAAGTTATTTTAGGTATCCCATGTTTACCCAGTGTTACTAAGGGTGAAAAGGGTTACTTAAGGGTGAGTGAGCCAGTACAATTACAGGCACAAAAGACATCAAACAGGAAGACAACAATACAGAGTACTGCTGTTTTGCGATAGAATATCTGGCGAGTGAGTAGTACCCACCCAGACAAAACCCTACCACCGTATGTGTATGTGTGTTTAATGATTGTAAATTTAAAACAAAAATTATACACATTTTAATATTCAAATGTTTCAAATGTTTTGTGGCTCGATTGTCGATTGTGCCGCGCTATGGTATATTTTTTTATCAAGTGTTCCGTTGCCAGCCTTCGTTTGCGAAAACGTTCGTTTCTCATAGGCCTTTGTTCGCTGGGAAAATTGTGAAATTGGAGTTGGTTATATTTTGTAACAGTCCCACACAGGTGTTGGGAGTGAGTTGAGGAATTATAAGCGAATTATGTAAAAATAAGCTTCCCGAACGCCAAGGCCTGATTAGGCCAAGGGCAAAGACCCACTTAGTTTCGGCGTTCACCCGCGTAGTTCCCATTCCCGTGGTAAAACGGGGATAAAATTTAGCCTATGTTACTCTCTGATAAAGCAGCTTTCCATTTGTAAAATAATTTTTAAAATCAATTGAGTGGGTTTAGTCGTGAAAGCGTAACAAACAAACAATCTCACTTTCGCATTTATAATATTAGTTAGTATATGTGTATATATTTCATTCATTACGTCATCAGATAGTACATTCTACAATCAATATTATACATCAATGAGTTTTTCCTTGGCCTTACTTATAAACATAGACTTTTCTCTTTCTGTCATTATTGAATTGAACTTCGAAAGATTTTTTTTTTTATCTTATATACTTTAGGGTTTTTTTTCCTACACAGGGACATCAGCCATGTTTATAATGGCTCAGTATGTTTTACTAATAATAGGTCGATTAAAATACATCGAGAATTATAAAACATAAAAAACTGCAAGATTAAAAAAAAATTAAAACTATAGATATATGTACAGAAATTATAATTAAAAATATTGAAAAACTGATAGTGATATTAATATTGCAAATTAAAAACATGCAAATCTTCAAGAGACAAGAAATAATTTTATACTTTCATAATTCCAACCTTGATTTTAAAAGGTAATGTAAAACGTGATACAGCCGCTCTATATTGTCCATGGTGTTACAACATAATAGCGTTGTTTAAGTCCCAGTAGCTCAGTAGCTAACAACGAGGCGAATGTCATGGGTTCCATCTATTAACTAACAAAAAAAAATGGTTGTCTGTAAAGTCGTTTTACGGACGATAGTTTAACGTGACATTGATGAAATGACTGCAATCGAGTGGAAGAGAGATGCGGCGCAAGCTTACAATCAGCGTAATGGGACAATGAGCGTAACGGGACACTTCTCGTGCATGCAGCCAGCGTTCATCGATTTATTAGACGTTGTCACGTCACTCAAGGGCCTATTTACTCCAAAAGTTTATAAATGTATGCCAGAACATCATCAATCAAATTTAGACTTATTATTCTTTAAGAACAAACTCGAAACTTACCGTAGAAATCGCTCGTTAAATGTCCGATAGTGATATGCGATTTTGACCATTATAATCATAACATTACAAGAATACACGCATCAATATATTATATCATAAATCGGTTGTTGTGATGTTGTTGAAATCCTGAATATATCCGCAGATTATATTCTTACAGCTGAATACGGAAACGCCACTTAAATATTAAGTGCGACTTAATTATTTGAGACGCCGTTAAAATCAAATTTCGCATACTAATTTAGGAGCTTCTCAAGGTTAAGTAGCGTTTAACTTTGAGGGACGTTTCAGTATTCGGCTGTTAAAATATAGCTTATAAATCGTTCCGTGATTCTTTTTAATGTCGCGTGAGAGACCGTGAGGAAGATTACGTGTTACGGAATAAATTCTGAGACGTGTTTATTCGTCAATTGGCAATTGATCATCGTGAATAACGTTTGAATTATCATTGAAATAGACATCTTTACTTCCTTCCGAAATATTATCATATACGGTATATAATTAAACTAAATTATAATATTATAAAAAGTTATTTATTTATAAAACACAAACTGCTTTTAACTGTATTTGTCCATTATCATTCAAGACCATTTTAATTTACTTTGGATTATATAGAATACAATGAAAACACATATGCAATAAGTTATAGAACATTATATAATTATTGATTGGATTTCATCAATTTGAACTTGTAACAAACACATACACACATCACACATGCAAAGACGAGACATGTAAACGAGAAAATCAATAAGGTAGTTCATCTATATATATAATAAATATTATATAACAAAATAAGGAAGACTACAAGGTAAGACCTCACCATTATATTAAGAACTATATACTAAAACATTTTTCATGATCTTACGTGTCAATTTAAAATTGATGTACCTTTAAAAACCTCGAAAATGACCTTAGTGTCAATTGTTATACAAGTGTGCTTATGTAATGTTTAGCGATTGTATATGAAGTCCAATTTCCAGCTTAGTATATAATTGTAGCTAATAATGTACGCAAATTATGTATAGGCATTAAATACGACAAGATATTTTTGTCTATTCTGGTATTTTTTTATTGCATAGGTAGGCGGACGAGCATATGGGCAAGTGGTCACCAACGCAAATATACATTGGCATTGTAAGAGATTTTAACCATCGCTTACATCGCCAATGCGCAAACTTTGGGAACTAAGATGTTATGTCCCTTGTGCCTGTAATTACACCTGGCTCACTCAACCTCCAAACCGGAACACAACAGTAACAAGTAGTGCTGTTTTGCGGCAGAATATCTGATGGGTGGGTGGTACCTACCCAGTCGAGCTTGCATGAAGCTCTACCACCAAGTAAAAATGGGTGGGAACTCATCAGATAAAAATATAAATAAGATATTTAAAAAAATACAGGCAAATTGGGAGAGATTGTTGACGCTTCTTGCTTTATAGTATATATTTTGCGATAATATAATTGTACTCATATGCGACGTCGAGGCATTCAGCTCGTTTGCAATAAATCAGAAGAAAATCTTGACTTGTTTTATAGTGAAGGAAATTATTGCAAGAAAACTTAAACCTTATGAATTAAATTTTCCATATACACATCAGCTTCATTGAAGTAACACGACAATGCTCTAATTTTTCTCGTTAAGAGAAGATGTCTCTGTCCAGCTGAGGGAGAAGATGGGATGCTATATCCTTACAATAGGACAATTATTGAAATGTTTCTTGCATTTATGGTTATTGAAATGTGAATATATTAAAGAATCGCTGATAAATTCTAGCAATAGTGAGTCATTCTGCATATTGATGAAGGTTGTAAAAAACTTGTAATATTTATGTGAATATTGTGATCTTATACAAGTTTACGATCGTATTTGCTTGACATATATAAATAATAAATATACATTTGTTTGATTATGAAGACAATTTTCTTGTTTTAATATTTTGTCCTGGATAACCAATTAAAACGTGAAGTATGTTATTAATGGCCGAATACTGAAACGTCCCTCAAATTTAAACGCTACATAACATTGAAAAGCTCCTAAATTAGTTTGCGAAATTTGAAAGTAACGGCGTCTCAAATAATTAAGTTGCATTTAATATTTAAGTATTATACTAGTCTAGATAAAATCACTCCATTAATGTACGTGTTAGACCTAACTGGTAAGAAGATAAAGGATTGGTATTAGCAACAAGGTATAATTTTCCCCGAGGGTAGGGCTTTGTGCAAGCTCGTCTGGGTAAGTACCACTCCCTCATCAGTTATTCTAACGCTAAATAGTAGTACTTTGTATTGTTGTGTTCCGGTTTGAGGGGCGAGTGAACCAGTGTAATTACAGGCACAAGGGACATAACATCTTAGTTCCCAAGGTTGGTGGTGCATTGACGATGTAGGCGATGTAGGCTATGGGCGTTGGTGACCACTTGCCATCAGGTGGCCATGCTCGTCCACCTACATAAACAAACATATATATATATATACTTTTTTGTATATTTTATCCAAAAAAATCAGTTGGTGGTAGAGCTTTGTGCAGGCTCATCTGGGTAGGTACTACCCACTCATCAGATAGTTTACCGCAAAACAGCAGTATTTGGTACTGTTGTGTTCCGGTTTGAAGGGTGAGTGAGCCAGTGTAATTACAGGCCAAAGGTTCCTATGAAATAATAAAAAAAAATACACAGACACCGTAGTTATAATATTTAGTTATACGTACTTATTGTTTCCGTGTAATATTTACATAACTCACGTCATTTATAAAAATAGAAGTTATTGAAAATGATACCTCTCTTGACAAGTTTCTCTGTGTTGGTTCCAAGAGGTGTTTAATCGATGTGTTTATAATTAATCTACATAATGTAAGAAAGAGACAGAGTACCTACTTGTTTGTTAATTTATAATATTAGTTTTAAAAGTTATTAAAGTATCGTAACAACGATGGACGTCAAAGTTTGACATTGACAGTTGACAAAAGATTTGACAGTTTATAAATTCCAATAAATAGGTCACATAATAAGAGGTACTGAAAAATGGAACAAAACTTTGATTTACAGGTATCCCAGTAACGCAAAAAGGAAACGTGGAAGGCAGTTTCGAAGGTGGGAAGATGAAATAAGGGCAGCAGCAGGGAATACATGGACCAGGACCGCACTAAATAGATCAAAATTGAACGGATTGCTCGTACATTCCGTTCCATTTGCCAAATGTGGCTATCGATATCGATAATCGATGTCTACTCACAAGAGTGATAATAGTTTTAATAATATGTAAAATGTAGCAATAATATGTCTGAATAAAGGCTTATTTATTTATTTTATAAATTCCAAAATCTAAACATCTTTTGCCATTTCTCATTAAATAAACTCTATTCGATTATAATTGATATAAACTGGTGCTTCCGACTTACCCCCTTGTAAGTTAATTTTATTACGCATCCCTCTTTATTCAAACGATTAAAACTGTTTTCATTGTCATCTAATTTCGATAAAACAATAAATGTTACTAAGCTGACCTTAATGTACCTTTATGAAAATCAGTTAAGTACTTTTGGAGATAAGTGTGACATACAGACAGACAAAGATAAGAAAAAAGAAGTGTTGTCTTTTTCATCGCATATACGTTTTTCGAAAAAAATATTCAAAGTACAGACATACGGTTTTAACTTTATTATATGTATAGATTGATAATCGATTTTTAAATATTCTAACTCCTATCGCGAGTTGACATTCGTATTTCTGCCCACATGTAAAATGACGTAAACCTTATGTGACATCATTTTGTTTTAAGGTTTGTGTACACTGAATTTATTTTTATTAAAAAATTGTAGAGAAGCTTCTGGAAGAATTATTGGAGTAAATTTTTGAGGTCTATGGGTGCTGTTTCTTTATTACACGATTAAGTGAGTGTCTAAAGAGGTTTTATTATAGAAAAAATGAGGATAAAGTAATCCTTATCACAAATTACAGTTATGATACGACAGACGACTTGAAACTTAAATTTTTGACTGCTAAACGGCAAGTAAATGCTGCAATTCACTGGTATATGTAACTTTGTCTAACTTCTTTGTTTGAGGAAAGGGTGGGAGAAGCTAATGAGCTTATGCTTATATGTATCAATATTGAGGTCTACGACCGCCAATAAAGCTTTTATTCATAATATTATGACGTAATACATAACAAAATCTATTCGTTTGTAAATATGAAAAATAAATAAATGTGTATGAATGTAATTTTTTTCGATACATAGAAAGTTAATAAAATAAAATAATAAATGACTCTTTACATAAGTTCTATAAATTTGGAACTCTTTAGTTTCACTTTTATTTATTACATATAAATATATATGTACACTAATAGTGTGAACTAATCCTTGTCAGGCAGAAGTCACAGGTGATTACGACCGACCTCGACTCGAGGACGCACAAACAAACATACATATGCCATTAATTTGTGCCTTATCTTTATATATTTATAGTTCATTTTCCCTTGGAATTTATGTTGTATAGTTTTGTTATGTGGATTACATATTCAAATGAGTTAAACAGAAATACAACCTTATCTTATGGATATAAATGTCATTTTGCAATGTATTAGCAATTGTAATTTGTTCGTGTACTTTTTTAGGCAAATAATCTCTTATTTAGTTTAACTTGTGTGTGAGTTTTTGCCTCTATGTTAAAGTGCCATAAGACAAAAGTAATGCTATAAATGGTTGCCGAACGAAATAATTACTCTTTTATACAAGTTATATAATTTTTATTTATACAGGTTTTCAGTGATAGATCAGAATAAGAAAATTGGCTGTGTTGTTTTGGAAATAATTTTATCGATAATTTTAGCTGCTTTCTGAAGCACATCCTTAGTTTGATCTCATACTGGTCGTAGAATACTAAGGTGATAGCGATTGCATCGATACGAAGCGAATACTAAAGGTATTGACATTACACCTGTGCTAAATTATATTAAGTTGATAGAGATTGCACCTGTGCTGAAAAGTAAGTAGAGAAAGATTGCATCTGTAAGAATCGATTAGTATAGGGATAGTGATTGCACCTGTGTTTTCTCAAAGACTTAGGCATTTGAATATATCCGGCGCTGATGGCAGTTTGTCGTTGTGATTGGTTATCATGACCAGAATCTATCAAAAGTTATCATTATACAAATTACAATAGCAACTAACTCAGGGTGGACAATGAATTTGTATATATATAAGTACTATACTAATAAAAATTAAAATTTAGTAATTGATTTATTATAATCTTATAAATGTAACGGAACAAAGAAAGGAAAAGAAAAAAACACGCGAAAGTCAGTAAGGAAACAAAAAAAAAAACGGTAAAATATTGATACGATTTCTACAGCTCTCAACGGAAATTAGTAGAAAAAAAACTTTTAAAAATGATATGTGTAAGTAAAAATTATATATTTATTATTATCACTTTTACAAGTTATACTGTAACAGTTACAGCCTGTGAATGTCTCACTGCTGGACTAAGGCTTCTCTCCTTTTTTTTTTGAGAAGAAGAGTTTGGAGCTTATTCCACCACGCTGCTCCAATGCGTTTGGAATACACACGTGACAGAATTTCAGTAAAATTTGACATATGCAGGTTGCCTCACGATGTTTTGCTTCACCGTTCGCACGAGATGAATTATAATCACAAATCAAGCACATGAAATTCAGTTGTGCTTGCCCGGGTTTGAACCCACGATAATCGGCTGATATTCACGCGTTTTTACCACTGGGCCATCTCGGTTATAAGAAAATGAATACGTTTTCTCACTTAAAATATTAACCGGCAAAACATCAATCATTCTGGACTCTGGTTAACTCTATGCAATTTAATAACGACTAAAATAAGACATTTAGTTATTGCTAGTCTGTAAGAATTGACGAGCCGTTTGGCGGAGATGAAACCTGCCTTTCGCGCCGCAGGTCGTGGGTTCCATTTCCACCCAGGACATACATTTATGTGCATAAACGTCTGTTTGTCCTGAGTCTTGGTGTAATTTTCTATATAAGTATGTATTTACAAAAGAAAAGTAGTAGTATAATAAGTATATCAATTTGGTTTCCGCTCTGCTAAGTTTGGGGTCAGATGTCCGTGTGTGTATAATAATGTCCAGGATACAAAAAAAAACCCAACTTCATTAATCACCCGCGAAACGTTGACAACAGACTTCGATATACAATTTTGATGCTTTTATTCTTGAAATGTTATAACTATAATTGTCAGTTTTGCTTGTCACTTTCTCATAAATATTTCCTGCGGGGATTATAGGGGAGTTTTGACTTCTTTAATACCACTATTGATCTTAAACTAACTTACGTTTTGTTATGAATTAACAACTTAATAAAACAAGGCTTTTATTAGAAACATACATATTTTTGTCATATAATTATTGCACCACCTAATCCAGTATTGCCTAATAGAATGGCCTTAAATATATATTCGTATTTGGTGATAATACATTTCTGTATGCTAATGTGCGAATGAATCATGTGAGGTTAATACATTATAGCTATTTTTGGTCAACAGTGGGTAGATTTTGACAGTAGGCGGTATTGTCATATATGTACAAACCCCGGGAGTTGACGCTCGGACGTCGTTGAGTGAGGTTGTGTTTACTGCGGCAGAATTAGTTTTGATGAATTCAAAGCGACATCTGGCGTTGTAAAGTGTTATCTCTGTGTTATCGCTGCATTATCTCTAATGCGGCACACCTGGACGCATGCTTTGTACCTGGACTATTGTTTTGCCTAATGAGCGGTTTTGTTGTTTCGGGTTAGGTCTTTATTGACCTGATTTCTTTTTATTGTTTATTGTGGCTGTTACAGATTTACTTCTTTGTCGGCGATGGACGTCGACACCGAGTTGTCGTCCGACGCCTTAATTCGCCGAAAGCGGCCTTACGATGGTCTCGCCGCTTTAAACTCCGACTCCGATACGGAGACGGAGTCGAGGATGGCTGCGAAGAGCAAGCCTGCTGTACGCGGCAAGATGTCAAAGGGACGTGGTAGTGGCCTTGCTCGGGCTAAGGCCGAGCTGAAGGCCAAGGCCGAAGAGGCCAGAGAGGAGGCCTTTGAACGATCGCTCCGTAGTCGGGCGTTCCGAAAGGACACTCCTAAGGCTGTGGACTCCGAGGAATCTTCTTCTTCGGACGTCCAATTGGAGGATCCCACCAAAATGGGCGCGGAAGAGCTACGAGTGCAGGCAGGTCGCAGTGCTGCTCTTATATTGGAGGTTGCCCAAAAATCCTCTAATTTAAAGGGTAGCTTTATCAAAAAGCTCAAGCAGTCGACGGCCTCACTGCAGGGCATTATAGATGCGCTGGCCTCTCGCACTGTAGCCGAGGAGACGCGCAAGCTTCGCGCTGACAACGGCCGTCTGCGTAAGGAGGTCGACGATCTTAGGGCTGAGCTGAAGGCACACCGCCGCGAATTCTCAGAAATGAGGACCTCGGTGGCAGCGGTTAATGAGCCCGCCGCCAGCACGCTGCGAGACAAAGACCTCATCGAGGAGCTTAAAGCCTCTATCATGGCGTCGGTCGGCGTGATGGTTAAGGCGCAGATGGCGGGAATTGAAGAACGTCTTCTTCCCGAGAAGGTAAGCCGTCCTCCCCTTGCGGCGGACAAAAGTTATGTTACAGGTCAGAAACCTGTACCTACCCGTGCGCAGGCGGCCCGTCCGGCCCCATCGCAGAAACCCGCAACCGGGCGTACGCAGGTGACTTCAGTTGCACCACCAGTGCCAATCGCCGGTCCATCGAGGGCTCAATCTGTACAGCCACCGATGGTACAAGAGGCGACCTGGTCCACTGTGGTGAAGAAAGGGAAAAGAGGTAAGAAGGCTTCCCCTCCAGCCGCAGTAATTGCCCCGGTTGCACCCGTGGCACCGAAAGCTCAGGCGGCCAAACCGAAACTGACCTCCCCTCGCGCGGCTGCAGTGCTCGTGACACTACAGCCAGAGGCGCAGGATAAGGGCGTCACCTACGCCCAAGTCCTGGAGCGGGCCGAGCAGGGGGTCAAGCTACAGGACCTGGGGATATGTGGCGGACTCAAAGTCCGCAGGTCTGTAACTGGAGCCAGGGTCCTGGAACTCCCTAAGGCACAGGCGGAGCAGGCGGAAAAGCTTGTCGAAAAGCTCCGCACAGTGCTGGATGGAGTCGCTAGCGTCGTCCGGCCTATAAAACGGGTGGAACTCAAGGTGACGGGTCTCGATGACTCTGTCACCAAGGAGAAGGTGGTCGCCGCAGTAGCTCGCGCAGGGGAATGCTCCCCAGAGACGGTAAGGTGCGGCGATCTTCATCACGGTCCCGGTTTCATGGGGATGGTCCGCTTGACATGCCCCATAACAGCGGCAAAGAAGCTGTCAGACGCTGGTCGTCTACTGGTTGGGTGGAGCTCGGCCAAGGTTTGCGTGTTGGAGCAGCGCCCTCTGCGCTGCTTCAAGTGCATGGGTCTTGGCCACACAAAGGCGCTCTGCCCATCCAAAGCAGAACGAAGAGGGCTCTGCTACCGCTGCGGTGTCGAGGGCCACAAGTCCTCGATCTGCACCGGAAAGCTGCGCTGTGCAGTGTGTGCAGATGCAGGTAAGCCTTCTGGGCACATGATGGGCTCAGTGGAGTGTAACCCCCCCATCATAAGGGGAAAGGTGGTCTCAGGCAACCAGACCACCACCAATGTCGGACGGCACCAGGCCGAGGAGGAAGCAGCCATGTCAACATGAAAGACAAGCTCAGCTTTCTCCAAACGAACGTCAATCACTGTGCCGGGGCTCAGGACCTGCTGATGCAGTCCATGGCGGAGTGGCAGATCGATTTGGCTGTGGCTTGTGAGCCCTATTTTGTCCCTTCCCTACCTCACTGGGTAGGAGACTTGGACGGCACCGTGGCGATCTTCACTCGGAGCGGAACGGGCCCTCCCCTCACAGTCATTGAGAGGGGTTCGGGCTACGTAGTGGCGGGATTGGGTGAGTACGTAGTTGTAGGAATCTACTTCTCTCCCAATCGTGGCCTGGCTGAGTTTGAGGTTTTTCTCGGCTCTGTCAGTGCTGCAGTATCCAGGCACTCACTGAAACCGACATTGGTTCTCGGTGACTTCAACGCTAAATCGCGTGCATGGGGCAATCCTGCTACAAATCCGAGGGGAAGGGCTGTCCAGGTGTGGGCCCTACTCTCCAGCCTGTCCCTACTTAACAGGGGACAGGTGCAGACCTGCGTGAGGCATCAGGGAGGTTCCGTGGTGGACCTGTCGTTCGCCACCCCTGCTGCTGCACGCAGAGTAAGAAATTGGAGGGTTGAAGAAGAGGTGGAGACTCTTTCGGACCACAGATACATCCGATTTGAGATCTCCAACTCTCACAACACAGCGGAACCGCTGCGGGTGCTAACCAAGCTCCCTAGGTGGTCCTTAGGCCAGCTGGATCGTGAGCTGGTCAGGGAGGCTGCCATCGTGCAGCGGTGGGGTTCTTCGGGAAGGAGCCAGTATGCCAGCGTCGAAGAGCAGGCGGGCCGCATGTGCACCGCTCTGCAGGAGGTGTGCGATGCGGCCATGCCGAGGACCCGGCGGAGGACACCGCGACGTCAGGTATACTGGTGGTCGCCTGAAATTGCAGAGCTTCGGGCGAAGTGTAACCGGGCGCGGAGGGCCTACGTCCGCTGTCGAAGGCGAAACGGCCGCGACGCAGACCTGGAGGGACAACTGCTGGGCGTCTATCGCCAGTTGAAAAAAGAACTGCACCTGACGATATTACGGGCCAAAGAGCGAGCGAGGGAAGAGCTGTTGGCGGCTCTAAATAGGGACCCGTGGGGGCGAACTTACCGTGGTGTGCGGGGAAAATCCCGCAATCATGGGGCCCCCGTGACGGAAACGCTGCCACCGGAGCTCCTCCTGCGTCTGATTGGGGATCTCTTTCCCCACCCAGGCGAGCACGTCCCCCCACAAATGGCTCCTTGCTCCATGATTGAAGAAAATGTGGCACCACCACAAGTCACGGAGAGAGAGATGGAGATGGTCCTCGACCGACTGAGAGCCAGAACCACAGCACCAGGTCCGGACGGGGTCCCGGGTCGTGTTCTGCGCGACGCCCTCGAACACCTAGGTGGGAGGCTTCGGGAATTGTTCGACAACTGTCTTCTCAGCGGGCAGTTCCCGAAGTCATGGAAGGAGGGCAAGTTGGTCCTGCTGCCGAAGGAGGGACGTCCAGTAAATTCTCCTTCTGCTTACAGGCCAATTGTACTACTGAATGAGACGGGCAAGCTCTTCGAGAAGATTATTGCTGCCCGTCTTACTCAGCACCTCGAAGAAGTGGGACCGGACCTTTCAGAGGCTCAGTACGGCTTTAGGACGGGTCGTTCAACCATCGACGCTCTGGACGCCCTGAAGACCCGAACCACGGAGGCGGTGGCCCGAGGGAACGTGGTCTTGGCGGTATCGCTGGACGTGGCAAACGCCTTCAACAGTCTTCCTCTTGAGACTATCAGAGAGGCACTCCGATATCACAGGGTGCCTTCCTATCTCAGAAGGCTGCTGGGAGCATACCTTCAGGATCGGGTGGTCCTATGGGAGGGAGCTGATGGGCGACTTGTCCGGCGTCAGGTAGGCTGCGGCGTCCCACAGGGGTCTGTTCTCGGCCCAATCCTATGGAACATCGGTTTCGACTGGCTCCTGCGAGAACCCGTCCTTCCTGGAATGGGCGTGCTATGCTACGCAGATGACACGCTCATCACGGCGATTGGGCGGAACTTCGAGGAGGCAGCCCGCCTGGCTGAAGTCGGAACGTCGCTTACAGTGGATCGCATAGGTATGTTGGGCTTGAGGGTGTCCATAGGTAAAACGCAGGCTCTCTTATTCCACGGTCCACGTCGGGGCCCCCCGCGCGGAGCGCGTATTACTGTCCAGGGGACGGTGATAGAGGTGAAGGCTCAGATGAGGTATCTGGGTCTGATTCTCGACGGTCGATGGAGTTTTGGGCAGCACTTTGTCCAACTAGGTCCGAAGCTCATCAATGCTGCTGCCGCCTTGGGCCGCCTCCTTCCCAACGTAGGAGGGCCGGGATCATTATGCCGGAGCCTTTACGCTGGAGTGGTGCGGTCTATGGCACTGTATGGTGCTCCCATATGGATCGACGCTCTCAGTGCTCGTAACAAGACTCTTCTGCGGAGACCACAGAGAGTCATAGCGGTGAGAGCGATACGTGGCTATCGTACGGTGTCGTGGACGGCAGCGACACTTCTGGCAAGTGATCCACCCTGGGAACTCCAGGCTGAGGTGCTCGCGGAAGTGTACCGGTTCCGGGTGGAAGCCAGGGCGAATGGCGACCGTCCTGGATCAGCGGAGCTGGGGCGAATCAGGACTTTAGCCCAACAAGCCCTGATTCGCAGATGGGGGGAGGACCTGGGGTCTCCATCGGCAGGGCTGGCGACAGTGGAGGCTATCCGGCCCCACTTTAACCGCTGGGTAACAAGAAGATGCGGCACACTCACGTTTAGGCTGACGCAGGTGCTTACCGGACATGGTTGTTTCGGTAAATACCTTCATGGGATAGCGAGGAGGGAGGCATCACCCTCCTGCCACGAGTGTGGTGCGCCACTGGACACGGCACTTCACACCCTGATGGAGTGTGCTGCGTGGGGGCCCCAAAGGCACTCCCTGGCGGCGATAGTTGGCGCAGACCTCTCGCTGCCGAGCGTGGTTAATGCCATGCTTGGCAGCGAGAAATGCTGGACGGAGATGGTCTCTTACTGCGAGAGCGTCATGTCGCAGAAAGAGGCCGCGGAGCGTGACCGTGAGGCATCTGCCTCCGCTGATCCGCTCCGCCGAAGAAGACCGGGGAGGAGGCGTCGGCGCTATGCGCACCTTCTCGCCCCGCCCTAAGCCGCCAGGGCTAGCTGGGTTCTCTGTACTGCGGGAACCTAATTATGAAAGGAGGCCCGCGTAATCGGGCCAACCGTCGGGGCGTCGCGGTAGTATGCACAAGCGATCCCGTGCCGCTCCACCAAAGACGATAAAGGTACGCTGGTTTTTTAGTGGGTATTCCGGAGCCTTCAGCAATGGCGAGCCCCACATACCCCCCCACTCCATGTGGGGGAAACGCGTAAATGCGTTTTTCCAGCGAAAACAAAAAAAAAAAAAAAAAAAAAAAAAAAAAAAAAAAAAAAAAAAAAAAAAAAAAAAAAAAAAAAAAAAAAAAAAAAATATATGTACAAACCCATATAACATTATTTGCGTTTAGTTTTAAGTTTTAGTAAAAAAATAATATCTAGTTATTAAATTTAAATGTTTAATTATGAAATGTATCAAAAAATAGTGTTGACATGAATTTAAGGCGATCTCGGTCAGGGTTATCCTTAAGAGATTCGTCAACAAATGTCAGCGTAATGTAGTTTGAAATGATGGCCAAGATCGCAATGAGGTCAGCCTTAGACGTAGCGAAGTGCAGGAGTGACGATACAAAAAAAAAACTAAAATAATCATATCAAGATTTTGAATTTCGAATTAAGAACGAGTGGAACTAAACGAATGTCCATAAAATTGCTCAACATTGCAAATAGTTATTCAAGTCGAAGACGCCGGCCGTATTCGAACCCGTTACGGTCGCAAGGGCGTGCGCGGGCGTGTCAGTTACCTTGCTGAAACCTTCCTACCTACTTTGTTTAAATGGCAGCAGTGGTGTTATATGTAAATAATTATCACGACATTCTTATATAACTTTGTAAATGATGGCTAAGCTATGTTTAACGTTGAATAACGTTGATGACTGTAACAATAAAAATATATCTTTACGAACTGTAATTTATTGAAGTAGGTTCTTATAAGGACTCTTCAATTCGTTCGAAATATTGATTCTACCAAGAGAACCCCAAAACTCAGTTGTTAATTTTTTCACAAACTAATTAACTATTAAATTTTATAAAAAATTATATCTGTAAAATTTAATATCATATTATCAATAGCAACCATCATTGGTCTTCTTATCCTTGGACATTTGTTTCATTTCTGAAGGTCATGTCTACTCTGGTCCAGGGTCTGAGTCACATTTATAAATTTTCTCCAATCCGTCCTGTCCTCAGCTTTCCTCAGGGCTGTGGTCATTTCGAGACCAGTGAGGTTGGAAACTTGGTCTGACCACCATGTGGGGGAGCGGCCACGTGGTGGTTTCCTCTCCACTTTGCAAGCACCATCTGCTTGTCCAGGCTATCGGGCTGCTTTCGCGCTATGTGACGCAAAACAGCAGTACTTTGTATTGTTGTGTTCCGGTTGGAAGGGTGAGTGGGCAGTGGTGGTGGTGAGAGGGTTGGTGGCGCATTCGCGATGTAAGTGATGGCTAACATTTCTCACAATGCCATTGTCTAGTGGCGTTGGAGACCACTTACCATCAGGTAAAAAAATATATTTGTAAACATCAAATGTTCAACCTTTCCAAACATACAATAACCAAATAATCTGAACTTTGATGTTTCAAATTGTACATAAAAGTCCAATCAATAATAAAATTACAAAACAGATACTTGTAAGGTTTTCGACATTTTGAAATACTCCCACGATGACCGTCTTCGGCGAACGTTTACTAAAATTCAAGTGCGTAACGTGGGAATTATATTTCTTAAGTTCAAAACTTAATAGGCAACGTAGATGATGGCTCAGTGGACAGAATACGAGGATCTAACCGAATGTAGCAGATTCAAAACCGATTACTAAATTTCCATGTGCTTAATTTGTGTTTATAATTCTTCGTTCACGGTTAAGCTTTACTTTTAATTAATCTTTTAGAATTACGATATAAAAGTTTAAAGAACCAATTTTATATTTATCAACGATTATGTATAACATATGTATTTTTATGTCAATTGTTAACTTATGTTATTTTAAAAGTTTTTCATTGTTCTCGTTGTGATGTATTTCCAAATGATTAATTGTAAAAACAGTATGCTTTTATAGAAGTTCCCACTTGAAAAACGCAATCAATTTAAACACCATTTTGTATACGATATTTCCCTAACCGCAAAAGCACTATTAAAATTATCTAAATATTTGATCTCTAGCGATTGTAGTCATTGCAATACATCCTTATCCTTAAATATTATAAAACAAAGTCCCCCGCGTTTCATGTCTGTCTGTATGTACGCGCTAAACTAAAAAACTACTAAAGGGATTTTCATACGGTTTTCACTAATAGATAAAGTGATTCAAGTGGATGGTTTACGTGTATAATTCATTAATATTTTCTGTAAATTTGTTGAAATATAGCGAAATTTGTTGAAGAAGTCGGAAAAAAACGAGCATATTGGGAGCTTTCATCGAAAACGCTGTACAATCCCTTTGAGTTATAACAAAACAATGTATGGTGAAATTGTTCCCCTTTCATGGATCTACAAAAAAGTCCGTGATGGCATATGTCTATCTTTTAAGGATAGCTAACTATACCCATTTTAATGTTTAAAAAATGTTTACATAAAAATGGTAAAATTGGAAAGCTATAAAAACGGATATGATATTAATCCTTATTAAAATAAATACGTTATTTACTTTGAGCATTTAATGTATATTATAATTGCCCTTTACACCACCCAATTTAAATCAATATCTTAGGAATAATCGTAATTTTAAAATTGTCGCGCACTAAATAAATTCAGGCGGTCCAACACCCATCATACAAACGCGTGATGCAACCGCTTCCTTAAATATTATAAAACAAAGTCCCCCGCGTTTCATGTCTTTCTGTATAAACGCGCTAAACTAAAAAAGTACTAAACGGATTTTCATACGGTTATCACCAATGGATAAAGTGATTCAAGAGGAAGGTTTACGTGTATAATGCATTAATGTTTTCTGTAAATTTGTTGAAATATAGCGATAATTGTTGAAGAAGTCGGAAGAAAAACGAGCCGATTGGGAACTTTCATCGAAAACGCTGTACAATCCCTTTGAGTTATAACAAAATAATGTATGGTAAAATTGTTCCCCTTTCATAGATCTACAAAAAAGTCCGCGATGGCATATGTCTATCTTTTAAGGATAGCTAACTATACCCATTTTAATGTTTAAAAAATGTTTACATAAAAATGGTAAAATTGGAAAGCTATAAAAACGGATATGATATTAATCCTTATTAAAATAAATACGTTATTTACTTTAAGCATTTAATGTATATTATAATTGCCCTTTACACTACACAATTTAAATCAATATCTTAGGAGTAATCGTAATTTTAAAATTATCGCGCACTAAATAAATTCAGGCGGTCCAACACCCATCATACAAACGCGTGATGCAACCGCTTGCGCGCCCCGCGTCCCGCTGTCGCCCGTACGCTAGCTGTTGCCCGCATAAATATAAGTAAAGGATAAATGTTTGCTTGAAATTTGAAAATCTGTGATTTGAAATTAATATGTATGAAATGCATTTCTGTTAAGAAAAACTTTAGTAACGGTTTTTTTTTTATTTTGAAGTTGATGATTATTCTTTAAATAATCATCAGTGGACTTATTATGAATTCCTGTAGTTTGACTTAATATAAGTATAACTGTCAATCCTTGAACATCTATGTTGCGTACGCAGTGTTTAAATTAAAATTATTAGTGGAAAAAGTGGTCGATAACATTTACATTTTTGATAAAAGTGAATTACAATCATCGAGCAATAAGTAAGCGTAATAGTTTTTGCATGCAGCCTTGATTCTGACCTAATAACTAAAGTACTAAGTGCTGTATAATAGGAAAGTACCCGCATTACTGGACATTGCATACGTTTGATCGAAACGCGTAAGTGTGTTCGAAATCCGCATCACTTAAGATCTTCTTCTCGCGACACCAAGCGTACGCGTATGCAAAGCGGCGACCGGAGCATTTATTACTGTGCTCTTATGCTAATATTAACTTATATCGGATTATAAGGAGCATTTTTTACGGTGCATTCTCATTATTATCTTTTATTTAAAACGATAAAATTAAGAATTGTCTGAGAATGACCTCGGTAAATTTGGAATGGGGTTGCTGCAGTGCTGGCAACGATGATGTCAATTATACTGAATGCTCGAAATGCAAAAAAGCGTATCACCATCTGTGCCTTTTTGCGGGAAAGAACAAACCTACGTCCACAAAAGCTCCAAAGGATTGGTTGTGCCCCCGTTGTCGAGAATCAACAACCAAAGCCTCCAAAAATGACAACACACCCATTCGTACAGCCCAAAATGTTACCCTGCGACCAACAAAAAGGCCTGCCTTGTCATCCCCGCCAAATAAGCAGGATTATCCGGTAACACGAGAGGAAATTCGAGAAATTATGGAAGAAATTTTGTCAAAACATATGGACGGCTTTAAGAAGCAGTTTTGTGGCGAGTTACTCTCGGTGAAGGAAGAAATGAGAAGCATTAATAAAGCTATGGATCACATGAGTGACCAAGTGGAGGATATGGTGAAAAAATATAAAGAAAACCGTGAGCTAATAAAAACATTGCAAAAACATGAGTGTGAAATGCAATCAAATATTATAAACCTTACCGCACGAATAAATTTACTAGAACAAAATGCTCGTTGTAAAAACATTGAGATTCAATGCGTACCCGAGAAAAAAAGTGAGAACTTGATTGGCGTTGTAAAAAAACTCGGCGAAGTAGTTGGACTTGATCTTAAAGATGATAACATTGCCCATGTGACAAGGACAGCCAAACTCAATTCCGAAATTAAACGTCCACGCTCCATAATCGTAGAGCTTAGCAATACAAGGGTTCGGGACTCCTTTTTGACAGCGGTCACAAAGTTTAACAGACCAAAAAACGTAAGTGACAAACTTAATAGTTCTCATCTAGGGTTTACGGGGCCCAAGTCAGCAATTTACGTCATGGAACACTTATCTCCTGCAAACAAATCATTACATGCGGCAGCCAGACAGACAGCGAAAGAAAAGAGTTATAAATACGTGTGGGTTCGAGGTGGACGTATATTTATGCGTAAAAGTGATGACACGGGCTACATATTTGTTAGGGACAATAATGTCCTTAATAATTTAAAATAACCTTATTATAATCTACACATATTTTGGTAGCTTCAGGCAACATTATGGATAATACGAGTATATCTATTTATTATCAAAATACCAGAGGTCTCAGAACCAAAACTCAAGCATTTCTCAGTAAATTACTGCTAACTAATTACGACATAGTTGTTTTATGCGAAACATGGCTCAATGAAAATGTGTTAAGTACCGAACTGTTTGACAGCCGTTATGAAGTTTTTAGGAGGGATAGACAGACTTCAGGATTCCACGGTCTGAAGGACGGGGGAGGAGTACTGGTTGCTGTTTCCAGGAAATTCTCAGCCTGCCGCATGTCTAATTGGGAAAGTAAATGTGAAGATCTTTGGGTCGTCTTGGATTTTTCAGATGGAAATTCTTCAAAACAACTTGCAATCTGTGCTGCCTACCTACCTCCCCCAGTTCAACGCCATATACTAGATCACTTTATAGAAAATTGTAACTCTGTTCTAGATAGGTTTGACGGATTTATTTGTTTAATTGGTGATTTTAATCTTGGAACCATAGATTGGGAAGCTATGAGGAAAAATCACCCATATACTCCTAACACAATATTAAACACAATGCTTATAGATTTCATCAATTTTGCTAACATTAGTCAATGTAATATGATATCCAATAATAATCAAAGAATTCTTGATCTGGTGCTGACTGACCTACCGACATGTAACGTTACAGCATCTGCCTGTATTCTGTCAGTTGTTGATCCTCAACACCCTCCTTTAGACATTGAAATTTTATTTAATATGAGCTGCAAACTTAGTAAGAACCTAAATAGTAAGAAAAAAAACTTTTACAAAGCTGATTATTGTGCTATAAACAGTGCTCTTTCTGTAATAGATTGGCAAAAAATATTTGCCGACTGCGTTAATATTGATGAAATTGTAAAAACGTTTTATAGAACACTCAATAATGTCATTGATAAGTATGTACCTTCTATCAAGTTTAAGCTGAGAAATCTACCTCTTTGGTTTAATAAATCACTTCAACATTTGCTGCGAGAAAAAAACAATATACGTATCAGATACAAAAAATATCAGAATCCTCGGGACGAGCTTGAATTCAAACTAATTAGTAAGAGATGCGAAAATTTGGAAAAGAAACTTTATAATAATTATATAGAAGTAACTGAACAGAGGCTTCACAAAAACCCCAGGTACTTTTGGTCATATATGAATTCTAAAAAAGACGAAGTAAACTCTTATCCAAACATAATGACAAATGGCGTGACATGTGAATCCGATGGAACGGCTATATGCAACCTATTTGCTAATTCTTTTGCTAAATCTTACGTCACAGCAGACCCTGATAAAAGAAATGTAATCAATCTGAATCTTATCGATATAACACGAAACAGCTTCTGTCTAAGTGATCCCAAAATATCATATGAAACTGTCTTAAAAAAACTAAAGTCACTTGATGTTAATAAGGGTTCGGGCCCCGATGGAATACCACCGATTTTTATCAAAAACTGTGCTATTGCATTGGTCGCACCTCTACATTATATTTTTAACTATTCGTTACATACAGGCACCTTTCCCAGAGACTGGAAGATTGCAAAGGTCATACCTGTCTATAAATCAGGTGACAAGAGTTTTGTAAAAAATTATCGGCCTATTTCAATCCTATCAACATTGGCAAAAGTATTTGAATCACTTGTTTGTCCATTAATTCAAAGACACTTTCAACAATATGCTAGTGATCACCAACATGGTTTTGTAAAATCTAAATCCACATGCACTAACCTGGTTACCTTTGTTGAAGGCATTGCAGAAGCTCTTGACAAGCACGATGAAGTAGATGTTATTTACACAGATTTCAGCAAGGCCTTTGACAAGATTCCCCACTTACCTCTCATTGAGAAATTAGCTGCATACGGCTTTACAGGAAACTTTAGCAATTGGATTCGCTCTTATCTGACTGATAGGTTTTTCTTCGTAGTTGTAAAGGGCTATGATTCGGAGCTTTTTAATGTTACCTCGGGAATCCCACAAGGCTCCCATTTGGGGCCAATTCTTTTTAATATTTATATCAATGATTTACCTAATAACTTTGTTTCATCAACGCCTTATTTGTTCGCCGATGATTTAAAAATTGCACGAACTATAAAAACTGAAGCCGATGTCCTCATGATGCAGTACGATTTGGATAGATTATGCAATTGGTGTCAAGTTAATGGAATGGAACTAAATGTAGATAAATGCTTCTTTTTAAAATTTACACGCAAAAATCGCTCAATTGCGTCGGAATACTTTATCGATGGTAAGGCACTTCAAGAGGTAGACAAAATTAAAGACCTGGGAATAATAGTGGACAGAAAATTAACTTTTTTACCTCATATAGATAATATTGTTAAGCGATCAACTAGGATGTTGGGTTTTATCATCAGAAATGGCAAAATATTTAAACGATCACAGACACGTATAACGTTGTATAACGCTTTAGTTCGCAGCCTATTAGAATATTGTCCTGTTGTATGGAGGCCCCACTATGCTACTCACACACTAAGAATAGAAAGAGTCCAAAAACTATTTTTATGGCACTTATCATATTTTGAAAAAATCGGAAAGAAAAAGCTATCTTACAACGAAAAATTAAAGCATTTTAAAATGTCTTCTTTAAGTAAGCGTAGAGTATTATTGGACCTTATATTCATGTATAAAATTTTCAACAATCTCATTGACTGCCCTCAGCTTCTTGAACTTTTTAAATTTAGGATACCATATAAGATTCCCCGACATCCAATTTCTACGTTTCAACCACCCTTTCGTACCACTGTGTTTGGTAAAGGATCGCCGATACCTCGCATGTGTAACGCATTTAATACATGGCTCACAAACGAACCTAGAGATATTTTCTCCCTTGGACTCAGCCAGTTTCGTGCACTTTTGATAGAAAAGATTCCTAATTAGATGTGTAAAATAAGTGTTTTTCCCTATTGTCTATTATATAACTTTCTGTAAAATCCACACTAGATTTAAATTATTAATATAGATCTGTATACAACATAGATTTTTTGCATGTTGTACACGCCTCTAAGTGGCATACATATTAGTATTTAAGACTTAGATGTTTAAGATTTTATTGTGAATGCTGTATATGTTATGCTGTTGGTGTGTCTAAATAAATAAATAAATAAATAAATATTTATAGTTACTTCAATGGCTTTTAGTAAAATTTAATTTATAAAAATATTAAATAGCCCGCCGCCTATCTACGCCGTTGAGTATAGTTAAAACCATAAAAGAGCAAGCGTACAATTTTTTTTATTCTATCAAACTACAGGCACATAGGGCATAACATCTTCGTTCCTACGGTTGATGGCGCATTAGCGATGCAGGGAATGGACATTGTTTGAGCATGCACTATAATAAGTGTACATGTGATAAGAGTTCTCACTAAAATCAACCAAGCCGGTCATTGAAAACGACAGGTCTTAGAACTTTTGGTTGTCATAGGGTAGCAGTAAGACATTGTGTGTTTAGCATTTTGTTATTTGCACTCAAAATTATGGTAGCGTAGCTATTACTTTACGCCGATTTTAAGTGAGAGAGTGGTAATTCCGGCTGGGCGTGCCGGCCCATTCCGCTACAACCCGAAGGTATGCAACCTGGCACTATAAAAACCTACCTATTAATAAATTACATACAGGTAAAGTGCGTGCGACTTGAAAAACCGCAAAACGGACAACCATCGATGACGTATTCCTGCATGCGAGTCGCACACCCAGCGATGAGCCGATGACCGAATTCTTCTCCCACAGTGTACTGCTGCATAGTGTCGCGCACTCACTTTGTCATCGTCGTAACTTTTAAAACATTTGTCCAAATGATATAGTGTAAGAGACAAAAGTTATCTTCTTTAAAATTCTTATTGTTATATTTTGGTCAATTTATAAATTAATAATTATTAATAGCTTTATAAATTATAGCCTATTTGTTATTTTGATGTATTAGCTATATTATTGTAAAGTTTCATTAAAATCAATTCAGTACTTTTACGTGAAAGGGTAACAAATGTCCATACATCCATACAAAATTTCGTGTTTATTATATTAGTAGGAAATAGAATTATTATATGCCCTGTACTGAACATATATAAACTGTACTGTATGGGCGAATAAATCGATTGGTGAATGTTTATATCTTATTGATTAAAAAATGCACGGGATAATTTTTTTATTTTACCCGTAGGAAGTCGGGACGGGCAGCTAGTAATACATAATATCAATAATAAAAGGTTAAAGAAACCAGGTCGTGTCGTCAGCCAAATATATAACGAGATATTTCAATCATGTTATTCGTATATAGATTAGATTATGTAAGAGTTGCTCGACCTACAGCGACCTACCTTATATACAGTGAAGCCTTTCTTGGTGTCTTTGAATGCCTTGTTAGTTCAGTGGCTGGATTATATTCAGAGTGTGAGGTTCAGAGTTTGTGTTCAAGTCCCGGATTATTTTTTTTATTTCATAGGAACACGGACGAGCATATAGGCCACCTGATGGTGGTCACCAACGCCCATAGACAATGGCATTTTATCGCCAATGCGCCACCAACCTTGGGAACTAGGATGTCCCTTGTACCTGTAATTGCACTGGCTCACTCACCCTTCAAACCGGAACACAACAGTAGCAAGTACTGCTGTTTTGCGGTAGAATGTCTGATGTGTGGTTAGTACCTACCCAGACGAGCTTGCACAAAGCTCTACCACCAAGTACAGGGTTGGACTAATATATTAATATTATTTTTTCGATTGAGAATTTTTCAAAATCCGTCAGGTATCTGGAAGGTGGAAGTGCTCAAGCCGTGCACGTAAAACCGTTGTCTCCCATTCCCCATCCCATTATAGGTGGGATAAGAATCCAATCATCTAATTCTATATAGTTATATTTTATTATATGGGATACCATACATGGTAATTTTATAGTCTTATAAATAAGTATATATAAGCAGTTTATTACATATAGACTAAGAGTGTGCTACATTTAAAACATATTTCTAATTAATGTATTTGCTTCGAACAACGAAGAGGAAGACATTTTCATTACCTAGTTATTTATACTCTTTGAATAGTAATTTATCGAATATAAATAACTAAAAAAAATAAAAGTTTCAATATATTTTTGAACGTACGTTTATACATAAACGCATATACAGACAAAATTATCACATGGGAATATACAATAACCACCTTATACATAGATTATAATACTACACATCGTAAACGTGACATTGAAAATTTGATGTAACAAAGAAACATCAGGTCAACCTTCCCAGCAAATATGGCGGATCAGTTATTCTATAATGTGAACCACGATATAATATTTAAAGAATATGGTACGAATGATGATACTCGTATAAATATATAACTACTTATAAAATTGTTTCTGAATTTTGACTGACTATCAATAGACAAAACAAAACAGCAGTACTTGTTATTGCTGTGTTCCAGTTTGAAGGGTGAGTGAGCCAGTGTAATTACAGGCACAAGGGACATAACATCTTAGTTCCCAAGGTTGGTGGCGCATTGGCGATGTAAGAGATGGTTAACAGCTCTTACAACGCCAATGTCTATGGGCGTTGGTGACCACTTACCATCAGGTGGCCCATATGTTCGACCGCCTACCTATGCAATAAATAAAAAAAAAGAGCTATTGTGACAAACATTGCAAGTTAAAAAAAAACAAATGAAAACAAATAATTATTTATTTGGTTTTATTTGCTTTTGTTTTATTTTTCCTATGCATGTTAAGTTAGCCTATAAGTGAGGTATGCAATTTTTATATTTACCTTATTTAAGATTAGAATCTTAAATACATTCTTAAATAAGAAACTAAATTTTTTTACAGTATTGGTTTCATATTGAATAAAATTAAATTAAATTATCCAAGTAGGCTCTTTCAACATTTTTGATAACTAATTTTATAAGTATCCTGCTTGGAAATCAATATATTATATTAACTCTACGATTTTATCAGTTGTAAAATGTTGGGTAATACGCTTTATTTATCAAAAAATTTATTGCCATGATATAAATGAAATTTAAAAATTATATAAGGACGGTAACAGCGTAATGTAGATGAAAATTAACATTTGCGGATAACATTCAACGCGCGCAGAGCTCCCCAATCAGCCCGTGACTATGACAGGTGAAGCTCAAAATAAACATAATATAAAAAAAGTTCGATTGGCGGTCAACATATGAAAGCTTGTTGCCTCACATCTGTGTTATTTTTTGTTATGTTGGTATGTTTTTGATAGATATATATGTAGCTTAGCTTTCTGGGGCAGTAAATGTTAGGCATTTAAAAGTAGAGACTCATTGGAAAATAAACAAATCACATTTTGAAGATTCATTATGATATCACACCATTATTTAATTACTATTATTAGTGAAAATGAATACATAAAAAAACAACAACACAACCAATAGAATGAAATTCTGAATGCTATGAAAAATGATTAGTGAACGAACTAACACAACCTATAACGGTCGTTCTGACCGATTTCGGCCACGGCAGTCAATCTCAAGAGGGATTAGCCAACTGCGCAGGAGATATTATAGTGCACAAGGGTGCGTAAACAGACACACAGAGTTCAGGCGCAGGACCAACGGCTTTATGTGCTTTCCGAGGCACGGGAGTATACACACTTCCAACTTTCAGACTCTGGGCTGCTACTGAGAATTTTTCGACAGAAAATCTCAATAAAATTTGATTGGCTATAACGCGTGAATTTTAACCGATGGTCGTCAGTTCAAACCAAACCGAATTGAATTTTCAAGTGCTTAATTTGTGTTTATAATTCATCTTGTGCTTGACGGTGAAGGAAAACATCGTGAGGAAACCTGCATGTATCAAATTTCACTCAAAATTCTGCCACATGTGAATTCCACTAAACCGCATTGGAGCGGCGTGGTGGAATAAGCTCCAAACCTTCTCCTCAAAAAAGGAGAAGAGGCCTTAGCTCAGCAGTGGGACATTCACAGGCTGTTACTTGACTACTACTTGACTTACTTGGCTCGACCTGTGATTTTAACCCAGGACCACCGTGTCTGTGGCCTTACATGTAGCCACTAGACCAACGAGGCAGTCACACACCCTATATATGTTACACATAGATGAGTTTCTATAAAGCATTAAAACTATAAGCTTTTATTTAACTTGCAATATTGGTTAGTGTTATTAAGTCAAATTTTAAAAGCTCAATTGCACCTACTTACTCTTATACTACAGGGTTAAAATTGTACATGTCGATTCGTTTCATCCGCTCGTTTCGTAATAATTATAGGTTACAGTTAATTGTTCTTAGCTTTTTATAACAAAGTAATTACAAGAAGTGCTTAAGTTAGGAATTATAAGTCAAGGTTAAATCACCCACCGACAGCCCACGCTGTGACGTCACAGCCGGAACTCGATTGCAGGAGTGACTTAACGTGTAAGTTAACTTTCCTAAGTTTATGCTTAATGATTCGAGAATTTGTAACTTAAATAATTCAATAAGGGGTTTCGAGTAATAGTTTAACTTAAATAGCGCGGTTTTTTTTTAATTTGTGAATAAATTCAGCTTAATAAAAAGTCAACATACAATGTACTGTTTAGTTTAAGTGTAGTTTTGTGAAGTTAATTTGATAATAAAAAAACTTAATTGTAACAAGTGTTAAAAAATATTTAACAATGCGTACTCAATAAGAGATTATACAAAAGTGGAGTTAGACTTCGTTGATTTCCATGTAGAATAAATAGTAATACAATAGTATTTAATTGCCTATGTACTTGAAGATGCATGATTTATCGTCATATTTCAGCCAATTTTCACACAACCTCAATGAATTATACACTTAAACCTACCCTATTATTCAGTTTGTATATTGGTGAAAACTATAAGAAAATTCATTCGGTATTTTTGGAGTTCATCGCGGTCAGACAGACAGACACGGCAGCGGTCTGAGGAGATAATTTGCAGTGATTTAATCTAGTTAAAGGATTCAAAATTTCTCGCGAAAACCAACATACGTTAAGGATATATAGGATTTGATTTTTAAAGTATTTATTTTGCCTCTGAGCTTACATTCATTTGATAGTTTTAATTAAATATTTGATTAATAATAAATCTACAATATTAATCATTAAGATAATCAAATATCCTTGAAATAAAAATATTAAAAAAAATAAATGGTTGCATTGATAAATTATTTTAAAACAATTTTTTTCATAGAATTATTTTTAATTTTTTTTAAGTACGAGTTTCCGAATCTGAAAAGTAGTGTATTAAGCTCTACATTAAAATTATTAACAAATTCAGCGTGGTGGTAAAACATCCGAGTATCATAGTGGTAACGCCCAGCAGTGGACAACTGTACCTTTAGCTATACACTTATTATTAATTGATAATTGGTTACTGCCGAGCTATTTAAATTTGGTCCTACTAATAGTCCCAATATATGGACTAAGAGCCCACACGTCTTAGCTCTTAATCCGTTGATCTGACATGTTATGTAACTTCTAATAAGCTTAGTGTACGACAAGTTAAATAATAAGACCAAAAAACAATAACATAATTGCATAATATTGTAATACGTTTACCAGCGAACGTCGATGATGACGAGGTCAGAATACTCATGGGCGGCTTGGTAATCTTATAAAAGTAGGTTATCTTATTTATTAATTCGTTAATATTATTTTGTTCATTAAATATGTTTCTGTATACTTAACTAGAGTGTATAGTTAAAATATATGTCACTAGCAGGAAACCCAGACTTCGTTCGGGTTAAGCATTTATTATGTTTTTTTAAATGACCAAATGACCAAAAATTACTTTTATAGGAAAAAAAATATACATTGGTTTACATTATTGCAATTTTCGTTGGGATTTCTTACTTTTTTTAAATAAAATATATGCCTGCCTATATTACCACCTGATAATAAAGCTTTCAGTAGGTGAAAGAGTTTTTAAAATCTATTTTGTTTTTGAGTTTATTAATTACAAGCAAACACACAAAAAAATCATATCTTATATATTTATAATATTAGTCGCTAGTATTTATAACCGTCTGTTTAGGTACCACCCACTCGTCAGATATTCTACGCCTCAACAGCAATACTTAGTATATTGCATTTCAATTTGAAGGGTGAGTAAGCCAGTGTAAATACAGGTCGACGAGATATAACATCTTAACATCCAAGGTTGGTAGTGCATTGGCGATGAAAAGGATTGTTAAATATTTCTTACATAGTAAATGTCTATGGTTGGTTGTGAGCATTGACTATCAAAAAAACTATTAATAGCCCTTTCTTTTTAGAAGGTCTTTTGTCTTAAAATAGAAAAATTAATTTATAAAGTGCCATGATGACTTAGGTGTTTTAAAACGTGAAACATAAAAGAAGATAGCGTTCAAACCCAAGCACTTAACTTCAACTTAACTCGCTGCTTGGCGTTAAAGGAAAACATATTGAGGAAACTGACGAGTGACGTATTATTCTGCTACACAGTGTATCCGTATTGAAATTGCGTGGTGGAATACGATTTTAAATCTTCCCACGCTATTAACTACTATAAAAGACAACCACTAAAACTATGCACACTGATGATGATGATACTCCTAACCAATATCGGCCATGATGACCAAGTTCAAGAGAGGTTAGAAGTGCAAGACATATAGTGCACAAGTGTGTGCGCAAACACAGAAGTAATCTCCATTCTCATACATATATCGGTAATTACTCGGTGGTGGAGCTTTGTGCAAGCCCGTCTGAGTACGTACCACCCACTCATCAGATATTCCATCGCAAAACAGCAGTACTTGGTATTGTTGTGTTCCGGTTTGAAGGGTGAGTGAGCCAGTATAATTACAGGAGATAACATCTTAGTTCCCAAGGTTGGTAGCGCATTTTCGATCTTTTTTTTTTAAGAAATATACAATGCCACTGTCTATGGGCGTTAGTGACCACTTACCATCAGGTGGCCCATATGATCGACCGCCTACCTATACTATAAAAAAAGAGATTAGTCTTGTAGGACAAATAGTGCACAAGTGTGTGCGCAAACACAGATGCACTCTCCATTCTCATATATCGGTATTCCGATCGGATGAATTTTATACACATTTAAATGTAGCGTAATTCAATTTTTTTTTTCTTAAATTCTTAGCAATCCAAGTTGCAAGACAGACGAAATGTTGCTTAACCTTTGTATTTTAAACTTTCAAGTAAGTCATAACATAACACTGATGTAATGATCAAGTACTGAATAAACTAAGATAAGTTGTCCGGGTTGAGTAATACCTACTTAGACCTAGGTTTATACACACTGTAACCACAATTATAAACCTAGGTATTTTAGTGTAATACCAGAGATAAAAAAGTTTTAGGTGTTTTTTCGTAACCCCTTTGGTACTAATAAATTGGTATATAATTTTCTTTGTTTTGTTTTAAATATGAATTTAAAAAAAGAACAATTAATAATTTATTCATCTGTAAATTAAAATATATAGTAACTGATTTCAATAATTTTAAATTTAGAATCAGTGGTTATGGTTGTAGTACAAATTCAAATGAATTCTTATGTATATCATGAAAGACAAAGAAAATTAATGTATGCTGGACTATAACCGCATTTGGCGCATGGTCAAGAAGTCAACAAGAATAAAACAAAGCCTTACCTTTTAAAACTTATTTTTAAACACAAAACTCAAATCGCAACCACACATACACACAACACACGTCCTTATGTGCATCGACACTAAAACCACATTCCTTTGCGACAACACTATTTAAAAATAAAAAATAAATCACATCCTTGGAGCCATATGCTTTGGAACAATCAAATTTTCTTCGCTCAAAACTCGATGTTAAGTTTTAAAAACATTTAGTTAGTCGATTTGAATTTTTTCAAATTTGGAATGTTTCAATTTTGATTTATGTTCGTTTTTCGTTAAATATCGTTTTTATTACTCGCATGGCGACCGCGCGCTCGAGAATCGAGTTGGGTACTGGCTTCGAACCGGTTTGTATGGGCGAGAAGGTCGTATGTATCGATTTTTTGCTGAACGAAAATCGATTTGAGGAGATGATGTCAGAAAAGGATTTAAAAACTCGTTGTGCCATAACGGGAACGTTTTATGTTGGAGTCGAGGCTGAGACTGAATTTTAAGAAGGTAATTATTATGTACATTATTTTCTTCTTTACTTTTTTATTCTATTTATATTGCTTTGTAGTTTTTTTAAAGCGGACGAGTATGGGCCAACATGGTGAGTGGCAAGTCATTACCATCAATAGACATTGGTGATGTTAGAAATAGTAACCACGCCTCACATTGGCATTGCGCCACCAACCACCGGAACTAAGATGTTATACCAATCTGCCTATAATTACACTAGCTCACCCACCCTTTAAACCCAAACACAATAGTACTTAAATTGGTATTTGGCGGTAGGATATTTAATGAGTGGGTGGTACAGTCGGGCTTGTATACGGCCATACCACGAAGTATAGTTCATAAACATATTTTTGTTACAAGCACCAAATGTAGCGACGTTATAATCATGTATATACATAGATGCACGTTTATGTCATGTAATGGAAACCATAAATCATAACTACGAAAAATACCTGCTAAGTACAGCTTCGCCAAAAAGTGATTAAAATTGATGAAGGTTATAAGCTACTGGTGGTAGAGCTTTGTGCAAACTCGTCTATGTGGGTACCACCCACTCATCAGATATTCTACTGCAAAATAGCCGTTCTTGGTATTTTTGTGTTCTAGTTTGAATGGTGAGTGAGCCAATGTAAGTACAGGCACAAGGGAGATTACACCTCTTACAATGCCGATCTTTATGGGCATTGGTGACCACTTACCATCAGGTGGCTCATATGCTCGTTCTACACTATAAAACTAATTAAAGTTAAAAAGATAAGTACATGATTCACTTATCAGTATAAGAAATGGTATGTATTTCTGAAACTGCGAATCCCTATTTATTTAAACCTTATATACATATATTAGGATATTATCTGACGTCCATAATCCAGCAGCGTAAGTTTAAGCAGCTTAAGTTAAGAACAATGAAATCTTGCACGGAAATACTTTATGTAATGGAGGCGAGCGCTATGAAAGGTGTTTTGATAATTCGGTCCCCTAAAGGGGTTAAATATATGAGAGTTTATATGGAAACTGGTAACAGATTAAAAAAATATGGAATGATTTAAAATTAATTAAAAAGTATAATTTTTTAAATAGTGATATAAATAAATATATATTTTTTATACTATGTGCTTGCCAAACTTAATGACGATTAAGACTTGAAAGCTCATTTTCGTATTTATATTTATAAGGATTATTATTTATAACGGGTTCAAGTTAATTTTATTTATCGCGTCATTTGAAGCAGTCTAAGCCTTCCGGATATAAATAACTTTTTATACATTTTACACCTTATGGGATCATTTTTGAAAGACATCGACAGGAATTTAATCCTTGTTTATTATAGTGTTTTGTAGAACTGTTTCATTCCTCTATTCTTTCATTCCATCCATTACGGAGAGAAATAAATGTATTTTTTCTAAAAACCATACGGACATTGGATTCTTAATAAAACAAAAAATATGTATAAGAATGCAATTGTTAGGAAATATATCTGTTTCATTGATTTATATTTACAGCTCGAGTCCAGTTAGATATAAAAAAGAAGACCTAAATCGGATGTCATAATGAAAAGGTCGTTGAACCCACTAATCTCATCCTAATGACCTAACTGATACGGTCATTTATAAAAATACTGTTTTGTTTTAATTGATGGTTTCCATATAAAGCTGATTTGGTTAATATATAATTTTTTAACTCGTTTTAGAGATTTGATTAATTACAATATATATACAAATTTATACATTTTACAAATAGTTAAGATTTTGTATTGCAAAATGAGATGACATTTAATATGACCAAAAATTGTTATTTATTAAAAATAAAGATATTTTTTATATTTCTTGTAGCGACATCTATCTCGCCACATATGAACTATGAACAGACGTATCCTACATCGCGATATTATAGTTATCAGAGCGATTGAACATAAATACAAGAACCCGACAACAATCGTCGGGGCAGTAGCCCACCAGACTCAACACCCGTCTGGTCGGAGGATCCTCCCTTTTCAATGGGGGTGTGTCCCCCAAATTCTCCTATTTATATTATTGGTATCAACATATTTTTTATGACACCTAAGCTGGTTAGAGAATATTAGGCCCGAATGTTCATGAAGATAATGGACACGTGTTCCAAAACGAAGGTATCGCTTATTCATCACGATAAGCAATGCGGTGAAACAAATAATGACTGAAAAACATAAAGGAGTGAACAGGAGTCCCGTATCCAGAAATGCTGTTAAACATCTTCCATACGGCTAAGGATAACTGGTGTTTCCAGGACAATTGGTTTTTCCTAATATAGTGTTAATTTAAAGCCGAGATGGCCCGGTGGCTAGAACGCGTGAATCTTAACCGATGATCGTGGGTTCAAACTCGGGCATGCAGCACTGAATTCGTGTTTATAATTCATCTCGTGACGGTGAAGGAAAACATCGTAAGGAAACCTGCTTGTGTCAAATTTCACTCAAATATTTATCAAAACAATATATCAACTATAATATTCTGCCTCATGTGAATTCCACCAATCCGTATTGGAGCAGCGTGGTGGAATAAGCTTCAAACCTCCTCCTCAAAAGAAGGAGAAGAGGCCTTAGCTCAGCATTGGGACACTCACATGCTGTTACTTTACTATAACTTCACTGGGCGGGTCAATCGACGAAATGTGGCCTTATCCTAGCAATGACATATATGCAGGCTGTATTTTAATGAACTAATTTTTAATATTATAATAAAACATTTATATTAAAATAAGACTTTAGCCTTGAGATATATACGTGCTACGTTACATTATTATATTAAAATTCTTTCATTGGCACCACCTATCCGTCTTATTCGCGTTCCTTAGACTTTACGAAATAATCTCTTATTTTTTGGCACAAACAACAGCGATTAACCTGAAAATTGTGTATTCTTGCCAATAATTCACAGCATCGTGAGTTGACCAATAATTAACCGACTTAATTTTACAATAACTTAGTAGAAACCTGTAAATCTCCTGTTGAAAGATCACCTCTTAAAAACATGGAACTGAGTCCACCACGCTGCTTCAGTGCAGATTAAATACACTCGTGAAATTCATTGGAATGATAGTGGCGCCATCTGTCAAAAATTAATCGTACCAACTTAGGAACCTTTGTGGGCTCATGCCCAACACTTTGCTGATAATCATGACATGATCAAATGTATAGTTTACGATTCTATAAAGGACGTACAGAAAAACATTCATTTTTATATATATAGATTAAGTACATGCAAAATTAGTGATTGATATGAACCCACGACCTTTGGCTAAAATATGGCATGTGGCCACAGGACTATCTCGGTTCCACTTTGCCGTACTTAACATTAATTCCTGAGACGTTCGACCCACATGTTACATCATGTGACATCGTTAAGCCTTGCGCAAGGCTTGATGAACATTTCCAATTAACTTAAAATATTATAATGATGAGGAAAATGAATGAAACAGTTTTAACGAATTTATAGTTGCTAAATTTAAAAAAATTGTAAAGGATCGCTTGTGTGCTAAAGGATATTATACAATTAATGAATTTATGGATGATAGCACACCTTGGGAATGAGACGATGGCCGCATGGCTATTTCTTTTGTTTTTTTTTTGTAAAAAACATAAAAAAAGTAAAAAAAACCCACTGAGTTTCTTTCGCCGGTTCTTCTCAGGGCTGGGTGTTTCTTTCCGAACCGGTAGTAGTTTCCAGTTTGACAATCAATAAGTAAGTGTAATACTTCAATATTGAATAAAGTATTTTGATTTCATTTGATTTGATTTATTAAATATTATAATAAATATACATGAATAATTAATAATTATTTGCATAAGTTTATATAGATCTATATTAAAAATAGCTTATGTAAAAATCCTAATTGAGCCGAATGGTGACAATGGAATGGAATAGCGACACTTAGTGCATTTTACAGTTGAATCGCAATTCCAATATTTGGCAGAAAATGAGCAGGCAATAAGCAGGTTGGTACCTTCGGTAACGGCGGAGCAATAACAGTCTTATATGTTTAACCATATGTTTATTTTTCTTGGTATCAGCCCATCAGGGTACCCACCCATTAGATATTCTACCGCCAAGTAGCTATTCTTACCGCCGAATACTGCAACGTCATTATCATATTAAGTGCAACTCAATTATTTAAGACGCCGTTAATTTCAAATTTCGCATACTAAATTTTTAATTAACGGCGTGGCGTCTCGAATAATTAAGTTGCGCTTAATATGTAAATTACGGTTCAGTATTCGGCCGTTAGTTTTGTTGTGTTTCGGTTTAAAGGGTGAGTGAGCCAGTGTAACTCTATAGTTATTGTTACTGTGTCTATACACAAGGGACTTAACAAATTACTTATTGTCAAGGCTGGTGACGCATTAGTAAGGTATGGTAATGGTCAATATGTAAATATTATGATGGCAATGTCTATACCACTTGCCCACTTGCCAGCCTTTGCCTAATATTATTAAAAAAAAAATTGGTTGCCTGTAAAGTCGGTATACGGGCGAAAGTTTTACGTGACAACGACTTTGAGTGGTAAAATAATTTTAATGTGAATATTCATTCGTATAGTAGGAAGAAGGATGAAATAAAAGTAACAATTTAAAACATTTATTTATACAAAGAATTATATTTAAAACATTAATTTATACAAAGAATCTCGCACTTAATCGAGTGGAAGGGACGCGTGCCTTTCACTTTTTATGTCTGTCTCTCTCGCTCTTAGGCGGGCTAACCATGCCCGAGTGGAAGGGACGCGTGCCTCTCACTCGCTCTCATTGTGAGCGCATAACGTGAGCGGAGCGTAACGCAGTTTCTTGAAGTGTCACCCGGCAAACCAATTTATAAGACGTTGTCACGTCAAAATACAATAAATAAACTAGACAGATTACAACTTGGACAGTCATTATCAGCATATAAAATGATTAGTCCAACCATAAAAATCGTCAATGTTTTTTTTTCAATTTATAAAAATTTTCATAAGCGATTATCAAATACAAATCGCGGGAAATCTATTGTAATGTTGATAAGCTGTTAGTTAAATATCCCAGACACCTTCATGTACGTGGTAGCAATAATTGCATAGAATTATAACTCGATCAAATAACCGATGCACAGAATAATAACAAAAGAAAATTATAACTAAATATAACTAGTTTTGTTAAGGGCTTCGCCTGCGTGTTTGTTGAGTATACATGTGCTAGATTTAAAAAAAGTGATCTGTTAAATAAGCCTATCCTTCAAGCTTATTCCATAGCAAATATTATGAAAATCGGTTCAGTGTTTAGCCCTGATATCGTAATAAACAGAGTTATTTTCGCACTTATATAATAAATATAATATAATAATATCCTGGGACATTATTCACACAAGGTCATCTGATCCCAAGCTAAGCAGGGCTCGTATTATGGAAACCAGACAACTGATATACTACATATACTACTTTTCTTTTGTAAATACATACTTATATTGATAATTATACCCAGACTCAGGATAAACAGACATGTTCATGCACACAAATGTCTGTGCTGGGTGAGAATCGAACCCACGACCAGCGGCGCGAAAGGCAACCACGCCAATCAGCTCGCCATTTTATAATATTAATGTAGATATAATGTTAGTTTACTCACAATAAAATCAAAACGTTTAAATTGTACGTAAAGCAATTCTTTAGTAGTAATCTGTAGATCATGTGCCGAGGCAATATTCTCGGGATTGCTTTTTTTGCAATGCAAATATTATTTTTAGTTCTGGTAAATCAAGCTTAAACCTAGCCGCTATGAATGATATCGTGATAATGGAATAACAACGTTATGTTCTTTCAGTTTGTGATTAAATTAGCTTAAACAGTTATATTCTTACGACGTTTTAAGATAATGTACTCGATGTACAAACAAATCAATATAAATATTTTTGTCAGAGAAAAATAGTACTTATACTTTGGTCGGTTTGGTTTAAATTTGCATTGTAAAATAAGAACTTAAGACATTATTTTAATTGATTTACAAATAAACGACCAATACAACTCAATGTACGAGACGAGCCGGTTTGTTACATACTCCTCTTCTTATTTTCATTTTAACAACAATTATTATATTATTGCTAAAATGTAAATGACAATATTAATTAAAAAAATATGGAAATATAACTAATAATAAATATAATTAATATTTGTTTCCATTTACCATCGGGTGGCTCATATGCTCGTCCACCTACCTATGTTGTAAAAAAAACATCATAAAGCGCTCGCGCAGTACTGAAATCGAACGCCCAACTCATCGCATTTTGTATGCATAACGCTATTTCGTTATGTGACATGACCTTATGCTACTGCCATCTCACTCTACTGTAAGTCACATAAAAGAACTTCGTTCCAAAAGAGTGACTACTGAGTTTCTTGATGGTTTTACTAGAAGAACGATAGTAAATTCACTTCTTACTATATTACAGTAACAACTGACTACACAAGGCGATAGAATATCTGATGTGATTAGGGGGTAGTACCCAGACGTGCACGAAGCCTTACCAAGTGAAAATATAAAAGTAGAGTGGGGTACAGACCGATGCATCTTCCCGGAATAACTTCGCCTCACACAAAGTCTTCTCTGAAGACGAGAGAACCAGTCTTGCAACTATAGAACTGCCTCACGATTTGAAACAAAGAATACCTTGATAACTTTACTCATTATACTACCTTTTTATTGCAATTCCGTTCGTGAGCAATTAGCTCTGTTTTCCTTACATTAAGAAGTTACAAATAATAATATACGTTGTTTTGTATGGTAGTTTTTTTAATATAAATATCAAATAATCAAAATATTCTTTTTTCAAGATCATAAATGCACTTTTGAACCGTTATGTTACGAAGAATATTACGAAGAAGTGTTGTTATTGTTTTCTTATTGAATTGTAAAAGACTTAGTTATAAGTATATAGTTGAAACTTAAATATTTAGGTATTTGTTCTTATTTAACTAATATATAATATTATGTGATAGTAGTTCCTAGCATTATAATATATCTTAAAATAATAATGAGATAAGCAAGAAAAGAAGAAAATGTAAAATATTTGGTTAAAGTAAGAGCAATATCATTTTAGTAAATAATTCGAAAAACCGGCAGAGATTTGGAAAATGAAAAATATATTTACAAGATAATTAAAAGTCTAGCTCCCTTTGTGTAAACATTTTTTTTTATATTTCTTTTATGAAAGCGATATTAACGTGAATAATTCTGTGATTAACTTTGAATCAGCGACATTAAGTTCACTGAAAATCATTTATAAAATCATAATAAATGTGAAACTATACTATACGGTTATAATGTACCAAAAACATTACACAAGAGAATCTTCGTCTTTGTTTGTCGAGTTAAAAGCAAATTATTTACATTAATTAAATCAGCTTATAAAAGACATCAACGCGTAACGAGCTTCAAGGTTATTGCTCGTCAGACGAGTTTTGAGAAAAATATATAATGAGTCATACTAACTTAATTATATTATGTATTAACACCTTTTTATTCTATGTATTGTATGAGTAACTTGAAAACTTTGAAGTAAGAAAAATCATGAATAATAAAAATTGTTATACATTATATTTGAATTTTAGTAATACTCTTAATGTATTCAAAAACCATGGTCTTTAAATGTGTGTGTAATTGGATAGTGGGACCACTAGTAGTCAAAAGACATCCTCGACTAAGTTTAAAGGTTGTACGATTACACTCTTCTAATGTGGATCGGTGAACATATATATGGCACTTGTTTTCTCTCCAAGCTTGATCAAATTATTAATACAAATTGTTCTCTTAACAAACTTGCTTAAGTGCTTGCTCAGATTTGAGCACGAAATCTTTGGTTCAAATCAATACATGCATGTTACACAATGTTTTGTTTCAACGCGTGAATGATTAACGCAAGTTAAGCTCATACATGTTTGCTTATGCTGATTTGAGCACGTAATGTTTGGTACCCATTAATGTTCTATGATCCGTCTCGGCTACTGCCATTCAATATAAGATCACACCTATATTAATACATCTTTTAACTAGAAACGCCATTCGTATCGGTTAACCGGGTAACCATGTTTTTTCCAGCAGGCTGAGTAAGCTTGAGCCTAGCGCGGCAGATTTGAGGGGCGGCTAATTCAGGGACGATTTTTTTTATTATGTTTATTAACACTACGGCAGCGTGATCTTAAAAAAAGTTTTAAAAGTTTACCAATGATTTTTCAATATATATATATTATATTATGTATTATTACTGTTAGATATAATTAGATTAGATTAAAATAGATTTACACAAGACATAAATAATAATTTTATATGAATTATTTTTATCGTTTAATTAGTTAGTGGTTTTTGTATAAATAAATTATTTTTAGTTTGGACATTTACTACTAATTAATATAATTATGTAGTTTATTTCATATATTTACTCAATATGTTGAATTATAAGTTGTCAAACGTTATCAAGTTTCATGTCCTTTAAAACGGTAGACGCATAGAAAAAAAAGTATGTTTTACAAAGAAAGACTTGTGTAATGCGGCGCCCTCTATCGAATAAACGTATCATAAGACTATGAATTCGATCGCTTTTTTATCACCTTGCAAACCGCTTTATAAGTGCTAGGTCCAGCACATAGATGGCGCTGAAGGCGCATTTTATACCCACGTGAGGTACATGTCATAAACTCGAATATAGTTTTTGTTTAAAATTAGAACTACTAATCTTTGAGCTTTTTCTCGTGAAATCCGTTTTATGCCATTTTTTTATTATTATATATCTTAATAAAAAGAAATCTTTGTTAATTTATTTAATTATAATTCTGTTGTCAAGTACTATATAATCAACAATTTTTTTTTAATTTTAATAAAATAAATAGAACGTGTAATTTGTTCGTTGGTCATTTTTGGAATAAAAAAATTGGTTGGTATTATATTTTTTTATTAAAAAAGCATTAGACTAATTTTACAAAAACATTTAGTCTAAAATAAATTAATTTAACTTAAAATAAAAAATATTTAGACCACATAGTCTTAACCATCCTAATTTAGGATTTTTTATTACATTCAGAATAAAATCTTAACAATAAATAAAAAATATATATATTAAACAATAATTTAAAAATAAATTCGTTTTTATGCAAATAGAATATAAAAATAAATCTATAAAAATACATTCTTATCTTATATACATAATTCGTGGGTATTTTTATTCATAATATATACCGGTATGTTTTACACATACATTGTAGCACCTATTTACAAAAACATGAAAGTAAAAAGAATATTAAAAGAGATCTTTCATATATATACTTTATTTAAAACAAAAAAAAAATTAAGGTAATAATAATTTATAAGTTTTAATCATCATAATTACCTTTATTAGACAAGGTAATAATATGAATAGGTAAGTTTCATTAATATTTAAACTTACCTTTAATAAACATAAGTCAAGTCAATAATTTTGTTATGACAATTAAAATGAAACTGCGATAGCAATATGACTGATTTTTTTTCGTAAATAATATATTACTAAATATATCACAGCATACTCTTAATAAGTCAAACAGTTATGCAATTCGATGTTATAAAAATAAATGGTAATATAATGAGTAAGCTAATAGTTATATATTAATGCATTGCTTTTTTTAATGTTTTTTTTTTCATAATAATATGGTGAGAATCACACTGTCATATTTATTAATATGATTATCAAAGAAAGGAATCGTAAAGTATAAAAAATCTTATTTACAGGTCAGGTAAATCACATTAATATTTCATAAAATTACCTTTAGAAAAAGTTAAGTTTGATAAAATTAAATTTATGTGTTTATCAGTTTATCAACCCATGGTACAAATTTCTGTATATTTGTGTATACACCTGGCAAGTGTTCTCTGCCACAGCCGATCCCCCAAGACACCAATCCTATTAGGGTGCTTCGTCCCTCATATTTCATAGTAAGTGGACCTCCAGAGTCGCCTTGACACGAATCTCTTCCTCCCTAAAGTTTGATATATTGTGTAAATAGGTAAAATATAATTATTAAATAAACACTCTATTCATATTTGAAGAATATTTATAAATATTTGAAACGATGACTACGATGTATTTAAATATTGATGTATTAAATAAAATTTACCTTCTAATAACAAGCAATTATTGAGTTACCATTCAAGTTATACTTTTCATACTACACGAAACGCGTAAAATAAATTTCTAATTGTTTCGCTTCTAACGAATACAATTGACTGCCTATTATATTGAATATATATTTATATGTAATAGGGCAGGTGTACATAAATCGATAAAAAAATCATAAATGTACGAGTATACGTGTAGTGTGGCCTCTATTTGATTGTATACCTCTTTATATCCAGCGCAGATGAATACATCGTGTATTGTCTCCCGTCTGCCTGCAGCGCGGAACCAGCGCTGACAGCGCTCGTTGGGTATCACCTCTACATCTACTTCCTGAAATAATAATAAATAATATATTAGTTTACAAATATATACAAATATAGTAATTAGATTATAAGCTCCATGAGTCAATATACATAAATCTAATTTATTTTGTAATAAGTAAATTATAAGTATAAGAAAATTAACAATAATAAATGATTGAAGCGCCTTTTAAAATTTTATTTGTATTGGTAAGAAACTGCCTTTTGAGACACTGTAACATTAGTTCACAGGGTCTGCACGTAATACGTAACAAATAGGTCACAGTAAATTATTATTATTATTAGTGGATGTTAACTGAGATTTGTATTGAATGAAACCAGTGCCAATACCAATTGCAGTTAATCTCAATGCTATTTTAAGTTAAATAACTCGCACTACCTCACTAGGCACTCTGTAATAACTCTCACAACGTTACCTGCAACACTGAAGGCACCGTACTCTGGCCGTGCCTCGTTCGCCCCCATCCCGCTACGGTCGCCATTTTTCCTGCCAATTTCATTTGTTTCTGGGGGAGACATACCTGCAACACGCAAGTCCACAATTACGATACTACCTTATCTATCGTATCTAACTTATCTTGTAATTTTAGATATTTAAAAAAAATCACAATCCAATATTGATTGCGGCGCTGTTTGGTAAAACCACCATACTATAAATCGATAGGAAGATACATTAAAGTCACAGACTACACGTCTTTAATACAGAATAGGTAGGCGGACGAGCGTATGGGCCACCTGATGGTAAGTGGTCCAACGCCCATAAACGGTGGCATTGTGTATATAATAATAAATATCCTGGGACATTATTCACACACGGTCGTCTGATCCCAAACTAAGCAGAGCTTGTACTATGGAAACCAGACAACTGATATACTGCATATACTATTTTTTTGTTGTAAATACATACTTATATAAATAATTACACCCAGACTCAGGACAAACAGACATGTTCATGCACACAAATGTCTGTCCTGGGTGGGAATCGAACCCACGACCTGCGGCGTATAAGGCAAGTGTCTTATCAACCACGCCAACCGGCTCTTAAATAAAAAACATCGCCAATGCGCCACCAACCTTGGGAACTAAGATGTTATGTCCCTTGTGCCTGTAATTACACTGGCTCACTCACCCTTCAAACCGGAACACAACAATACAAATTACTGCTGTTTTACGGTAGAATATCTTATGAGTGGGTTGTACCTACCCAGACGAGTACCTATATATACACATGATGCTTAGCTATGCCACCTTGCTGCTAATTAAATCCATTTAAATGATTACACTTACAGGTATTATATGTTGTTTAAACACAACTCCTTTGTCGAGTTGGACTAGCGCGACGTCATTCCTGAAGTCAGATGGTTCGTAAGCTGGATGGACTTCCTTGCGTTGGACCGCGAACTCCTCATGCGAGTATCTCTCCCCAGCATCACGTACGTCCCATTCGCCGAGACGTACTCGGAGTTGAGAATTTGGTGTGCTGGGGATGGGTTAAAATATTTTTGGTTACTATTATTTTATAAAAAAATATGTAAACCCTTTTCGGTGAAGTCAATTTTGCTGTCACATCGGATTATAACAGTGAAGGAAAAGAGTGTACTTGTCTACTACACGAGTGATTTGGAAGCAGCGGATTACACTTATTTTTTATCATTGGTAAATACACTGTAAAATTGCTTGTATTTAATCCCACTTGAAAAATAACTTGGTAACAGTCCACTGTCGTTTTCATTGAGTATTTAAGTAGGACTAATGTTTGGTTGGTCCTTCGAGCCGGATCAATATTTTCTATGGTTATGTCCTGTAATATGGGTGGTCAGTATTAAGATGCTCCCAATTTACTAAAGTGTAGTGATGAGCTGATATGTACAGGCTCACTTTATGTTTATCATAAAAAATACACTCATGAATTTGGACAAAATTAGAAAAATTCTGAATCAAAGAAGGAATTCTGAGAGCAGATCATGAAGCTTAAGGATTTTGTGCATTTTGTATCTATCTGATTAATATAATGCAACTTAACTTTGCAATTACAGTCTAAAAAACGTGAATTGTTCAACAAATATAAAGAAAATCCTACACATTGCCAATGCAACACCAACCTTGGATACTAAGATTCTATATAGTTGGCTCGGCTGACTTGTTGTGTTACGGGTAACCCTTCAATTTGGAATACTACAATACTGCTTGAGTGGGTAGTACCTACCTAGATTAGATTGCACAAAGCTCTACCAAGTATTTTTTTTTTATTAATGTAACGATTTGACTCACGTAGCGACACAGTGCGCAGCTGTTATCACCCATCTATCGGATATGAGAGCACCACCACACGCTAACTTCTTGCTGAGGAAGCCAGACTTGATGAGAGCTGCTTGCCATGGATGGGAACCGAAGCCTGTCGAGTGCCCCCCTACTATCCGATTCGATCGAGTGTAATGTTCACCGCAGCCTGAAAAATTAAATTTAATTAGAATTTAATAAAGACATTGAAGATAATATGATTGAAGATTAAGAAATTGGGAGTAATTTTGGAGGGGATGAAGTTCTGGTGCTTTCAAACTTATATTTTCCATGAACTAATTATGAGTAAATAATAAGTAAAAATAAAATGTTGATAACATGCATATTGTAAAATATAATAAACATAAAACACACAAAACATAAGTATAGTGCAGGATTAGTTTGTAAACAAAGTAGGTGTCAGAGTCTTAGCAAATCTGGCGAAGCGCGGTGGATAATATGCGCGCGCAATTTCATACGGCGCACAGTAGGAGCGCACATGTTCGAGCCTGCGCGCGATTGTGTGAGTAAGTCCGTGAATGTGTGACACTGCTTGCCTCATCCACCTCGCCTTCATCACGTTTTATCGTTTACTTATGCCAATATATGCAACGTTTCACGCTTCCCCAGATGTGCGCAGAGCAAGATCAGATCTTTTACCGAAATCTTTACCCAGAGAAGTTTCATGCTTTACATGCAAATAAATATTTTTTTAATGACATTCATTGTTTGTACTTTACTTATGTGCAATACTTACGTGCACAAATTATTTGTTGTTTACTTAACCATTCTTAAATTTCCCCTAGATGAATATGATTGGTGACCCAACGAGCATATGACTAATTAATTGATTTGATTGATTAAAGGCCGAATTCTGAAACGTCACTTAAATATTAAATGCAACTTAATTATTTGAAACGCAATTAAATTAAAATTTCGCATACTAATTTAGGAGCTTCTCAATGTTAAGTAGTGTTTAACTTTGAGTGACGTTTCAGCATTCGGTCGTAAGTCTCTGGAAGCTGTCACTAAATGCAATTGTTTAAATAATAATTTATTGCATACATTTTTGGAATCAAAGAAAATACAACCAATTCCAAATTCAAACATTTTACAATATATAAATACTTAAATTAATTATTAAAAAAGTGATATATGGCTAAACTTCTCTTTTAAATAATAAAGGAAGGCAGGTGGAAAAACCATGTAATGGAATATAGTCATGACTAGAGAATTCGTAGAATAATAATAATTAATTATTCCATGGCACTTTTCTAGGAACTAAGGTCATTTGCGTTTATAATTACACTTATACTTCAAACCGAAACGATTATAATCAAACTGTTATATTGGTTTGGAGTTTGAAAAATTTCTGAATGAGGTAGTACATACCTAGACCGGCTTGCACAAAAAGCCTCGTATGTATATATATATAATTTAGATTTAAACTAGTTCTTCGCTGGCAGATGGACTTAGGCCTTAATCTGAATACGGTAGCATATATCTATGATATTATAGTTTAAGCTTTAGCACTTTTCTTTTTTATTCTTATATTTTCAAGGCCTTAGCTTATAAGTTACTTATAAAGGCCCCTTGAAAATGGATGTCGGTGCCATCGTTACACCTTATATAAAATCAAAAATAGTCCAAAAAATCAAAGACTAATTCAGTTTGAGAGAATCACTAACAAATTCATATATTTTAATAGCCGAAATACTCAAAGGTTTACTAAGAATAAAATTAACCAATATTCATAACTTTTAAATTTAGTTCATATTTTAGTATTTATCTGAAACTGTGGCTACGAACACATGACGATAACAAGTGAGAAACATCTTCTAATACACCACATACTTTACAATTGGTGTATTAGTACTTTAAATAATCCAAGTAACAGCTTGTGAATGAAGACATTCTATACACACTATGTAAAATCAATATAAATTATAAACCTTCTATTGCGTCATCTTAGATATATAGACGTTATTCATTAATAACAATTGAATTTTTTAGCAGAAGTCTTCCACTGGTGTGTCTTTTTAATTAAATTTCGTGTCGAAGTGTTTCTTGAAATGTGTACCAACAAAAACACCGACAACTTAACCTTTTTTTTATTGTATAAGAAGGCGGACGAGCATATGGGCCACCTGATGGTAAGTGGTCACTAACGTCCATAGGCAATGGCATTGTAAGAAATGGTAACCATCGCTTACATCGCCAATGCGCCACCAACTTTGGGAACTAAGATTTTATGTCCCTTGTGCGTGTAATTACACTGGCTCACTCACCCTTCAAACCGGAACACAAAAATACAAAGTACTGCTATTTTGCGGTAGAATATCTGACTTGTGGGTGAACACCCAGATGAGCTTGCACAAAGCTCTACCATCTTATAAAAGCTAGCCGACTTATCCACAATAAAGAACAACGTTGAATGCTGTTATTTGGTGGACAATATCTCAGAAAATACATTCACGAAAGACTAAAATAACTAAATAAACTAGTCCACTATATAATTGTAAGTTCTAAAAGCGAGTGCTGTACATATAATAGAGTGCATGATGATTATGTAAATGCTGTGCGTTATTAACAAGCGAGAGACAAACGGCCATATTGGAGAAAACTCAAGTAAACTTTGGTAACTATAACTATATAATATAAAAGCACATGGGATATAAATATATATATAAATAAATAATTATTTAAAGTAACCTCCTGATGGTAAGTAGTCACCACATACATTGGCACTGTAAGAAATGATACCATCTTACACCGTCAATGTGGCATGAAGCATAGGAATAAAGATTCTATGTATGTTGAGGCCAGACTTGTGCAAATAAGTTACTTCATGCTTACTGGTTTTACTCATAAAAATTGGCATTGTAAGAAATATTAGCCCAATCTTAGATTACCAATGCTTGCGTGGGATAATTTTGTTTTATCCATTATACACATAATGACTTATTCTATTATATATTACACTAATACTAATAATACATATATATACATATATAAACATATATCTTAAGTTCTTGAGTTTTCTCATCACCAAAACAAGAAGGAAGAATATAACCCGATTTTACAAAATGTATCTCACCCGGGTAGCTAGGTCTCTGTGGCTTATGACCGTTCGTGTGCACCGGTACATAACCATCATCACTGTCCGGTTTATTCGAACCTAAATTATCCGGATAATAAGGATCCGGTAAACGTGTCGTGCTTTCATGATACGACGGTTTGACGTGGTAATAGTGATTCTGATCGTAGTCTTGTATGTTCCAGTCTGGTTTCTGAAAGCCGGTTTGATCCGGTTCAGGGCGGTCCGTAACCGGTTTAGGGCGGTTGTAGTGCGGTTTCGGTCGGTTTGTGTCCGTGTAGATGATGATCGGGTCCTCGAATTGTGTGTTTGTTTGGTAATCGTACGTTTCGTGTGGGAATGTCCCGATGAAGTCTATAAGGTCACCTGTTGTGAAATGTTTGTATTTACTATTGAAAACTAAACTATACATATTAATATCTATATTTTAGAAAGATCTATAGAAATACGAGAAAACATTATGTATTAAATTGTATTTATATTATGTACATTAAATTGAAAAGTTTATAATAATGTTCATTATGTTCATTACATTGCTATACGTATATATTACCGTTACCCGTCACGGTATACGAATCGTTCTTAACCCCAATACCTCAAACCATAATTACATTGTCACACATTGTCGGGTCACTGGCTTTGGTAGAATTACATACAGCCTACGCAGAGGAATTTGTATAAAACTTAAACTTAATCTTAACTTAAACACTAGTGTATACTTTAGCCTTTTTTTAACGCTGGAAAAACGCATTTCCCTCACGAGAACACTGGAGGGGGGGGGATATGTGGGGCTCGCCGTATGTCATGTCATGTCAAGCACAGAGTGCGCCCCGGTCATCGGAATACCCACTAACAAACCAACTCCTCGCGTCTAAACGGGGTGCGCCACGGGATAGTTGGCGCATGCTACTGTGATATGTATGCTATAGTCTGCGCAAGAGGAAACTTTAAACGAAGACCTAGGACCTTGAAACTAGGAACTTAAAACTAAACAACTTTGACATTGAGTGACGCAATATTGGTTGTGATATTTATATATTCTATGATATTCATTTTTGAAATTCGGCGAAGTTGTTGTCATAACTTTAGAAATCAAGTTAAAGTGGATTAACATTGTGTTATATATATTTAACTACTGTCCGTTGTTCATAATATAGCGAAGCTTTGGAGTATCGTATGGATGTCAGCAGTGTTCAAGTATCTACTAATGGTCTTAATAAATAGCAAATAAGGCGCAACTAAAATAAGTCATTCATCCTTCTCTTACTGCTTATGATTGAAAGAGGATAGCAAGCTATTCTCAAATCACAAATAAATCCAACGCTATCATTTGAGTTTATACATATAAGCGCATGTTCAGAGTGGAAAGCTAATATCTACACTTAATATATAAAGCTGAAGAGTTTGTTTGTTTGATCCAGATAATCTCGGGAACTACTGTTTCGAATTTAAAAAATATTTTTGTGTTGTATAGTCCTTTTTCGAGGAAGTTTCTAGGCTGATGGTTATTCATTATATTTTTATTAATTATACGCCGATGAAACCGCGGGGCACAGCTAGTCCTGCGTCAAGTTACAAAGCGTATTTTTTAGTGTTATATTTAGACGGACAATGGGGCCGACATAGACATTGGCGATGTAAGAAATATTAACCAAACTTATCATCGCCAATCCTCCACCAACATTGGAAATGAAAATGTCATGTCCCTACACTACACTAGCTCACTCATCTTTCAAACCGAAACGCAACAATTCCAAGTATTGCTGTTAAGCGATAGCATATCTGATGGGAGAGTGATGCCCAGACGGGCTGGCACACAGCTCTACCACCTAGATTTTTTTTATCAATTGAAGGTTATATGTCAAACTCATCAAAGTATATAATCAAAAGGATCAACGAAGCATGAATGCATTATACACAAACAACAAGAAGTAATAATTTGTATTATATATCATTATACAGCCCACGTAACTAATTATAACACTAATTGACTTCCTAAATCTATACGTAATTATTATTATGCGAGTTATGTTGCGTGTGTTGTATTTCCTTTTATGTTATTTATTTACCTAATTGTATATAACAAATCGGAACTGTATTGTATAAGTTTAGTTATTTAATATCAATTTTATTTTCAAAGTTCCATCATCCTAACTAATATTATAAATGCGAAAGTAAGTTTGTTTCTGACGCTTTCACGCCTAAACCACTAAGCCGATTTCAAAAAATCTTTCACCAATGGATGAAGCTACATTATCAGCGAGTAATTTGTCCCCGTATTCCAACGGGAACGGGAACTACGCGGGTGAAACCGCGGGAAAAACGCTAGTTCAAAATAAATTATTGCATCTTGTCATGTCTCGTTGCTGGGCTAAGAAGATTTGGAGACTATTCCGTTATGATACTAAAATGCGGTGTGGCGGATACACACGCCAAATTCGAGATGAATGAACACAAATTAAGTGTATGAAAATACAGTATAGTTTTCCCGGGTTTGAACCCACAATCTTCGATAAAGAATCATGTTTCCTAACTACTTGGCCATCTCGTTAATGTCCGTAATTAGATTACTAACAACTCTTAAAAAAAACAATTAATAATCTGTAATTGAGCGAAATAGTTTCATATAAAAACTTCATCATATTATAGAATTAGATTAAACCTACAACCAATTCGGAATGTAGTTCTGGCAAGAACGATTCAGTAGCTGATGTTAATAAAAATAAAAAATAAACTTTATGTAATCTTTCATAGTTAAAGAAATAGAATCTTCGAAACTAAACGCTCACAACGGTTTAATTTTGTTTTTTTTTTAATTAACTTTGGAAGGCATTTGACTAAGCTGACAACGTCATCGTAAATACTCTTTACCCAAAGACACTGTTCGAAATATAAATAAATCCATCGCTCACGCACCACCTTTCTAGGTTTGATAAGATTCCATTTTTAAAATCCGAATTCCCTTCACCGTTTATAATTCACTATAATCTGTGGTGATTTCGAAATTATTATTCTGAACGAAATCCATAATCAAATTCTATAATACCGTGTAATTATGAACATTAGCGTACTTTCCAAACTTAGATAACTCGTCCCGGATATGCTGTTTTTTTTTTAAAGTGTCGTCCAAGACTATTGTGTTAACGCTCGACTAGGCGTGTTGCCGCGACTTTCACCGGATTTCTCTTAAATGTAACAACGTCTTTGACCAGAAAATTGGGCAATTTCTTTCTAATTCGTAACATTTTTCTTATTTTATTTTCAATGTACTACAGATTATAAATACGTTTTTTTTTTTTGATATTAGCATCATAATAAGATTGTTTTGTTTTTGTACATACATTTTTAATAGGAGAAAAAATAAAAATAATATATGTACGGACAAATGGGCCACCTGATGGTAAATGGTCACCAGCAATGTGCTTGTAGTGACACTGACTCACCATTCAACCGAAAGTTTGAACGGTGAGTGAGTCACAAGAATACTAAATATTGCTATTAAGCTGTATAATATTGATGAGTGGGTAGTACCTACTCAGGCTTGCACAAAGTCCTACCATCAAAAAAAGTATAACATTGCTTGATACGTATCAATGATATTATTCATAAATGTAGTCATTCAATGCAATTGACATGCTGTGACTGTATTGCAAATCTATATAAATAAAATGACAGAGGTCTGCAGTTGTGCGCGCATCACGGAAAAACTACTGAATAGATTTCAATGAAATTTTATTTCTTAGACACTTGGCAAAAACAAAAATAATTGCGATATCTTCATTTAATAAAAGATTTCTACTATATTTCAAATAAATAATTTAGATTAGGTTATTATAATGTCTTAATGAGGAGCTGAAAATTATACAATAGTCATTCTATTTTTATTACTTATTCAGAAACTAGGTTATAGTTAAGAAATTATACATTTAAGTAGAATTTGAGATGTTTCGCGATAATTTGTAATCAATTATGCAATGCTAGAGAGAGTCCAGGTGACCCAGTGGTTGGAATATGTGAATTTTAACTGGTCAGTGCAGGTAACCCAGGCAAGCAACATTGGTCACGATAGTATGAACAAGCGATCCCGTTACGCTCCCTGCTGAGACGGTGATCGTACCGCTGGTTTTTGGTTGGTATTCTGGTGCACTGGAGCTCCAGGCGCCCCTCACATAACCTCCCATTTCATGTGGGCTAAACGTAATAGGATTTTTCAGCGAAATTAAAAAGGCAAGTAATATTTAAATCTCATGCATTCAACATTGTCAAAGTCAAAAATCTTCAATATGCAAGCGGTACGCTTACTTATTGATTAAAATATATATAAATAAATAAAATCATATCAATATCGGCAGCATGACCCCAGAGTAGAATGCCATAAGACATCATACTGTGGAAATAACTAAAATACAGTAGGTGAGCCGTATCTTCGTTTAGTCAACATTCTAATGTTTTTTATGTACCGCAAATGCTGTAGAGCTGAGTCTATTCCCTAGTCCCCTAGTTCCCTGAATCTGTCCCATAAATAACAGATATTTTAATCTACTTGGGTTATTTTCACCCCACTAAAGAAAACATACTTTTAGGATAGAAAACTAAATTATTTTTAACCATATTTGAAAATTATTAAAAGCAAGCGTATCGCCGCGTAGTTCATATTCCCGTTGGAACAAAATGTAGCCTATGTTACTCCCCGATAATATAGCTCCCCACTGGTGAAAGAATTTTTTAAGCGGTTTAATGGTTTAGGCTTGAAAGCGTTACAAACAAACAAACAAATTTACACTCGCATCTATAATATTGGTTAGGATTATAAAAAGTTCTGGACAATATTGGTTAAGAGGCCCAGCTGTGACACATACAACGTAAAAAGTATTTTTGCATAGTAAGAGTTACTTAGAATTCAACACAACAATTTACAAATGAGGCCATATTTTTTCTTACGTAACGTTATAAAAAATACAATCGTTATTATAAACGCTCGAGAAAGTTTAAACATAATTCGTTACGAAATTCGCTGAGGAGATAATGAATCGTTAAAATACAGATCCGGAAATAATACGTTCACTAATTGTTGTGAAGTTCGAACAATCGGCGCGTAAACTTGATAGGTTTCGGGTACAAGTCATTGATGACGGCGATATATGAGAATAATAATTAGCTAAAGCTAAAGCTTTTATTTTATTTACAATAGTCGACGAGAAAACAACAAAGAAAACACTGTTGAGTTTCCTTACTCAGACCTTCCGTGATTTGTTTCGAAACGATGATACTTGTATGTATGTATGTATGTATGTATGAGTCATCACCAATATATAAGTGACCATCTTCACACATAGATACTAGGATTGTAGTTATCACGCGAACTATAAAATCTAATTTGCTGTAACTACAATGTCCTACTTCCTCGACACAAAGGAACAACGCAATACATAGGATTGATATGTAGGCGATAAATACATTATGAGCGGATGATTAATAGGTGGCCCTAGAAGGGTCTGCAAAAAGGCCTAACCAAAATTAAAGTACAAAAAAAATCAGTACTCATAGGACTTTTGGATCGTGAATCAATAAATAATATATAAATAATTAAGTCCAAGACTTAATCCTTAGCTTTTATCCGGCACATTTACTACCTTTTTTATGTTACCTTTAAAGAAGCATTGCGCGTTTACTTAAATCGCTTTCCGCGTGTAACTTACACGTTGCTCATCGAGAGAGAGTCTATTGTATTCATACATAACACAGTTTCATAATTCAATGTCTCATGATAAAACTTCGCCGTTCGTTTCGGTGCGCACGAAAAAATTTAGGTCAGTTTTGCAATAATATTGAATGGAATACAAAAAAATGCGCTCGAAATATTTGCAACTATAATTACTTCGTCTCTTGTATGTTACCATGTAAAGTCGAGATGGCTCAGTGGCTAGAATACGTTAATCGTAACCGATGTTTACAGGTTCAAACTCGAATACTCTACTTTATCTAATAACCTATGTTACCTAGCTCGAGATATCTAATCAATACAATTTATAAAATATGAAAGTTTAATTAAAATCGGTCCATTATTTTTATGTAATGTGTAAACATAAATTATATAAAAATAATAAATGGCACATACTTTCTTATTTAATGTTATAATAATATAACAAAATGTAACGAGTACGGCTTTAATTATAAATGACTGCGGCCGAATACTGAAACGTCATTCAAATATGATTGGGACTTAATTATTTGGAACGTCATTAATTTCAAAATTTAGTATGCGAAATTTGAAATTAATGGCGTTCCAAATAATTAAGTCCCACTTCATATTTGAAAGACGTTTCAGTATTCGGCCATAAGCCTGTTGTGGTCTGATGTTTTCATAACCCAAACACAAGTATTAGACACAAAACATTAAGATGCACTATTAGAACGAAGTAGGGTTAATTAATGACATTAAACATAATTAAATGTTAACACAATAAAATAAATAAATTACCTTAAGTATTATATTCAACAAAATAATTTCAGTTTTTCATGTACTTGGTTTCATATACTATGATATACATACATACATATATAAATATATACCCTATTCCAATCGAATAAGGAGTAAAGATGAAAAAACTCTAGATTTACATATTTCATGGGATTTGCTAATAATTCTGCTGTGTGCACTAAAAACAGTTCTTGATTAATTTCTTTTTAATTTTAACTAGCTGATACCCGCGACTTCGTCCTCGTTGCTTGATACATTTACAAAGCAAAAATATACTTTGTTTAAACATGCATCACTGAAAAGACAGTGCATATACAAATCGTTGTTTCTTGAAACTTAAATAACTTTTTATTAAATGAAGATATCGCAATAAATTTTGATAAGGACCAAGTGTCTAAGAAATAAAATTTCGAAAATTTAATTGAGATCTATCCAGTTCTTTTCCCGTGATGCGCGCACAACTGCAGAACTTTATCATATTATTTATATAGATACAAGTCTACAACTTAACTAGTTATAACTGCCAAAGTTCTGATTACAACTTCGCGGACATTAAAGACGCCATTTTCTCGCGAAATCATAGTGAATGTCACAGATTATTCAAGATCTCGACCAATGATATCGCGTGAATTCGCGTTGTCAAATTTGTCTTTACTCCACTTGTGGTTGGAATAGGTTTTTATTTTCATTGCAAAAGATAAATAATTCGATGGCTATAAAGTTATAGACGTGAATAAATATGTTGTAAGAACTATGACATACAAAAATACAAACAAATTTTTGAAACTGATATAAAAAAAATTGTAACGGAATATGGAATAATGATTATAGCCATTTTTAAAGATGAATGATTATGTATATTTAAAGCTTGTACCATTTTTATCATACATATTTATACACTGTAGATTTTTGTAATTGATAAATATATTTGTCATGTTGTAGTTAGCATTGAAAGCAGTAAATAATATAGCGTAAAAAGCGCTTCAAAAATTGTGTTTTTTTAATCCTTCTAAATTCATTTCTAAACGATATTTGAGATTGCGTGTTATTAGAAACAGTTTTAATTATGTCTTACTTTAAAAAAATAAATGTACTTACTGGCATTGTGGATAACAGGGGCAATCTCGGTCGGTCGTTCTGTCGTATCCTTGTCGACACAGCACGCCCAGATCATACCGCCAGAGCACAGATCCATTGGCTTACCGCCCCCCAGCACGCAAGATATGCTTAAACCGCAGGGGTACCTCGCTCCTCTATAACGGCAGGTCTGTGGTATCACTGTAACGGGAAAGAGAACGATGCTCATCATTCTTTATATGTTTAGAAATAATGTTATAGAAATTACTAGAAAATTCTTCTAATACGATGATGATAACCGATATTGGTCTCGGCGGCTAATCTCAAAGGAGACTAGCCCAACAGCCTACTGCACAGGGCATATTATAGTGCACAAGTGTGTACGCAAAAACGGGTGCTATTTATTATGTTACTTTCATAATCCAATGGAACAGCTAACACCATAAGCAACAACTTTAGTTCTACGACTTTTGATGATTTGTTAGATTTTATATTTATACAGAAAAAAGTATTAATTAAATTTCCCGTCCTGTCGTCCTTTCGTTTATGAATGAAATATAGACCTACAAATATCACGACAGTAAGACAAAAACTTGTAAAATAATTTTTTTTTCGGTTTTTCCTATTTTTTTATATTACTACTATTGACATAATAGTTAACAATTAAACTTTGTTTTGACATAACGGTATATGTTAACATCATACGGTTCTGATCCGATCCGAATAAATATAGAATAGTCAAAGCTGGATCGGAATTGAATATGGAACGTAGCGTTAAAGATTAGTAGAATTCATCCCCTGTATGTATGTATTCCATCTCTTTCATTTTGTTGTGATGGAGAATAAAGCAAGAAAATCAGTCACATGCTTATCCACCAACCCGCAATTGAGTAGGAGAGGAGGTCTTTGCTTACTATTAGGAAGTTTTTTTTTATAATAATCATGGAATCTTATAATTCTGTTATGTTGCTTTTTGTGGCTTTTATTATACTGGATTTTGCGCCTTTAATAGCTGAACATGGTAACATAAAGTATTGCATTTGACAATAATTTTTTAACGTATAATTTAAACCGAAAAAATGTAACAAAAACCCTGTCCGATCCGTGAAGTGGTTATTAGATATCGTCAGTCGGTTCTATTTATGTAATCATTTTTAAAATACTAAGCAAAAAGTACTCATAAAAATGTGTACCTGCACGTAAAATTTCAGCTAAATCGGTTGTGTGGAATTGGTTTAAAATTCAGTCACAAGATGTGACCAACAGATACTAAAAAGTGAAGTTACAAAATTGCCATAACATCGTGACTTTTTATCCTCGTATCAAGTTTGAAAACAATTTGTTAAATTACTAGGGCATGAAAGAAAGTCAAATAAAGACAATCATAATGAACTGAACATATAATTAAATATATATCATGTAGTAAATAAATGGGTTATACAAGATACATAAAAGAATATTGCTTAAAACCACAAATCTGATAAACTATCTCATGTAATTAATTTTGAATCCGTCCAAGTTCAATTCTATTTTTACTACTAGTTTCTTCAATCAATAATACTACTAGATAACGCGTCACGAACAAAAACAATACTTAAATGTGGCACTGACCATAAGATGAAGAAAACCATGTAAGGGTTTAATAATTTCAACCTAAACTATGCCTTGTTCCCGAGCAATAAAGTGCGGTTTAGATTGTATTGGCATTCACTTACGATCTTACGCCATGAATGACAGAAAGACATAGGAAATGTACAATAACGGTTGTTCCATATTCAACCTTATTTCGTTAGCAATAAGTTATGATTCTCTCTCTGCGTTGTGTTCCTCATTACTGAGGGTCGTGACCCTGATGAAGTTATGATTGGACCATACTAATTTGAAATAACCTCACAAACGTCATTGTGTTCTTACATTTCGGGTCGTTTTTGAAGCGCTTACCGGTAATCTAGTACATTATTGATCGAAGACTGGTACCAAAATTTTTACCCCTACAATAAGGCGTAAGCTAATAAATATTATTGATGCACTATATACATAGTTACTGCCTCGTTGGTCTAGTGGCTACATGTAAGGCCGCAGACACGGTGGTCCTGGATTCAATTCCCAGGTCGGGACAATAAAATGTTATTGAGATTTTCTGTCGAAATTTCTTAGTAGCTGCCCGGAGTCTGGAAGTTGGAAGTGTGTACACTCCCGTGCCTCGGAAAGCACGTAAAGCCGCTGGTCCAGCGCCTGAACTCTTTCCGCTCGTGTCGGATTGCCGTCCCATCGGGTTATGAGAGTAAGGTAATAGAGAGTGCACCTGTGTCTGCGCACACTCTTGTGCACTATAATATCTCCTGCGCAGTGGGCTAATCTCTCTTGAGATTGGCCGCCGTGGCCGAAATAGGTCTGGAGCACCTTACATAGTTACATATACTATTATATAAAATATTAAGCTATTCCGTTTTATAAAATACGAAGCAGCGCCCTAATAGATTTTCAACAATCATTTATACGCTTAGTCTATGGGCTTTCTTTGGATACAGTACTCTTAAACGGCGATAAAAGATCACTACAAACAAATTGTTCCGTCTATCTGCTTTATTGGATTGCGTTACGTTAACCAATGCACAACCGGCATGGGTTACAAATAAAATCTATTGGATAAACAATTTATATCGAATAACTATAAAGTCTCGTTAATATTCCAAATAAAAAATAAATTATGTTAATTAAAAAAAAAAGCAAAACATTCGCGTGTTTACAAACAACACAACATCGATGAGAGTAAAAGTGCGCGTGCGCAGAGAAATTGATCTATAGCGGCCGTTCACCGTAATAATATTGATCTATCGTTGCGTGAATTATGATGTTTATGTAAGTATTATACGCTATATATAACTTCATTAATATATAACTTCTTTTTTTCAACAAAAAATTAATTACTAGTTTCTGCCCGCAGCTTCACCTTCGTGTAGGTTCTCGTCAAGGTTTATGTACCCTTTGGCACTTTGAACAGTTAAACATTCTTAATTATTATATAAATCTGAAAAGTTCGTCTTAACACGATATCCGTGGTAGATATCCCATTCATTAAGAAATGTTTATGTACTATATAACAACGCACATGGGTCAGCCACCCACCTGATTGGATCAGAAACGATCAACATGGAGGAAGAATAATGATTCTTTTATTTTCTTTATTATCAGAATCTTATTATATTATTATTCTTCTTCTTCTTCCTGCCACTTCTGCCTGTCTCTCGTCATCTCAGTACTTACATCTTTCATACACATATCCTTTCTTACGCAATCCCTCCACACTTTTTCTACCTGCTCCGTCCAGTATATCCATCAACATTCATACTCATCAGTCATCACTTGTTACTGTTAATTTTGAATTAGATTTTGTAGTGTTATGAACACTTGTAACTGACATGCATATTAGATATTAATGTTTTATATGTTCTTTTTGTCAATGTTTTATATGTATGTTGTAAGTGTTCTTTTACAAATAAATAAATAAATAAATCACCCTTCTAGTAACATGCTTTTCATCTCTCCTGATCACAAGCCCATACCACGCTAATCTATTACTCTGCATTCTAATTAATTAAATTAATCTATAATATTCTTAAGCCTTTTAAACATGAAGTACAAAATTGACCACAAAAACCATTAACTATTGAAAAATATCGAAACTAAAATATACAAAAGACTACAACAAAACTGTCTCATGTATAATTCTTCAAGTGGTCTTCAATATACGAGATAACTATAACAAATTAGATAAAAATGATTAAATAACAGTTCTAATATCGGCGTTATTAAGGAAATAATTTGTACTTAGAATTAACTTTCACGACGTAATAATATCATTACAAAATAGAAAGGAACGCCTGACATTTTCGTTTCTACTTTCAGATCGATACAATCACACACAGAACAATATTTTCTTAGCACTATGCTTTTAAAGTCAACAGGATATACAGGCTGTATGTCTATGCTGGATTAGCACTTTGTTTTTAAAGTAAACAGCCTGTATAACTATGCTGGACTAAGATCTCCTCTCCAACGCTACGTCATAGTTGTTTGAATATACATGAGAGATTTATTTAACCTATGCAGCCTACCTTTTGATATTTCCTTTCACCAGTACGAGATGGATTATAAACATAAATTAAGGACGAAAAAATCTTTGATTAAAATTGAAAAACATTGTATTTGTTACTTTATTTGTATAAGAGAGAGGTCGGAGCTTCGGAAACTGTTTCAGTTCACATAAAGCTTTTATTCAAGAAATATATTTAATTATTTATTTGAAAAAGAAGTATTTAGTAGCATCTTTTAGTAAAATCTATCTGATATGTATCAATTACGGATATGCACAGCACTGACTTAGTCTAGTAACTAGATTTTTTTTTGTAATAACATTTAACTTTTTTTAGCTAAATATATTCTGAAAAAGAACAACAACTACATATCTATTTTTAAGACTCTAACAGTACATCGTAAATTTTTCGCTTAAACTATGAGAGCAGCACTACTTGGTGGTAGGGCTTTGCGCAAGCTCGTCTGATATCAGATATTCTACCGCAAAACAGCAACACTTGCTATTGTTGTGTTCCAGTTTGAAGGGTGAGTGAGCTAATGTAATTACAGGCACAAGTCACATAAGATCTAAGTTCCCAAGCGCATTGGCAATGTAATGCCATTGTCTATGACCGTTGGTGACCACGTACCATCAGATGGCCCATATGCTCATCCGCCTTCCTATGCAATAAAAAAAAGCACGGAGTGATATGGTTGGTACTAAAAGTCTAGTTTTCGAAGCGCTAACGTTGTCCTGTATCTGTACTCGGTACGGCCGGCCGATCGGATGGAGGATTAAAGAGTCAGGAAATAGAAAGTGCGCACTATAATATCTCTCGTGGCTAATCTCCGTTGAGATTAGCAACCGTGACTAAAATTTGTTGAGGAAAATTCGTTTGAGCGCAAACATATTGTAAAACTAGGAAAGGCATTTTTATAGGATAGATAGGCGGACGAGCATATGGGCCACCTGATGATATGTGGTCACCAACCTTAGATATTGACGGTGTAAAAATTTGTAACCATCGCTTACATCGCGAATGTACCAACGTTGGGAACTAAGATGTTATGTCCCTTGTGTAATTACACTGGCTCACTAACCCTTCAAATCGGATCACAACAATAACAGCACTAGCTGTTTTGCGGTAGAATATCTGATGAGTGGGTGGTACCTACCAAGACGAGCTTGCACAAAGATCTTCCACGAAGTAAATAAAAACTAATAAATAAAAGGCTTGATATACATATATCTATTGTATTTTATCGACCAATAATGAATACGTTTACCACCCACTAATTAAATATTCTACCGCAAAACAGTAGTACTTTGTATTGTTGTGATCCGGTTTGAAGGAAGAGTAAGCCAGTGGAATTACAGGCACAAGGGACATAACATCTTAGTTCCCAAGGTTGGTGGCGCATTAGGGATATAAGCGATGGTTAACATTTCTTACAATGCCATGTCTATAGGTGTTAGTGATCATTAACAATCAGGTGGCCCAAAGGCTCGTCCACCTACCTATACAATAAAAAAAATACTTTCAATCCGGCTTTCCCTTCCCATCGAATTATGAGATTGGAGGAAGAAAGGAAAGAGAGTGCACCTGTGTTTAAGAACAAACTTGTGCACTATAATTTGTACAGCACTTTGTGTTAGTCTCCTTTAAGGTTGACCGACGTGGCCGGAATCGGTGAGGAGGAAATCGTCATTATCATTCTATTCTAGTAAATAATTTCACGAATTAACAGTACACATCAGCAATAAAACGACTCTTTGGTTATTTATTATCTATCTTGGGTTTGAGTAATTCTCTTCAGAAAAAGTGATAGTTTTATGCCTTTGACTATCAATAAGGCCGCCTAATGTTTTACATTAATTAATGATAAATATATTTTAATATTTTCCTTTACAAAATTATTATGACCAACTTACTTGGTACTCTAATGTATCGTAATTGGTTTTCGTGGTTTCGTTTCACTAATATTAATTAAGATAGATTTTTTTTATTCATTTTTTTCATAAGTATGTAACACAGTCATAAAATATAATAATTAGAAAATATTAAAATAGAAACACAAAAACGTAAGGACTCAAATAATATTAATAAAAAGCACTTTAAACTTTCATTTCGACGTATGTTTGTTCAGCCAGTTAACCAAGCCAGCACTAGAAAAAAAGAGATTCGTCTTGTGTGATACTGATATTATTATTTATCTAAGTTCAATCAAGTTACCGATATAACATAGATATGTTATATCAGTAACTTGTACGATTAACGGCTTAATTCATGAGGTAACAAATAAACAAACAGACATCCACATTTATAATGTAGAGTTATTCTGTAAATTCAAGCTTGAAACTTGTGAAATGTCAGATGTGACAATGAGTGATATGCGACATTGACCATTATAATCATACCATTTCAAGAATGCACGCAACAAAATCGCATTAACCAAAGTCGGGTGTCAACATTTCACATGTGATTGAAGTGAATTCTTAGCACTGCTGAGATTATATAAAGCTGACTAATCTATCTTCTTTTCTTTAATAATACATTAGGAAAAGTTTTTTACAAATCCTATTTTTTTTATTGCATCGATAGGCGGACGAGCCTATGGGCCACCTGATGGTAAGAGATCATCAATGCCCATATACATTGGCATTGTAAGAGATGTTAACCATCGGTTATATCGCCAATGCGCCACTATCCTTGGTAACTAAGATGTTATGTCCCTTGTGCCTGTAATTACACTGGCTCACTAGTTCTTCAAACCGGAACACAACAGTACGAAGTACTGCATTTTCGCGGTAGAATATCTGATGAGTGAGTGGTACCTACCCAGAGGAGCTTGCACAAAAGCTCTACCACCTATTAAACCAAAATCTCTTTTAGAAACATTTACAAATATGATCTTAAATATATACACATAAGAAGTCGCGCTTCACAATATCGACCACTCAAAAATTTAGACTATTGAAATGAGAAGCGTAATCTTTATGTTCTTATATATACAATATATTAAAAAAGCAACTTAAGTAGCTATATTTTATACTCTGTTAAAATATTTGTAAGTGTTGCCACAGTCAATAATTATATATTATATACGGTTATTGCCATAGAGTAATGCTATTCTATTATTATGCTATGCTCTTTGGCCGTCTATTGATCTATAGTCTGTCGTGTATTGCATATAACATTATGTTTTAGAATACAATGCACACACAAGATGGCCCGCTGTAGCGCATAATGCATTCTAGATATACTTTCCTGCTATTTATGAAAAATAAATTATAATAATTAATAATAAATATTATCAAGTAAAGGATTACACTTATAATATAATTATAAAGTAATCAATTGTGAGTCAAATCACGCAACTTATTTTTTGAGCCCCCAAACCGATCTCAATCATTTACAATTTATGATTTACAAGAGATGGTAACTAAATCTGTAAGTTTTCGTTTTGAAATTTGTTTTTTTTTTTAAAGAAGATAAATTAAAGATTTTTTGTGTTATAGATATTAATTAGGCATAATATATTTTTTTTTAAAATAAATAAGTTATATTCCTAATTCATGCTTTTAAAATACTTACTTTTTCCTAATAAATCCATTATTGAGTCATCCTCCTGCGAAGAACTACTGCTGTACGAGCTTTGATAAGAACCTTTCCTTCTGCCCAATGCATCTAATAATAAAATATCCTTCTCTTGTCCGTTTATAGGTCTCCGTCTATCAGACACTTCATCACTCAAATCTAAGTTATCTTGTAAGGTCAAAACGTCATTACCAATATCCGAACACATAGAAATATCGAACGCGATAAATAAAAAAATAAAAACGAATCTTCTTCGAATTTTAAAATTCTGTTTTCCCGCCATCCTGATTGAAAACACGCACATCACTGTCAACACTTTTGGCACATGTTATGGTAAGCGAACTCTTTGGTACACTGTTGGTTATATTTTTTATTATTTACACTTGATGAGATATATATAATTTTTATAATAAATTCTTATTTTTATTCAACCGTTTTCCTATTATTTTTTTAATTTTAATAAATTGATTTATTTTTTTAAAGTTGCATCTTATTTTATCTGTGCAAGACGTCCATGCGCGGGAAGTCAGAATTCGGAAGTAAGCGTTAGGCGCGAGCGTCACGCGCCTTTTTCACTTTCGTTGGTGTAACATTTTCACTGCGTTACGTAGCTAAAACAAACATATATTTATGTTAATCTAACGCGTATAGAATAATGATTGATGATGTCAGGTTATTTCGTAATAATATAATTATAAAATGTTACATTGGCGTTTCATTGATTCGCTTTTTTTTAAATTTAGAACGATTTTAATTAAGATGAAAGTGGCACGTATTATATAAGTTAGAGATAGTTTTTTTTTTTTTAATTTGGAATTGACCAAAGTGTAATTGTTTTTATGATTATTTTATTTTTATTACTTTTATTAATTTGTTAATTATTTTTTAACAGTGTTATTACGTAATATTATTTTGTAACAGGCAAAGTAATATTATTTAATAAGTTATAATTGTCCTCCATTTTAGAAAATAGCTTGTTAAGAATTATAATTAATTGAAGAAGTACCATTCATCAAATCGTGCTGTTGACATTAGGACTTAACTATTAAACATATTAAAATATGCTTGATACTTTATCGAACAATCTTGAACCTTGAAATCTACTTCGAAGAACATAAAATTAGTAATTTTATACAATATTAATATTAATTTTATGCATTGATTAATATTGAATATCAAAATTTATGACTTAAGTTACACAATATTTTAAGTAAAAAATGTTGACTGAGAAAATGTATATATGGATAGAAAGTAGAGATGTCAACATGTGGATTATTCATAATGGCGTTTTTGTTATCATCTTTTTTTAAGAAATTCTCAATTATAAACAAATTCTTATCTATTTAAGTACTTCTTAAGACTTTAAATTATGTAAATAGTAAAAAAATAAAAATGTATGTCAATTTTATATAAAACTATAATTACGGTATTACAGATTATCTTAAACTGTTTAAAATATTAATATCATGCACAGGATAAAACAAATAAAATTATAATTTACGATAAGTATCAATACGATGCAGTCACACTACAGTCAGCTTCTACTTTCGCTTTAGCTTTCCAAAACATACCTTTAAATAATTGCAAAACGCCTTAAATTACATTATATTATACAAGCTAATTTCAACTCTGTCTCCTAAAGGTAAAGTTGATATTTCCTTGTCTCGTAGTAATTATATATTATTCAACTATAGGCGGATATTACAGATTTAAACTTAAAGACTTTGAATATAGAATTTAAATTCGAATGAAAAGTGTGTTAAGGACTGCTTTCTTTAATGACTTATGCTAATGATTGTAAATGCGGTCGGTAAAAAAATATGTAAATATAAATATTGTAATTATGAAAAAAAAAACAATATTTTAAAATTAGAATTTAATTTACTAGTGTTTGTACTCACACATGAGCACTAAAATATTATGCCCAGCGTAGTTGACTAGTCTTCCCTGAGATAGGTCATCGTGGTCGAAATAGGTCTCTTTTTTATAGTATAGGTAGGCGGACGAGCATATGGGCCACCTAATGGTAAGTGGTCACCAACCCCCATAGACAATGGCATTGTAAGAATTGTTAACCATCGCACCACCAACCTTGGGATCTATGATATTATGTCCCTTGTGCCTGTAACTACACTGGCTCACTCACCATTCAAACCGGAACACAACTATACGAGGTACTGCTGGTTTGGGTCAAAACAACATCACCATCATAGGGAGAAGAAAAATCATATGGAAATTTGCAAAAGCCGTTAACAACTGAACTCCTTCTAGTCAAAGAGATTGAAGGAATCAAGAGTACATTCTTTTTTTTCTTTATTGCATAGTAAGGCGGACGAGCATATGGGCCACCTGATCTTAAGTGGTCACCTACGCCCATAGACATTGTAGGAGATGTTGACCATCGTTTACATCGCCAATGCGCCACCAACCTTGGGAACTAAGATCTTATGTCCCTTGTGCCTGTAATTACACTGGTTCACTCACCCTTCAACCCGGAACACAACAATAGCAAGTATTGCTGCTTTGCGGTAGATTATCTGATGAGTGGGTGGTACCTACCCAGACGAGCTTGCACAAAGCTCTACCACCAAGTAGATTATTCCACCACGAACATATTGTTTCTCCACCATATGAAGAAGAGACAATTTCGCACTCAGCCGATGTAACATTGGTTTTATCTTGGGACATTTGTGAGTTACGTCTGCATCCGGTATGCTAAATTGCTCTCATATCTTCGCAATGATTACGAAAACCAGAGACATATGCATACCGTCACGTTCTGTTTCGCATGGTGGTGCCACGTTTATGGTATAAATGAAATCTTTGAAAATAACATTAGAATATGAAGTAATTCTTTTATATAGAGCGTGAGATAAGGTATTAAAAGCGTTCCATTAGTGTTGCACGGGCACCACTGAATTTCAAGTGCTTAATTTGTGTTTATAATTCATCTCGTGCCTGACGGTGACGGAAAACATCGTGAGGAAACCTGCATATGTCAAAATTCACTCAAATTCTGCCACATGTGTATTCCACCAAATCCGCATTGGAGCAGCGTGGTGGAATAAACTCCGAAACAACTCCGCTGTTCATATATGTACAGTAACAGTCTTCTTCAAGGCTTCTTCCCCTCTTTTTGAGAAGAAGTTTTTTGGAGCTTATGTCACCACGGTAATCCAATGCGGGTTTCGAATCAAATCAAAATCAATTAATGAATAAAGAATCATTACACTTACTTATTGATTGTCAAATAAAAACTACCACCGGTAAGGAAAATACATGAAAGGAACCGGCGAAAAATAATAATTAGCGGTTTTAGTTTAAAATTTTTAAATGATAAAAAATAGCAAAGACGCGATCATTTAATTCATGAACTTCCTAATCTATACTAATATATAAAGCTGAAGAGTTTGTTTGTTTGATCCGGCTAATCTCGGGAACTACTGGTTCAAATTTAAAAAATATTTTTATGTTGTATATATTACTTTACTTTACTACCTTTTATCGAGGAATATTCTAGGCTAATTTTTATTAATTATACGCGAGTGAAACCGTGGGGCACAGCTAGTGATGTAATAAAATTTTGCTCACAAGCATTCCTTTCTATTTCAATTTAGCAACTGAATTTTGAATGTTTTCTGGGATTCTATTGTAAAACTGTATACATTACTCCACAGAAGAATTACGTACTCAGTCGAGTAACAGGAGTAATTAATTTGTTTGATCTTTGTGGTAATTTTTATAACATCACTGACAGGATCACAATCGAAATATTAGATATAAATCTTGAAAATGAAAATTTAATTAATTAAAAAAAAAACATTTTGTAAACGATATAAGCAAAGTGATGACTATAATAGTAATATATAATACGGTAGCTTTACTTAGTATTATCTACGGGATGAAGGATGAGTGAGCCAGTGTAACTACAGGCACAAGGGACGTAACATCTTGGTTCCCGAAGCTGGTGGCACATTGTCATGTAAGGTATTGTAAATATTTTTTACAGTAGCAATTTCTATACTATCATTTACAATCAAGTCTATAAGCCATAGTCTATCTATTTTTAACCGACTTTAAAAAAATAGGAAGTTAATTCGGTTGTATTTCTATTACCTCATAACTCCATCAACCCATTTGGATTTTTTTTTAATTCCTTCCTGTACTCCCTGTTTGTTTGAATGTGTTTGAAGAAAATATAGACGATATATTTTTTTAATGGACTTCAGTTTTATTTATTCATTGCTTTTGTTTTTTAAACAGATCATTATAAATTTAAAAAACTAAAGTGTGTTGTTTAAAATTTATTTATTTATTTATTTGACTTATGAATGCAATGTCTATGTAAGTACATAGATATTAAATCTTTATATGTCAATTATCGTTCACATTAAATTAAATTATGTAACAAATTCTTAATAATCCTGTTATATAAATACATAACATGTTTCTAATTATTTATAATTATATATTTGAAAACATATATGTTTTCAAACAGAGAGTGATTTTATTGAATATATAGTAAGTACTTTGTTTTAAATAATCTTGATGTATATTGTAATTATATATGTATTTATTTTAATTGTGTTTAGTACTTATATATTAAATGTTTATGTTTAATCAAACTTACCAATGTTTGTTATTAAATAAAATAAATATATTAAATCACATTTTTAAGTAATTCATTTGGGGCACATTTATATGATTTATTTTTTGTTTATTTATATTATGTATTATTAATTATTATTTACTTATAGTACACGTGTTATATTATATACTACACCCGCGATACTGTCACTCGTTAGACGATACGGTTACCTGATGCAGGGGTTGTTAACATTTTGTAAAATTTAAAAAATGTAATTTGAAGACGACAATAAAAATATATCCGAATAATTAATAAATCTTAAAAAAACGTAATATAAAATTGATCAGCTTATAACGAATTAATTTAAATAACTTACGTACTTATGTAATGGGTAAATAAATAACAAAATTGATTTTTATATCTATGTAAATATACCAGTTATATTATGTGTATATTTTAACACATATTTAGTTATTTATTCATTTCGAGGAAATCTCATTCATATAAAAATAACTTATTAATATTGTATTAAATGTTTTTCAGTTTATTTTGTGAGTTTTGTGTTTAATGATTGAGGTTTTTTTTCTTCACAGGAAGGCGGACGAGCATATGGGCCACCTGATGGTAAATGGTCATCAACGCCCATAGACAATGGCAGTGTAAGAGATGTTAACCATCGCTTCCATCGCCAATGCGCCACCAACCTTAGGAATTAAGATGTTATGTCCCTTGTGCCTGTAATAACACTGGCTCACTCACCCTTCAAACCAGAACAGAACTGTACCAAGTACTGCTGTTTTGCGGTAGAATATCTGATGAGTGGGTGGTACATCTATATCAACAAAAGGGAAATGCTGCTAGTACAATTTTTACTGTAAATATTTTGAATTTTTATTTAATACTTTTGTTTATATTACTGCTACTTATTTTTTAATTATGTTAAAACATATCATAAAAAAAACAAAATTAAATTTTTTATTGTAATAATCCTCCAGACTGATTTGCGTACACAGCGGCCAATCTCATGAGAGATTAGCCCACTGCGCAGGAGATATTATAGCGCACAAGTGTGTGCGCTAATATAGGTGCACTCTCTTTCCTAGCTCTCATAATCCAATGGGTTGGCAATCCGACACGACTAGAATGAGTTCAGGCGAACGTGCTTTCCGAGGCACGGGAGTGTACACACTTCCACCTTCCAGACTCCGGGCTGCTATTAAGAATTTTCTGACAGAAAAACCCAATAACTATTTATTCCAGACCTGGGAATTGAACACAATACCACCAGGTATATGGCCTTATATCTAACCACAAGACCAATAAGGTAGTAAAATTTATTGTTTTTATATAAATAAAATCTAAAGCCTCATATAATGCACAGCACCGAAAAGCAGTTGACCAACCATTACATTTTAATGTCGATTTATAAAACAACAAAAAATATTTCATATTAAAACCAAATGTTGAATACCCCTGCCGGCGCTAGAGAGAGGCGTCTATCCGCGAGAGCGACTCGAAAGCTGCTGGTTTTACTTTTTAAAACTCAAAATGAGATCATTCTAACTTCCGATCTAGATTTGTAGATTAGGACACAATTAGCGACTCGGTAATGACTAAACCCGTTTTTGACACTTCAAATGTATGAGAATAATAAAGTTTGCTGTATTGTATGCTTGTTTATTATATTAGGTAGGCAAACATGTGGGCCACCTGATAATAAGTGGTCATCGCCGTCTATAGACATTAGAACGAATGCGCCACCAACCTTGGGAGTAATCGCCTGTGAATGTATCACTGATAGGCTAAGGCCTCCTCTACTTTTTTGAGAAGGTTTGGAGCTTATTCCACCACACCGCTCCAATGCGGGTTGGTGAGATTCACATGTGACAGAATTTCAGTGAAATAGGACACATGCAGTTTTCCTTTACAGTCAAGTACGGGATTGGAAATTCAGTGCTTGCCCGGGTTTGAACGGACGATCATCGGTTAAGATTCACGCGTTCTAGCCTCTAGGTCATCTCGGCTTTATTATAATTATTATCCGACAGAAATAAGATGATTACATGAAACAAGTTAAATATAAACACATAACATTAAAATAAGTAATATTCTCAAATACAAGTAGTATGCATTTAACATTTATATTTGATAAAGGAGTTTCATTTGATTTGATTTGTAAATTAATTACATATATATATTTTTTTTATTAAATATAAACATGCCTAAATAGCTTAACAGTATTAGAATGGTCTGCCAGGCGACATGAAAGCTGTATATCCTTGTTGCGACGTACATTCGGTTGAACGGTGTAAAAGTTGATGCAGCGCCATCTAGTGATGACTTGCAACAAACAGGACAGTGCAAAAACCTTCTCTTTCTCAAACAATAAATATTAGTGCGTATTTTCATATTGATCAATCGAAGTATATTCATCTTAAGCAGGTTTATGCAAACATTCATTTTTAAGTAGAAAACTTTCAAGTGTTTCAGTCCCAGTGGAACTAATCGTCTCGGCTTCAGTTAACGATTATAGATTTATATCGAAGTGCTACAACACCATCTAGAGGTGAGGTACAACAGCTGAGGGGCTCCTTAGAGCCTTAAGATAAAAATAATTGATGGGACTTATTTATTGAAGTAGTTTATATGACTATAAATCTACAATTCATATGCTTTTTTTGTATAATTAATCATCTAAAAGATATACAATAAATATATGTTATTTTTCTTCAATATAAATATTTATACATAAAGCAGTATTAAACTCGTGGTAAAAAATTGGTTGCCTGTAAAGTCGGTATACGGGCGAAAGTTTTACGTGACAACGACTTTGAGTGGTAAAATAATTTTAATGTGAATATTCATTCGTATAGTAGGAAGAAGGATGAAATAATAGTAACAATTTAAAACATTTATTTATACAAAGAATTATATTTAAAACATTAATTTATACAAAGAATCTCGCACTGAATTTCATATTAACAAAATTTTATTTTTACCTTTACACATACATACGTATTTATACTTAGAAGGGACGCGTGCCCTTCACTTTTTATGTCTGTCTCTCTCGCTCTTAGGCGGGCTAACCATGCCCGAGTGGAAGGGACGCGTGCCTCTCACTCGCTCTCATTGTGAGCGCATAACGTGAGCGGAGCGTAACGCAGTTTCTTGAAGTGTCACCCGGCAAACCAATTTATAAGACGTTGTCACGTCAAAATTCATCAATAAACCAGTATTAAAAACAATTCCGCAAAAAATTACGAAATCAATTGAATATTTCGTAAATAAAATCTAAAATCACTTATTTCCTAATTTTCCAAAAAAGTCGGTCAAGAAAAAGGAAAAAAGATTTACTGAGCTGTTTTCTTTGTTTTATTTACATAAAAAATTTCATTACATAAGTATATAAGTAAAGAGCTGGTTTTATAATTAAACGTCCAACCAAAACAAAGTAATACACTCACAAGACTTTCTCCAACAATACAGAGATTATAAAATCGGTATTATATTATAATATTACGCTCATTACCAATGATAACGTAAGTTAGAAAGTTGTTTTTAGATATCAAACTAAATAAAATCATAACGGCCATTAAGATCAAAGGAAATGTTTTAAGATTTATACGTGACAAGATTCATCATTGTTTTAAATCTAATGTAATGTGTCAGTTTCTTTTTATTTATAAAACAGCTTAAGTGGAATGCTTTTAGATATACATATACGCTTTTATTATAGACACAACATGTAAGTACAGTACCGTATCGTACACGTTTGTACAATAAAGCGACTAGGGTTTTCGCGTACCCGGCTTTTTTTGATACCCGGGTATCGGGTATTATTTTTTCAAATACCCGGGTATACCCGGGTACCCGGGTTTGTGCAAATTTTTCAGAAAAAAGGTTTTTTTTTAATAATCCTGTTTTATTTGACAGTGATGTACGTCAATAAGTCAACTTAACTTATAGTACAATCAGTTACACAGTTTAAAGTTTTTGCTCATGAACTAATTAGGACATAAAATGACTTTCTGCAACAATAAATTCTGTTATAAAATAACAAAAATATAACTAAATAAACTTTCACACTCAGATAGTCTATTCTTAATATTATAAAAAGAAAAGATTTGATTGTTTGTTTGTTTGCTACAATTTCACTCAAAAAATACTACACCCATTTTTAATTATTTCCCCATTAGAAAGCTACATGCATACCGAGTAACATAGGCTATGTTATATTTTCAAAAAAATTAAAGATCCCTACCCTACATAACATGAAACAATGTAACCCAAAGTACATCAAAATGTTGCCTATAAGTCCTATAACAGTTATATTTTTGTGTGCGCTGCTAAAACTGTTAACGATGTATAAATTAGTGTTCTATATAACAACTACTCATTATTGCAAAAATAGTCGGGGCAAACGAAGCAGGCATCTAAAGGCAACCCCTCGCTGTAGACTTTTGCAACATATAGGAACTGAATTTTTTTTTTATTGCCTAGGAAGGCGGACGAGCATGTGGGACACCTGATGGAAAGTGGTCACCAACGGCCAAAGACTGGCATTGTAAGAGATGTTAACCATAGCTTACATCACCAATACGCCACCAACCTTGGGAACTAAGATGTTATGTCCCTTGTGACTGTAATAACTGGCTCACTCACCCTTCAAACCGGAACACAACAATACAAAGTATTGGTGTTTTGCGGTAGAATATGAGTGGGTCGTACCAACCCAGACGAGCTTGCATAAAGCTCTACCACCAAGTATAATTCCAACTTTAACGCCGACCACTTCCATCTTGAGACGGCGAAGCGGGCCTTGCTCTTTCTAACCGAGACCCAGATATCATCTCGAGCGGACACCTCATTCCTCTCCTACCCGAGGTACAAGTTGGAACATTCCTTTGTACCTTGGGTACCTTTGTACTAGGGTTTTCTACCCGGGTACCCGGACCCGGGTATACCCGGGTATTTGCAATTTTTAGGACCCGGGTAATATTTCATGCCGGACCCGGGTACCCGGGTACCCACTTTGATCAAAGAATCCATAGAAATTCCCAGAAAATTATTACTAAGCAGCGTTAGATAAAAAGTGTTTTTAGTTCTTTTTTTATGTAAGAAGAGGCAGACGAGCAGGAGGCTCACCTGATGGAAAGGGCCCATCACCGCCCATGGACATCTGCAACATCCAAGGACATGCAGGTGCGTTGCCGGCCTTTGAAGAACGAGTACGCTCTCTTCTTGAAGGGGTTAATGTCGTATCGGTTCGGAAAAGTCGCCGACGAAAGCTGGTTCCACAGTGTTTGTACGAGGCAGGAAATGCCTTAAGAAACGCACTGTTGTGGATTTCCAGACATCGAGGTGGTGAGGATGGAATTTTGAGTTCAGGCGCGATGTCCGCTGGTGAAATTCAGCGGCTGGGACTTAGCCAAGCAACTCCTCAAAACACTCCCCGTGTTAAATGCGATAGAGACTGCAGAGTGACCCAACATCTCTATGCAAATCCAAAGAACCAAGCCGGTCGGTAATAACTTGATCATCGACAATTCGAACTGCTCTACGTTGAATGCTGTCAAAAGGAAGAAGCTGGTACTGGGGAGCTCCCGCCCAGAGGTGAGATATGTACTTCATATGGGGCCGAATTTGCGCCTTGTAAAGTTTTATGCGATGAGCCGCGAAGTACTGTCTCACCTTTTTGAGCACTCCAAGCTTTTCGGCTTGGAAGCCAATTTGGCTTAAGCTTCCAATTGACCGCGAAACTGAACGACGTTCGAAATCTCGACGCCAAATATGCCGATACTGGCTGCGGCAGGGAGAGAAGTGTTCTCAAAGGAGTGTTCTCAGCTTTTAGGCGGTTCCCCCCCGCGTGGGATCTCCACCTTGTCGTGGTGGGGGGGCTCAGTACCCGTGGTAAGGTCGGCCACGGGGAAGCTAAGCGGGATCCCGGACGTGGGGCGCTCCTCGTGGGCCTCAGGAGGAGGCTTGCGTTGGATGCGCCCAGGTGGCGGGTGCGGGGGACAGTTCTGTCTGTCCCTCGCAGTCGGGAGTGATCGCGGGAGGAGAGGCGTGTCGGTGTTGCGTTGCCGCGCGCCCTATCTCCCGCGACCAAATGGGGGCGCACCATTTGTGCGTTGCGGTGGGGCCGCAGAGGAAGAGGAGATGCGGTGTTGTCAGGTTGCCGTCCTCCCTGTCCTCTGCGGCCGTCAGGGTGTTTTTTGGCGGCGGAGCCCAACATCTTAATCCGTCCCCAAGGAGTTTGTAGCCTTCAGGCTATCCGTCGGGGTGTCAGGGTAGAATGCTCACGCGACCCCTTGGCACCCCCATAAAGGCGGTGAAGTATACGCTGTGGTTTTAGTGGGTATTACGGCCTTGCACTTCAGCCGTCGAGTCCCACATAACCCCCCGCTTTTCATCTTGCGGGGGGTATGCGTAAATGCATTTCCACAGCGAAAAAAAAAAAAAAAAAAAAAAAAAAAAAAAAAAGCTTTTAGGCGGTTAACGCGCAAACTTGAGTCTTATTGGGGTACAAAGTAGGGTTTTCGCGTACCCGGCTTTTTTTGATACCCGGGTATCGGGTATTATTTTTTCGCGACGTTATCGCTTAGTAGCGATTTCTTCCAATGTTATGGTTAGAAATCTATACTAATATATTAAGCTGAAGAGTTTGGTTGTTTGATCTGGCTAATCTCAGGAACTGCTGGTTCGAATTTAAAAAATATTTTTTTGTTGTATTGTCCTGGTTATCGAGGCTCTCTTTCTCTAGACTCTAGGCTGATTTTTATTCATTATATTTTTATTAATTATACGCGGGTGAAACAACCGGCACAGTTAGTTTGTAATAAAAGAAATGGCCAGGTGTACCAAAACTATAAATACGTATCTCTAGAAATACGTTCTTATAAAATTAAACTTATATAGACATAAATGTACACACATTAAATTAATAATGTATAATATGTACTAGTATACTTTTAATTTGGTAGAACATGTGTGTTTGTATGTATGTTTATAGATTAATCCGTAACTGGTGGTAGGATTTTGTGCCATAAATTATTCTATACCTTCTAGTACTCACGTCGTGATGATATTGTCGTGTCAATTGTGATAGTGTTTGAGCCTGTGTAATTACAGGTACAAAGAATATCTTATATTAGAGCAGTGTTTCCCAACCTTTCTTAGGCCATGCCCCATCTTAACATTTCTAAAATTTGTATGCAGCGGGCATATGATATTTTTAATCTTTATAAATTGTTTTGTTCCCTTAAGAAATGTAAATGATAATTTTTAGGAAGAAATTACTATGAAATTGTTATCAAAATAATTTTAATGAAGGAGAAAGGGTTAAAGTCTTGTCGAGTCCATTTTTAAATTGCCCCCTTAACTATCAAATTGCCCCCCTGTGGGGCGTGGGCCCCACGTTAAGAAACACTGTATTAGAGGATATCTTAGCTTAGAGGATTGTCAAATGCATACATAATTAGCTAATCTCTTTTGTGTTTGGTCACTGATCAGAGGGAAATCATCACATGCAACATACTTGCATCTGACACGTATGCAGCTCTCCTCACGATGTTCTCCATCATCATCGACAGGTGATTCACTTGGTGGTAGCGCTTTGTGCAAGCTCGTCTGGGTAGGTACCACCCACTCATCAGATATTCTACCGCAATACAGCAGTACTTTGTATTGTTGGGTTCCGGTTTGAAGGGTGAGTTAGCCAGTGTAATTACAGACACAAGGGACATCTTAGTTTCAAGGTCGGTGGCGTATTAGCGATGTAAGCGATGGTTAACATCTCTAACAATGCCAATGTCTATGGACGTTGGTGACCACTTACCATCAGGTGGCCTATAAGCTCGTCCGCCTCCCTATTTCATAAAAAAGACGAATACAAACACAATTAATCAGTAGTTTGCGAAGTTCAAACCTGCTATCGTCGTTTAGAAGTCACTGAGCCATCTCGACTCTAACTATTAACTAACTATTATTAACTATTCATATTTTTTTTTATATAAGAGGGGGCAATCGAGCAGGAGGCTCACCTGATGGAAAGTGACTACCACCGCCCATGGACATCTGCAACATCCGAGGACTTGCAGTTGCGTTGCCGGCCTTTAAGGAAAGAGTACGCTCTGTTCTTGAAGGTTTTTATATCATATCGGTTCGGAAATGTCCCCGGAAAGTAATTCATACAAAAATGTCCCCAGAAAAGTAATCCATACAATTATAAATCAAATGTTATGTATGAATCACACTTACGTCCAATTTCATCGAAGAACTTTGACTTCTTCGTGCTCGATACGTCAGTATGTCCCCATTTCGTATCCTTGTCACTTTCACCGTCATTGTCGCTGTGACTAATTAAATTATGTAATTCGTCCGGCACCTTCGGTTTTGCGGATTTGTATTTTAAATTTTTTAATTCACCATTTTCGTCCAGAATCGTTATATCCTCGTACGTATTCACAACATCGTTATCGTTTCCGAACGTTTTTATAACTTTTCTATCAAATTTTTGTTCGTTTAAAAGTCTAATTAAGGCACTATTTAAATTATTGTTTGCAAAATTTTTATTGTTTTGTAATTTTTCGTTTATATTATCGTCGGATTTCACGATATTATGCTTTAATAATATCATTATTATCAATAAAACCACATTATTAACATATTCACCCATATTAGAATAATAATTAAGTTTATGTCAATAAATAATTAATCTTAGAAAAACATCACTTTAAATAACTTATGACATCACAAACTTCACTTTATTTAAGTTATTTAATAACTTTTTATTAAATAATTATTATGTTAAGTCAATATTCACTTTTTTTCAATTTAACTTTTTTCTTAGTTCCTACACTCAAAGTACCTATCAAAAGTCCAAAATTTTAATTCGAACAATAATTTGTTTTTATTTTTTAAATTAGCCACATTCTCCTTTTTTATTAATGTTATTTTTTTTAATCACACCAAATAATCTAAAGTCGCACGGTAATTCGAAAATCGAATGTTTTGTTTTTTCTTGTCACAATTTTTTTTTATTTAACTTTTTTTTATTACACTAAACTATTAAGGCAAAGGTATTAAAATTCACTTCACGGCCGGATTAAAAAGTTGGTAATTTTTTTTTAAAAGCGAAAGTAATCCGCTACGCTGAGACGTCGTTCTTGTGACGAAAAATCAATTCGTTTGAGACGAGTTTTGGAGAAGTGAGTTGTTTACATAACTGTTAGGCTTTGTCGAAATCGGCCTAACGCTTACAAACCGTTTTGTTCGTCTATTGATAATAGATATTTATATATAAGAACATTTATTGTTAGCATTTAATAATTACAATAAAGAGTAAAGTAACAAAATATTTATGTAAAGTTTTGCTTATCAGATAACCATGTGTCACATTTTCTCTTGATGAATTCCTTCATCATAATTTTTGATTGATGGTAGAGCTTTGTGCAAGCTCGTCTGGGTAAGTACCACCCACTCATCAGATATTCTACCGCAAAACATCTGTTATTGTTTTGTTCCGGTTTGAAGGGAGAGTGGGCCGGTGTAATTACAGGTGGAAGGAAAGTAACATCTTAGTTCTCAAGTTGGCGCATTGACGTGGTAAGCGATGGTTGACATTTCTTACAATACCAATGTCTTTGGCTGTAAGTGACCGTTTACCATCTGATGGCCCATATGCTCGTCCGCCTACCTATTCAATAAAAAAATATGTGTGGATGTGAAAAAAGACTCACGGCCAGCGCTGGTAGCTTAAGGACCTACATAACCGTAAATGAGTGAGCCAGCGTAAATACAGGCACAAGAGACATAACAGCTTAGTTCCCAAGGTAAGTGACACGTCATAGAGGATGTATGAAATGGTTAATATTTCCTACAGGGCCAATGTCTATCGGCGATGGTCCACCTTCAGCATACCCATTGACCAGCCCACCTACATAATTCATATGTAGCGACATCTATCTCGCCACCTTCGAACTATGACCAGACGTATCCTACATAAATTATTTGATTGAACATAAATACAAGAACCCGACAACAATCGTTGGGGGGCAGTAGCCCACCAGACACAACACCCGTCTGGTCGGAGGATCCTCCCTTTTCAATGGTGACTCCTCGCCAAACATATATTAAATAATACTATACTTCTTTGCTACATATTATTATAATAAGGAAATTATCCTTAATTCATTAACAACGCTCACTGTATGTATTTATAATTGTACTCTATATTTATTATGACCGAATACTGAATCGTCACTTAAATATTAAATGTAACTTAATTATTTGAGACGCCGTTAATTTCATATTTCGCATACTAATTTAGGAGCTTCTCAATGTTAAGTAGCGTTTAACTTTGAGGGACGAGTCAGTATTCGGCCGTTAGTCTCTTAAATTATTTTCACACCGTCCTGTGACGTCCATATATTTTTTAGTTATTAATATAGTATAACATCAGCCAGTATTAAATAACAAGTTATGTTTGCTTACATAATCTGTGGTTAATTTTAACGATGATTACATCCGTCCACTTATTATTGCCTTAACTTTCTCTTTAAATAGCTTTAGCCGTAAAAAGTTATGGTATTTTTTATTATAATCTGTTCAACAGACAAGCCAGCGTTTTCTTAATTATCTATATCAGTTTCAAAACAGGCATAATGGTTTATTTTTTAATCGATCGGCTTAAATATTAAATAAAATATATTATGATAAAATAAATAATCATGAAGATCTAACAAATAGACAAAAAATATAGATAATATATTTAGAATACTGAATTGAAAACTGATTTTATAAGATTTCAATTCAGTATACTAAATATATTATTAATAAATAGAACACCAAATCATATTAATTTATGTAAATTACTCACTCAATTACTCTTACTTTAAATCCAAATAACACATTATTTTGAACACATTCATCAAATCACAAGCCGCGCCAATAATCAATTATGGCGGCGGTTTTAAATTAGCGTACTTCTTTTTTTTTAGCACTGCTGTTTAAATATGAACCAAGGGGTATCCTAACTATATAATAATAATAATATACTTTATTTCAACCAACATGGATCATATATTGTTAGTAATACAAGTAACTTAAGCCTATGTGTTAGTAAATTCTAAAGACTACTTTAACCTAAGACAGGATCGATTTGTCAGCACATGAATCCTACAACAGTGGTTCAAGTACAAACAATTGAACCTGTCAACGAATACCCTCAGGACCTATAACATCAATAAATCAGGATAATAAGGTCCTCCAGACCGATTTCGGCTACGGCGGCTAATCTCAAGAGAGATTAGCCAGGCACGGGAGTGTACACACTTCCAACTTCCAGACTCCGGGCTGCTACTGAGAATTTCTCTGACAGGAAACCACAATAACTATTTATTGGCCCGACTTGGGAATTGAACCCAGGACCACCGAGTCTGCGGCCTTATTTCAAACCACTAGACCAACGAGGGAGGCATATAATATATTCTATTTGGGTAAGACTTATTTAGGTAGGGCTTTACCACTCATCAGATATTGTTTCGTTCCGATATGAAGGGTGAATGTAGCTCTCCCTTGATCATAACATCCTAGTTCCAGGTGGCATATTGGAAATGCAGTGTCGACCACTTACCATAAGGTCGCCCGTTTGCTCGTCCGTAAAATTAAAAAAAATTAAAGCTAACATGTCGAAAATACGTAATAATATTACGATTAATTTATAGATTTTTATCAAAGTATTTATCAAAAATTATCACAAAAGAGTTTAATCGGATAATGATTACTATAATTTTAATATTGATTGTAAAAATATTATATCTTTAAGGTTGATTAAATTTTTCAATAGGCCTTTTAAATATATGTATCTCATTGATGACCTTAAACAATATGTCTCTATATATCTGAATAAATAAATAAATAAAATTGAAGTGTCTATCAACCATGCCATTTGTCTCGTTGAATGATTGAAAGTTTGATATTACTTATCAATCACCCAGGCGAAATAAGTAAACAATCCCTTCTTCTTCTTCTTCTAAACCTTCTTCCCCATTCAGCCGGGGGTCGGGTCACCTAGTACGTCTGCGCCAGAGAGCTCTGTTCTGGCTTGTCTGTGTACTCAAATTCTCTTCCCGGGCCTCTTTTTGCATGTTTGACCACCAGACTCTTCCCCCGGTCGGTCTGGGTTATTTAAGTCTTTCTTGGTCATCTTTACGTCTCAGGATGTGTGAAATAAGTAAACAAACTCATCTCCGAAAATTCTAATAAACAGAATATGAGATGCTTGCTGTACTCTCTGTAGAAGACTTGAGGAGTTTTTATTGCAATGTGATCTTGTACTTACCATCAGATCGTCAACTTGTTCAAGTATTATATAAGTATATAAGGAATTATCTGCATTGTACAAAAAAAAATATTTTTATAAATAAAATTTAATACTCAATGTAAATTACTGTTTATGACATGTACTACTACTAGATAACGCGTCACGAACAAAAACAATACTCAAATGTGGCCAAAAATAAAATGAAGAAAACGAAAATTTCAACCTAAACTATGTCTTGTTCTCGAGCAATAAAGTGCGGCTTAGATTGTATTGACATTCACTTACAATCATAGGCCATGAATGACAGAAAGACATAGGAAATGTACAATAACGGTTGTTCCATATTCAACCTTATTTCTTTAGTAATAAGTTATGATTGGATCATACTATTTTGAAATAACCTCACAAACGTTTAACATTGTGTTCTTAATTTTCGGGCCGTTTTTAAAGCGCTCACCGCTAACCTAGTACATTATTGATCGAAGATTTTTGTATTATAATTTGCTTTTTGTCTCATTTTTCATCTGTGCCATTTCTCTAAGTTTTCTTCTCAAAATTTTCCCGCTTGGATTCTTCGGTATTTCCTTGAGAAATTGAACTCCGCCGCGGAGATGCTTTGGGTTTGATAGCTGTAACAAATGTATTTTTTTTAAATTAAATGTTTTCCTAAGAATATTAACTTAGGAAATTAATTTCATTTGAATTTTGATATGGAAATAACGAGTATTGTATTAAAAAAATTACCTTATGTTTTACAAGATTTTTAATATCATCTTCAGTTACATTAGCTTCTGGTTGTAGTACGATATAAGCACGCGGTACTTCCCCCGCATCAGCGTGGGGAATCCCAACAACTCCAGCGTCACGTATACTTGGATGTTGGAGCAAAACCGCTTCTATTTCTGCGGGTGGTACCTTCGAAGGGATTATTGATTAAATTATTTACTATAGGATATTTACCAGCTGTGATTAATAAGATGTGAATGTCAATGGGCTTACGCCTCTTCTTCTTTTTTTAAGGGGAATATTTGGAGCTTATTCCACCACGCTGCTTCCATGCGGGTTGGAGAAATACACATGGAAGAATTTCAATGAAATAAGATATATGCAGGTTTCCTCACGATGATTTCCATCATTGTCAAGCACGACGAATTATAAACACAATCAATTAAGCACATGAAAAATTAGTAGTTTGATATTCGACCCACGGTCATTGGTCATTGATTCACGCTAACCACGGAGCCATCTCTGATCAAACTAAAACTACACCATCTCTGTTGGTTCGTTGGTACGTTGGTGTCGTAAGGTGATGCGATCAGCAACTCAGATCTTAACCACTAATAAGGTGATGTTAAGGAAAAGCACCAGCAAAAATATTCCTATGGCAGCTACCCGAAAATTAAATTTAAAATATTTAAAATACACGACGCTGATCAAATAAATGTGGTAAATAAACAGGATAATGACGATTCTACAAGCGGTCTACTGTTACGATTGCGATTAGGTCTTCTCGGTTTCTTTGTGCTGAGATGGACGAAAGAATGCGTGGTTATTTCGAAGATCATTGCTTTTAGATTCATGTCGTGTTCGCTGATAGGAAACGTCGGCGTCGTAACGAAATCTGCATGTGTCGAATATAATTCTGACGTATCTATTAAATTTCTGGAACAGCGTGATTGGATACGATCTGAACCTTCTTTAGGGTTCTATTAACTTAATAGTTTTTTTTATATGCGATCGTTAGTGATCACCAACGACCATAGATATTGGCATTTTAAGAAATGTTAACATCGCTTTCATCGCCAATGAAAAATGCACCAAATGCATTTGGTGCATTTGTTGGTGGTCCAACATTGAAAACTAAGATGTTATATCCCTTGTACCTGTTTGACCTCACTCATCCGTCAAAGCTAAGCCCTATCGCCAGTAAAAAATGCTATTCATGGACTATCTATGCAATTTTATTTATTATTCGCGAAAGAGAGAATTCGATATTGAAAGGGAATAACAATTTACCTGATAACCCTTGTACTTAATGAGTTCCTTTAATCTATCCACAATAAAAAAGCATTTGTCTTCATCGTAGTAACCGATATCACCAGTTTTGAAGAACCCTTCATCATCAAAGTCCTCTCTTATATCTTTTCCGACGTAGCCCTTCATGACTGAAGGACCTTTTACGTAGATTTCTCCAGGTTCATTGACACCTAGCGGCTTTTTTGTTTCTATATCTACAACCTTTAATTATGAAAAAAAAAAGTTATAAGTCTTATTAGCTTGGAGCTTATTCCACCACACTGCTCCAATGCATGTTGGTGGAATACACATGTCACAGAATTTCAGTGAAATTTGACACTTGCACGAGATGAAATATTATAATGACAAATTAAACACATGAAATTCAGTGGTGCTTGCCCGGGCTGAAACCCACGATCATCGGTTAAGATTCACGGGTTTTTACCACCTTGTCATCTCGGCTTAAATTTATTTACGGCCGTTAAAAATGGATTTTAGTAACTTTACTCAGAAACAAGATTAAGTCAAAACTTTTATTATATCTTGTGTTCGCTTAAGAAACTTTTATTTTATGGGTAATTTATTTATAATCTGTGACATTTAATATAACGTTATGTTACTTGATTTGATTATTTTTTGATTAGTTAAAAAATAATACTGGACCTTAATAATAAAACTAGGTATGGCACATCCAACGCTGCCTGTTTTAGACAAGTGTGCTTTATCATACGTGGTCCTAGTGACCGCTAGTGTGGCCTCTGTCATGCCGTAGCCTTGTAGGACATTTCTCACATTTGGAAATCTGATGAAAATAAAATGAACCGATTATTTTATCACTATCAAACATTGCGTAGCGGTTGTTAAACATATATTTTACTCTTTCTGTCATTATTGATTTGACATTTGAGTGAAGGAGACAGCAATTGTTTAACTAATCACCCGTTTGAAAGTTTATGAGAAATGCCAAGGCTGTTTATAGAAATGCCATATTATTTTATGTAATCATAAGAACACAGACTATCTAAGAATAATGATGACGACTCGATCTGTTTCAACTAAAACGTGGATGGTGAGCAATTAACGAAGTTTTCGTGATGAGCTTAATTTTTATCAATGAATTATATTTCCAGCTTTTTTTTGTAGTATAAAAAGGCAGACGAGCATATGGGCCACCTGATGGTAAGTGGTCACCATCGCCCATAGACATTGGCATTGTAAGAAATGTTAACCATCGCTTACATTGCCAATGCGCCACCAACCTTGGGAACTAAGATGTTATGTCCCGTGTGCCTGTAATTACACGGGCTCTCTCTCCCTTCAAACCAGAACACAAAAAAAGCAAGTACTGCAGTTTTCTGGTAGAATATGATAAGTGGGTGGTACTCCCACAGACGAGCTTGCACAAAGCTCTACCACCGAGTATCTTGGTTGTACAGACAAACATCCTTAGAAATGCTGTATTTATTTAATAAAATTATGTTATGTATATCGACCAGCTCCCAATGAAGCATGGGGGTATAAACTCACGAAAAATCTCTCTCTCTCTCTCTCTATCTCTCTCTCTCTCTCTCTCTCTCTCTATCTCTCTCTCTCTCTATCTCTCTCTCGCTCTCTAATCTTTTGAGAAATGTGTTTTGGATAGGACTTGCGTGGAATTCGTTCTAAGTGATCGTGTACATCAGGGAAGGGATAACTGTGACAAATTTCAAGTCAATTGATCGGGTAGATTAGGAGATTTCGTGAAGAATGGTATTTTGCTTATACATAAAGAACTGCTGACCTTCTTGCTAGTTTTTCTTTCTACATTACGAATTAGATTCTTCGATAAGAGTTCAGTTAGTTAATATATTATTTTATATAGATTACCTATCTGTAACTGCTCTTATCGTGTCGCTACGCAAGGGCGCTGCGCCGGAGTACACAAACTTCACCGCGCTGACGTCATAGTTAGCTTGATACTTACAAAGTGCCACTAGGACTGGTGGCGCAACTACTATTTGGGAAATCTGAAAACAAAATGTACTCAGAGATTGAAATATGGGGGATTTAATTGAACGTAACGATTTCCATATTTTATTCTAACTTTAAATAATTGTTTTGTAAAGGTAAAACATTCCTATACGATTTTTTTACACAGTTGTAAGTAAATGAGGTGAATGACACTTGGCACAAAGTTATAATAAAAATGCAGTGATAATTGTCCGGATTATTATGCTCGGATATATGTATATATTATGTTTGAGTAGATAATACTTTTAAATATAAACTTACTTTATATCTTTCAATTGTCTTTAAGTAAAGATCGCATTCAAATTTAGGTAAATATACGAAATAGCTACCACTCGTAAATATTCTTAAATTACCCAATAGACCCATGGTGTGGTACCACGGGGTTATAGTAAGAGACGGCTCTTTAGGGTTCACGGTGCTTGACCTAAAAAAATAAAATGTAAATAAACTTTTTTTTTTTATAAATAAAAAATAACTTCTGTCACGATATTCTATCAATAAACAGTTAGGAATATGTAAAAAAAATAAAATAATAAATGGTCAATGATCCCATCTCAATCTTTCATCTCTTTCATAAGATAGTTCTGACATAATACAATCGTGGGTGAGTAACTGCAGGCTTATTTGGGTGCAAAAAACGTTCACCCACGGTCTTGTATACAGGTCTTACAACGAAGCCCAGTGGTGAGAGATTGGTACGATCGTGTCATAGCTTTTATTTTGCGTCAACGCCGCTGTACGTCGTTACTATCGATGGATGCGGTCAAGTGCCGGTTGACCTGAAAAAGAGACAGAATGCTATTCTGTCTTCGTTACACAGTACACTCTTCTATCGTCTTGCATCTGGCAGCCGTAAATTGAACAGAACAGCGCAACAATTTGGCACCCCCACTACTGTCGTTGTAAAACCCGCGTATAAGACCGTGGGCGCAACAAACGTTCACCGTGCGTTGACATTTACTCTTTTGACATTGACAGGTGACAGGTGACATTACATTTTAAATCACGTGATCGTGATGGCACGCTATCGATGATAATATACTATAGTTAACATTTTTATTACTATTGTCTATTGGCAAAGGTAGCCTATTTTATTCCATCCTAAAATTAATTTAAAAAATACTTACATATTACACGTTGTCAAGATATTCAAATGTGTCAACATGACACCCTTGGGCAATCCCGTCGTCCCAGACGAGTACAGTATAAGAGCTGTATCTGTCTGTCCCGTTACATCAGATGTTGTAAAGTTTTCCAGTGTAAGATTCGTGTTACCTTTAGCTAAATCGTTATATAAAATTGTATTTGGCGGTCTGTCTGTACCGAATATAATAATTTTCTCCATATATGATAGACTTCGTAAGGTATTTTCGTGTATCTTGTAAGCGAGTTGAGAACAAAATATCATTTTTGGTTTCGATATATTTAAAACGTGGGTCAGTTCATCTGAAACACAAAATCGTTTAAAAATTTAGAAACTACTTGTAGTAGGGCTTTGTGAAGGTCGTCTGAGTATCACCCAACTGCTCACCGTCTATTATACCTACAAGCAGTAAAACTTGTGTTGCTGTGTCCTGAGGCCCTAGCCAAGTTGACATTCTACAATTGTAAACGCTAAAATAGATTCTAATCAAATGTATGAGAATGACCACGTGACTTTGAATGGTTAATTAGCTACCATTATTACAAGGACGAATGACTAGTACTATCACAATTAAAATTCTTATTTATTTATCTTTGTATTTGTGTTTGGAACCCAAGGTCACGTGAGAAACGAAATAGCGTTCATACTGTGCCTAACGTGTGCTACAAAATGCGATGCGTTCCAATTTAGGAGATAGGTATAAAGATGGTTGAGGTGTTTTTCGTATTGAATAATGCCCAGGCTATGTGTTCAGGTTTTTTTAAATCAAGACCTGTTTGCTATACATCTAAACCTGGAAATACGGCATTAATAAAAGGCATAACATTCATTACAGTACATTTTAATTTACTGGAAAAAAAGTTCAACAACATTTTTTTTTTTTCTCTCTCTACCCTCTCGAAAGAAACAGTGTTGAAAATCGCGTCTAATATTTTGTCTTGTATAAAATATAAATCATACGAAAAGTGACCTACACTTAGTTCTAACGTGTCTATTTAATATAAATACAAGTACTTAAATAATAAACATCGCTAAAAAACCACGATAGTGAAGTGCAGTGAAAGTCAAAATACCATAACGGTTTTGTGTCGGATTTGATTACCCGTGTTATAAAATTTAGCAAAATGAAGTGTTTTCAATGTGAAAATGATCACACGGATGAAAATGCGGTGCAGTGTGATGGTTGCAAAAGAAACATATGCTTACAATGCAGTAATTTAACGAGCAGTGAGGCGCGCGTAATGGGATTAAAAGGCAAACGTACACTCCTATATTTGTGCCCGCCGTGCCGTGAAGCTTTGTTCCAGGTGCCAAAACTTATCAAATCCTACGATGGACTGCGGGAGGAAGTGAACGACATAAAGAAACAGCTGTCTGAGTCGAAAACAGCACCATCACCCGCGCCGGTACCGTCGATTACTTCGCTTCCTGATACCAACGCATTGCTCGAGGAACTAGCAGAACGTGAACGAAGAGCTAACAACGTCATTATGGTTGGCATTAAGGAGAGTGAATCTGACAATAACAGTGATAGAATTTCATATGATGAGTTATGTGTAAAGAAAATCCTATCTGATATCAATACGGAAAGTGACCATTCTCTAAGTGTAGTGAGGGTGCTGCGCCTGGGTCGCCGCGAGCCTGGCTGTGGAAAGCCTCGTCCAATCAAGGTGGTGTTCGGATCCCGCCAAGATTCTCTTTGGGTGCTTAAGAACAAAAGTAAGCTCAAAAAGGAGGTAAGAGTATATGATGATAAAACACCTAAACAGCGTGAGGAATTGAACAAACTCCGTGAGAATCTGAAAGTTAGGATCGAAAAAGGAGAAAAGGACCTTACTATAAAATATATAAGAGGCACCCCTAAGATTATTCACCAAAAAAACTAGCAAACGAACATAAGAATCCTTATTCGAATCTCACTTTCATGTACACTAATTTATTTTCTCTACCCCCAAAATTTGATCTTTTCCTACTTTATGTGAACATAAACAATCCTTGTATTGTGATTCTTACAGAAACATGGCTTAATTACAAGGACCGCAATAGTACTTACAACATACCGGGCTATACTTTGTTCAGAGCTGACCGAAAGCATAAAAAGAAAAAGTCTGAAGGTAAAACTAGGGGAGGCGGTGTGGCAATGTATGTGAAAGACTGTGTGAATGGTGTGCCAATTGTGGCCAGATTGAACAACAAATATATGAGTGACGATATAGAAGCACTCTTTATTGACATTCAGTGTGACACACACCATTTTCTCGTTGTAGGTGCATACAGACCAGATGATAAAGATGAAAATATATGGAGGCCTCGGGATATAAAACTGCTCTCCAGAATTTCTGAAGCCTCTGAAAATAACACAGTAATTGTGGCTGGTGACTTCAATTACCCATCTTTAAAATGGCCTTTACATACCGATCAATGTCTATCAGGACCAGAGGAGCTCTTTGTCAACATGTATTTAAATAGTAACCTCGTCCAATTGGTTCACAGCCCTACAAGGTTTCGACAAGGTCAGGAGTCATCTCTACTCGACCTAATATTGGTCAACGAGGATACACTCATAAATGAAATAAATCATAAACCTCCGATTGGGAAAAGCGATCACTGTGTACTGGAATTTAATCTACAACTTCTACTTAAAAAAAAGGATATAAACCCAAAAATAAAACGATACTACCAATTTGTTGATTTTGAAAAATACAATTCTGACTTGGAGAAATATCTTAAGGAAATAAATTTCTCAGCTGATACTGCACAACTCTGGTTGAGTATTTCAGATGCTATCAATAAAGCCTCTAACATACACGCCCCGGAGAAGAAAGTAAGAAATAAAACCAAAAATAAACCATGGATAAATAAGGATATATTAAAACTAGTTACGGAAAAGAAGACACAATGGGACATGTACAAACTTAATAGGACTAATGAAAACTACATGAAGTATAGAGAGGTTAATAACAATTGTGTATCCCTATCTAGGAAGCAAAGAAACATTTACGAAGAAAACATACTTGAGCTTGGAGACAAAAGTTTTTACTCATATATCCGTCGATGTGCCACCGATAAAGTGACTATTCCACCAGCATTGCGTAATCACCAAGGTGACTTGGTAACAGAACCAAGTGATATTGCTGATGTCTTTGCGGAAGAATTCCAGAAAGCCTACTGTAAGGAGCCAGACACGAACCAATGTACTGATATTACTACAATAAATAAGGTAAAAAATAGCTTATGTGATATAACATTTTCAGTTGATGATGTGGAAAAAACCATCCGTAATCTAAACACCCAATCCTCACCTGGTCCTGATCAAATACCTAGTTGTATTCTTAAACCATGTGTCAAAACGATAGCTCCAGCTTTGACTATTCTTATGAATACATCTTTTCAGAGTGGATATCTTCCACAAGACTGGAAACACGCAATAGTAACACCTATATACAAAAAAGGTGATAAAACTCAACCTGAGAATTTCCGACCCATCAGCCTCACTAGTATTATCATAAAGATCATGGAAAAAATTATTAGCAATCAACTGATGCAGTTCTTAAGCCGTGAATGTATTATATCACCTAGGCAGCATGGATTTGTTCAGAAAAGATCAATCTTCTTTCATGTGTTCACCCATGGACAAAAGACCTTGATAAAAATATACCGGTTGACGTTGTTTATCTGGACTTCGAACGTGCCTTTGACAGAGTTCCCCACAAACGGCTTCTAAAGAAACTGGAACATAGTGGTGTGAGGGGTGCGCTACTAAATTGGATAGAAAACTATCTTTCAGATAGAACATTCCAAGTACGGGTTGGTAACTCCTTATCACAACGGAAACAAGTGCTTAGCGGCGTCCCCCAGGGATCAGTACTCTCTGCCTATCTATTTGGCATTTACATAACAGACTTGGTAGAACTTATAAAATCTCAAGCTGCATTCTTTGCTGACGATGGAAAATTCTTTGCTAACCCTCTAATAAGCTCAGGGCAACTACAAGATGACCTTAACAGAATCCAGGAGTGGACCAAAGATTGGATCATTAGTCTCAACACATCCAAATGCAGTGTTCTTCATCTTGGCCGAGCTAACCCTAAAATGGTGTACAGTTTGAAGGAGAAGATCATTGAATCTGTCAATGTCCAGAGAGACCTTGGTGTACTTATAACATCTGATTTGAAGTGGGAAAAGCACATAATTACAATAGTTAAGAAAGCAAACTCATTTATTTATGTAATTAGGAGGTCCTTTCAAATGATGACAATTGGAGTATTTCTAAAAATTTATAAAACGTACATAAGACCATTATTGGAATATGCCTTTCAAATTTGGAATCCCTACTACCAAAAAGACATAAATTTACTGGAAAACGTACAAAGAAAAGCTACCAAGATACCACATGTTCTACGCCGTAAATCATACCAAGAAAGACTCCATGCTTTACAACTTACAACCCTTGAAGAAAGACGCCTACGCGGTGACCTAATCGAAACATACAAAATCCTTAACCACCACTATGACTTACCAAATATACAGAATATCTACAACCCTAAAAACAACGATAGAACATATAGAGGGCACCAAACAAAGTTAAACAGAACTCCAACCTGTAAACAAGCTGCACATAACTTCCTAAGTAACAGAGTGGTTTCTAATTGGAACAAGTTACCCGAAGAAATTGTTTTGGCCACTTCAGTTAATGCTTTCAAAAACCGACTTGATACCTGGTTAAAGTCACAGAAGCTGTCACTTCTGCAAAAATGATTTTTCAACACAATTTACATAGACATATCAGCTTATCAGCTGCTCGTCTATAAATAAATAATAATAATAATAATAATAATAATAAATACAGACAACCATAAAAAGATAATCAACAACAACAACAATCTTGGATTTGTCGTTGTTTTTTTAATGAGAGGTTTCTTGAGTACTACGGTCACATTGCTCGAAGGAAAGGTGGCAACCTGGAGAAGATTGTTGTCACCGGAAAGTGGAAGGAAAGAGACCTCGAGGACGGAACCCGATGCGTTGGTCAGATTAAATCCGCACCGCACTCGACATAAAAGTCCACGATGCACTACACGTCGCAACCCACAGAGCAACATGGCGCAACATCGTCCGAAAAATAGTAAGTGGAAGGGGTCACGACCCTCAGTAATGAGGAACACGACGCAGAGAGAGAGAGAGAGTACCTACCTTTAGTATACGCCAAATTAGTGGCAGTAAACGTAGCTCCAGTACATGATATACCAAAAAACGTGCTCCAGTACTCCTGTGCGTTTTCTGAACATATTGCTATTATGTCTCCTCTCTTCACTCCTAAGCGTGTAAGGGAGACAGCTATATTCATAGCATCCTTAACTATATCCCGATATGATAATTTTTCATGTGTAATTCCGTTAATCTGTAATATTCGTTTCAATTTAATGGTCTTCCGTTTTTTAATAGACACATTTATAACTATCTCATCGTCTATCAAACAATCCATGCGTTTTCTCTATGGCTTACGTCATGTTTTCCTCCACTTGGTGGTAGAGCTTTGTACAGGCTCGTCTGGGTAGGTACCACCCACTCATATATTCTACCGTAAAACAGCAGTACTTAGAACGGTTCTGTTCCGGTCTGAAGGGTGAGTGAGCCAGTGTAATTACAGGCAAAAGGGACATAACACCTTAGTTCCCAAGGTTGGTGGCGCATTATCGATGTAAGCGATGGTTAACATCTCTTACAATGCCAATGTCTATGGGCTTTGGGAACCGCTTACCATCAGGTGGCCCATATGCTCGTCCGCCTTCCTATGAAATAAAAAATAAACTGCACGAAATATGAATTATAAACTAAATTCAGCACATGAAAAATCACCGATGCTCCAGGCTCGAGCCCGCTGTAATTGGTCATTAACTTATATTGGTTCAATGCAGGATTCGACCTGGAACCTCGGCCGTATAATCAAGCTTCTACACCAAGGAGGTCTCAAGGTATAAGGCATATTAGAAAGTAAAACTTAATTAATGATTTAAGACAAGCTATTTTTTTATTTGTTTTAATTCGTCCGGTGTGAGTCTTGAGAAAAATCCACTACACCACAGAGATTTGACTTCGGATGGAGAGGGTTGAGTTATCCTAGTGGAACATTTGCATAGGTTAAAGAAACTTACCATTGCGACTTTATCTCCATAATTCCACATAGTGGTCACTATAAACTGACCGAAGTTTAAATGTGATGGTACATCCACCACCTCATCACCGTACACGTAAAGTGGGTTCTTTAACATTTTTTCATAAAACTGACACTTTTTTTATTAATTAAACCACTTATAATTCAGTCTTCACTCGAATGAGTATTCAGAGATAATAATTTATAATAAACAAGAATTCTTCAAAGATAATATTATCAAATTACGATTCTTATTTGTTTGCGCTATCTTTAAATATTGCTGGGGAGCAATTCTACTAACAAATTGTCACTTTATCGCAATTGAACCGAAGCGTAATCGTTGCCTTTTAAACTTTTTAATAATTTTGTTATTTACTAGTTGTGCCCCGCGGATTCACACGCGTATAATTAATAAAAATATAATGAATAAAAATCAGCCTACAGCCTTCCTTGATAAAAGGACTATCCAACACAAAAATATTTTTAAATTCGAACCAGTAGTTCATGAGATTAGCCGGATAGAACAACCTCTTCAGCTTTATATATTAGTGTAGATGTATATTCAACAAAGGATACACACAAAAAAAATTTAAAATATATGTTTCTTCAATAATAGGAGACCACAGCAAGCACCTTAAATAATGATTAAACAGAAATGACAAAAAATAATATAAATGTACCATATATGGCAATACCAAGGTACCAAATATTTTTCATGTGGTGGTAGAGCTTTGTGCAAGCTCGTCTGGGTAGGTACCACCCGCGCATCATATATTCTACCGCAAAACAGCAGTACATAGTATTGTTGTGTTTCGGTTTGAAGGGTTAGTGAGCCAAATTACAGGCACAAGGGACATAACATCTTGGTTCCCAGGATCGGTGGCGTATTGGCGATGTAAGCGATGGTTGGGATTTCTTACGGTGCCATTGTCTGGGCATATGGACTTTGGTGACTTACCGTCAGGTGGGCCATATGCTCGCCCGACTTCCTATACAATAAAAAAAATACCAATGTGGCACTCACAGTAAATAAACATAGGTACTACAAAAAGGTGAACGTTGTTTAAATTAGGACTGTTATGTTGAGAGAAACTGGTGCCGCTGGTTTCTTAGTGGGCATTCCGATGTTCGGGGCGCACTCAGCGCCTTGGACACCGGCAAGTATACCCCCCACCAATGTTCCTGTGGGGGAAAGATGTAATGCGTTTTTCCAGACTTTAAATAAAGACTAGGTTGTGCAAATGCGAGTTAAGTATATTACAAAACAACATATAAAATGTATTTAAGTACGTATTCATAAAAAATGATCGATACGATAAATGTTAATATTAATATCGGTTCGGTACCGATCCGAATAAATATAGAATCGAGATCGTATAGTAATCCTTATTGATTAGTAGAATTGTCCCCCTGATTGCGATATAATATATTAACGTCTTGATTAATAGAGTTGTAGAGAGAAATAGATACATATATTATTCTCTTTCTATTACAACGTGTATAACAAAATAAACTACCCTTCGCTATATTTAAAATTTATTTTAATAAGATGTTATATATTGCAATTTACTATTTTAATTTATTTGTATAATAAATTATAACTTGAAAATAAATAATAATAATAAGGACATGAAATTCAGCGGTGCTTACCCGGGCTTGAACCCACGATCATCGGTTTAGAGTCACGCTTTCTTACTACAGGGGCACCTCAGTTTAATAATGCCGAGATGGCATATGATGATATGATGGCAATATGCTATCGAGAGTGTTAACCGTTCTAAATGTTGTAATAACATCACTATTCGAGAATGTAATGTCACCAATTTAAAAACAAAAACTGTCTACTATTTTTTATCATTTCTTATCATTATATGTACTTTTAATTGTGTAATAAATCTTCTGAATGATAAACAAATACATTTTTCCACAACGTAATCCTAACTACTATTGTAAATGCGAATGTGAGTGTGTTTGTTACGCATTCACGCTTAAACACTAAACTAATTTAAAAAAAAAATTTCACCATTTAAAAGCTACATTATCAGCGAGTAACATTAGACAACCTTTTGTACCTAGCTAGTATTATAATAAGTGATAAGGTAAAGCGAGTTGCTTTTAGAAAGGGTATTAATCTATTAAACTCGCTCATTCATAATTGTTTTTTGGAACGAAGTATTTTTACGCGGCTTACAGTAGAGTTACTGTAAGCCGCGTAAAAGAAGTGACCTAGAACGAAATAGCGTTCATAATGTGCCTCCCAAATGCTACAAAATGCGATGTGTTCGAATTTAAGAGATCGATAGAAAGGAGGTTGAAGTGCTTTTCGGTGTGGCAAAAATGCGTTAAAATAATCAATTAAAATCTACTTTTTAAAACAGGGTTTGAGACGAAAAATTATCCCACAGAACTTCGTTCAATTCTATTCAATATTCATTTAACAAGAAAACGATTCCGAGCATAGATTCTACCCATAGGTGACTCAGCAGTAACTTTTATTGACAATTAAGTAAAATACTAAATAATCTCTGTCACGAAATAAACGCGCGGTACTTCGGCTATTGAGGAGACGTCACGGTATCGCTTGCGCATTCTTACGTGACGCCCTGACGCTGTTCTGGAGGAGTTCCCTGAGTTTAGAGAGCCGTCTTAGGTGACGACGATTAAAGTGGTAGGCTGACATTCTTCGGGGAAGCAGGTCTCCTTCGGTGACATGGCGTCAATCCAGAAGAAACACCTTCAGCACTTTTCGCTACCAAGCACGGCATAGCAACGTGTCACATGCTCTACATTACTTATTTATTTAGGTACACAAAACAGAATGTAATCAGATCATACATAAATATAAGAAAACAATACAATATATCTATCAATAAAAGATATATATAAAAATGTCATTTTTTTATTAAACCTTTTTTACAATTCACCACAAAATTTATAATATTAACAATCTTAACTTTAAAAATTATAGCAGTCTTTAATTACCTTATTAAATTTTACAGATTTGACCAATTGCTATTAAAAAAATACTATACATACAACAGATGCCCTAGCCAAGTTGATATTCTACAATTATAAACGCTAATAGAAAACTAAAAATTGTATGAGAATGACCACGTGACTTATCGTTGATAGAAGTCATTCTTATACATTTTTGTTTAGTTTTATATTAGCGTTTACGATTGTAGAATGTTATCTTGGCAAGGGCCTCAGTACAGAAATTGAATAGTTATAATATTTTCTTGACTTATACCTGTTTCTAATCATACACATATACACAATATTCAAAAATCTTAAAAACCTTTTAAGATCAAAGTAAAAATAACTTTGAGTCCATTTATTAGAGTTTACTTTTGCTAGACTTTGCCATTTTTCTTAATTCCTTTCTCAATATCTTGCCAGTTTGGTTCTTTGGTATTTCATTGATAAATCTGACTCCACCGCGAAGATGTTTCGGATTTGAGAGCTGAAAAATAATTATAATTACTAAAATGTTATAGGTATTCATTTTTTTATATAGAATAAGTAGGCGGACGAGTATAAAGGCCACCTTATGCTAAGTGGTCACCAACGCCCATAGACATTAGGATTGTAAGAGATGTTAACCATCGCTTACATAGCCAACGTACCACCAACCTTGGGAACTAAGATGTTACGTCCCTTGTGCCTGTAATTACACTGGCTCACTCTTCCACAACAATTCCAAGTGCGGTAGAATATTTTATGAGTGCTCAGAGACTATCCAGACGGATACAGTCTTACCACCAAGTAATTATATTACTTACTGTTTGTTTGGTACATGTAAATAAATAAAGCATTACACCCAGTTTTGGTCCTTCTTTTTGATCAAATAAAAACTGATATAATAGACCAGTGGGACCACCTAATAATTTGGTAGCCAGTATCGTTATAACTGTATTAGGTAACAGGTAACAAGGTGAAAGGTAAAAGGTAACATACACGTTCAGCAACGAAGTCCTGTACATCCTTCTCCGTTAGCGTTTTTCCTGGTTGTAACACAACGAACGCTAGTGGTACCTCCCCAGCGGTGGGGTGTGGGATACCTATCACACCAGCCTCTCGGATGTCGGGGTTTTTGAGGAGCACTGCTTCTATTTCTGCGGGTGGTACCTGGAAATATTTTGTTTTACTTAATAAGTTTTATCACACATTTTTAAATGGCCACGTGATGGTAAGTGGTCACCAGGGCCCATAGACATTGGCATTGTAAGAGATGTTAACCATCTCTTATATCGCCAATGCGCCGCCAACCTTGGGAGCAACAATGTTATGTATCTTGTGCCTGTAAATACACTGGCTCACTCACCCTTCAAATCGGAACACAACAATAGCAAGTACTGCTGTTTTGCGGTAGAATATCTGATGAGTGGGTGTTACCTACCCAGACGAGCTTGTACAAAGCTCTACCACCATATGCTATGTTGATTCTTGAAATGTTATAATCATTTTGGTCAATGTCACATATCATTTTAATTTTTAAGACCGTTTTTTGAGGTGGGTTTCGAGGTTGTTCTTATAGAATAATAGAAGTCATAAACAATTTATTAATTTTTATTGTTATAACATATTCCTAACTAACATAGAACTAATAAAATTAATATTGGTCACCGTGACCGAAATCGTAAATCGCAGGACATAAATTATAGTGCACAAGTGTGTGCGCAAACACAGATGCACATTCTCTTCCCTAGCTCTCATAATCCGATGAGATAGCAATCTGACTTAACTGGCAAGAGTTCAGGCGCAGGACCAACAGCTTTACATGCGCCTCAAGACTCGGGAGTGAACACACTCCAGACTCCGGGCTGCTACTGAGAATTTTCTGATAGAACAACTCAATAACTTTTTTTTGGCCTGACCTGGGAATTGAACCCAGGACCTCCGGGTCTACGGCCTTGTATCTATATTATAATATAATAATTAAATTTATGGCTGTAATGTTGCGAAGTTGCTCTTAATTGCTTGCAAACAATTATTATCAGATAAAACTAGAGTATTGTCTGATAATAATTGTTTGTCATTATCTAGAGTAAATATAAATATTATGAAGCAGATATTGTTTGTTTGTACGCGTTAACTAGAGTCTATACGTACGACATGAAAGAATATTTTTTCCATTATATAGTAAATTAAAATAAAATATATTATTATAAAAAAAATATACAGACTATACTGTATGGCAATACTTGCAGCTGCTAGTAAGTAAATAATTGCGTAGTTATTCCAATTTGAAATTTTTTTCCGTTTCCAAGGTAAGTTTAAAATATCAGGTAATCGAACTGACCTTATACTTAAAGAACCGAGGTAGGCTACGTGAACCTTAACCAAAGATTGACTTCTTAATTTGTATTTAATATGTATCTTATATTTAACAGTGAAAGATAACACTGTGAGAAAAAAAAACATGTTTCCAACAAAACTAAGGAATAAGCCCCAAACCTTCACCTAAAAAGGGGAGGAGGCCTCAGCCCATCAGCCTGCCTGGCAATGAACCACATTGACAGGCTGTTACTACATTCAACTCACCTGATAGGCTTTGTATTTAATGAGTTCCTTTAATCGATCAACGATATACAAATATCCTTCCTCATCATAGTATCCGATGTCACCGGTTTTCAGGAAACCTTCATCGTCGAAGTCATCACGTCTATTCTTCCCAACGTAGCCTTTCATACCCATAATGCTCTTAACGCATATTTCACCCTTTTCGTGAGGACCGAGGGCCTCTCTCGTTTCTGGATTCACGACCTATAATAGAATTGATGTATAATTATATGATTTGTATAGAAATGGGCCACCAGATCACCACTGCCCATAGACATTGACAATGTAAGAAATATTAACCACACCATACATCGCCAATGCCTCACCAACTTTGGGAACTTGTATAGCAATTACTCAGTGTTGTTGTTTAGCATTAGAATATCTGATGAGTGACTGGTACCTACCCAGGACTTGCACATAGCTTGCCTAGTCTGAACCAAATACAAATATTTTTTTAACCGACTTCAAAAAAGGAGGTTATCATAGCATATCAAATACATTATCAACCACACAACACATTCGTACCTACATATTGATGAGTAGAAAATAGTAAGTTAATTATCAAATTATAGAAGAATACGCAATTATTTTTTTACTTTTTAGTACATATTAATTTGTTTTTCCTATGAAGTCGGTTATTGTTTTGTTAAAATTTTTATTTATTATAATGCCATGACAAATTAGTGAAACTTCTTTGTCTGCCTGCTTCACATAAAATGCCCCTAATATTAATTCATTTTGTGGTTAAACTTTGTGCAAGCTCGGTATGTAGGTATGTGAATCTTATTACTATAGTACCGAATGCTGTCGTTATTTTATCTACAACTTAAAGTTAGGCTAAAAGAACGCTCAGACCAACAGACCCTACACTGTGATTGCTTTAAAACATTCATAGCGCGAAACCCATCTTAACTGTTATTGAATTTGAAATTGGCAACTGAAAATAACGAGTTGTAAGAATGAAATAAATAATATTTTTGTCACAGATTATTAAATCTAAAGTAATAATTGAAAGAATAATTCAAACTTACCTTAGCAACGGTGTGAGATATTACAGTACCAACGCTACCGATTTTGTCCGGATTGAAATTAATCGAAATAGCTAGAGTCGTTTCGGTCATACCATATCCTTGAAGAATAGCGTATGCGCTGGGAAATCTGAAATTGATTTACTGTTTAATAAAAAGGTGTGATGGTCCAGTGGTTAGAATGCGTGAATCTTAATCAATGATCTGGGTACCGGGCATGCATGTGCTTAATTTGTGTTTTTAATTCATCTCGTGATTAAACGGTGAAGGAAAACCACGTGAGGAAACCTACATGGTCCAAATTTTCCTGATATTCTGCCACAAGCGTATTACACTAACCCGTTTTCGAGCAGCATGGTGGAATGAGCTCCAAACCTTCTCCACAAAAAAGGTGAGAAGGCAAAAGACGTCCACCTAGGACGAGCATATGGGCCACCTGATGGTAAGTGGTCACCAACACCCATAGACAATGGCAATGTAAGCAAGTCAGCATTGGTTAACATCTCAACAGGAATAACATTAACTCACTCACTAACTAACCGGAACACAACTTGCTATTCTGCCTGTCAATTTTATAAAAACATACCTTTGTTTAACAGCCTGCGCGGTTTCTTCGTATAAAGGTGCGGCTCCACAGAATATAATTTGTACAGAACTTGTATCATATTGCAAATTTGATTTGCACAAAGCTATAAGCATAGCGGGCACTACCGCCAACTGTGATATCTGTTAAAAACGAAAAGATTATTTCTTAATTTATTTATTTTAAAAGGCACATCTACATACAATTAAATTAAAAATGATTTCGTAGTCATTCGGCATCATCAATCAATCTATGTACTAATTATTAACATATATTAACACAACACTGTCAAGGTGACTATTTCGCGCTTATACTGAGTTGCTTGACATAATTTTTGTTTAGTAACATAGAATTTTAAAATTTTTGAACTGAAAAACCCAATAAGAAAGTGATAGGTACATTGCTTAAAAAAAGCAACAATTATAAATTAATTTATTATTAAGGCTCTCATTTATTTATCTTATTACACATATAATCAGTGGTAGATATGAAATTTAATGCTGTACTAGCGTTTTGCCCGCTATTCACCTGCAGTCCGGTGGGAAAACGAAGACAAAATGTTACTCGCGGATATTCATCAGATTTCAGGTGTGTGTAACAAACAAACAAACTCACATTCGCATTTTTAATATTAGTTAGGATAATTCTACAAACATGGTCTGCATTCCAAAAGGACACCAGCAACAAAGTTGGAGTTTTGAGTTAGAGCAAACAGACCGACACGATTAAGAATTTATCGAATAAACAAAGAATATTTGTACCCCATAGACAATGGCACAATGATATGTAAAAACCACTTCGAACACCATAAATGTGGGACCGATGCGATCTATGGTTATGTCTTGAGTACCAGTTATTGTGTCTAAAACAAAACATAGCTACACAAAGTCGTTCCGAGAGAATAACTATTGGGTGAAACTTAGCTGTCTGTCTTGGCTTGTCTTAATCAAAATCTACAAAAAAAAAAATTGGTTGCCTGTAAAGTCGGTATACGGGCGAAAGTTTTACGTGACAACGACTTTGAGTGGTAAAATAATTTTAATGTGAATATTCATTCGTATAGTAGGAAGAAGGATGAAATAATAGTAACAATTTAAAACATTTATTTATACAAAGAATTATATTTAAAACATTAATTTATACAAAGAATCTCGCACTGAATTTCACTTTTTATGTCTGTCTCTCTCGCTCTTAGGCGGGCTAACCATGCCCGAGTGGAAGGGACGCGTGCCTCTCACTCGCTCTCATTGTGAGCGCATAACGTGAGCGGAGCGTAACGCAGTTTCTTGAAGTGTCACCCGGCAAACCAATTTATAAGACGTTGTCACGTCAATATATATCAAAATAAGCCCGAAAAACTTAGTAACTATTCAGACCTAAAACATCATTGATGAAAGAGAAAAGATTAAGATTATTTTTTAGATTCCGGTTCTGCCTCAAAATGAAAACAAAGAATTGCACACACAAAACACTATAAGCCGATATAATAATAATATCCTGGGACATAATTCACATAATTCCATCTGATCCCAAACTAAGCGGAGCTTGTACTATGGAAACCAGATAACTGTAACTCTACATATACTACTTTTCTATCTCGTACTTATATAATATATATCCTGGTCATATTAAGTGTCGTACCAACCACGCCAAACGGCTCGTCATAAATACAAAAACACATATAAGTTAGTTATTTACATTAAAACCTTAACTAAATACAAATAAAAAGTTAGTTAAGAAGCCATCGGCCGAATACTGAAACATCGTTCAAAATGAAGTGGGACTTAATTATTTGGAACGTCATTAATTTCAAAATTTAGTATGCGAAATTTGAAATTAATGGCGTTCCAAATAATTAAGTCCCACTTCATATTTGAAAGACGTTTCAGTATTCGGCCAAAAATCAATTAAATATACATATAAGAATATAATATACCTTATATCTTTCTATAGTCTTCAAGTATAGTTCCACTTCAAACTTGGGTAGGTAGACTGAGGTGACTCCCTTGCAAAAGTTCGCTAAGCCACTGATAAGTCCCATCGCGTGATACCATGGGGTAATGTGTAAGGGCTTCGACGCTATTACGGCTATTTTCGGCGGTAGTGCTACAGTGGGGCTGTAAAGATTATAGTTTAAGTCATTATAAATTAATTTATTTATTTTATTTTATTTATTGTATTGGACGAGCACATAGGCCTACGCCAACAGACAATGGCATTGTAAGAAATGTTAACCATCGCTCACATCGCTAATGCGTCTCCAAAATTGGGAACTAAGATGTCATGTCCCTTGTGCCTGTCATTACACTGGCTCTCTATATTTTGACTCTCATAATCCAATAGGACGGTAGAGCTCGGCAAGAGATAAGAAGCGAGACAAATTGTTTCACATGCTTTCCGGATATGAGAAAGCAAACTTCTAAACCGAATTCCATACAAGATTTTGAGATCTGCAACCTTTTAACTATAAACTTACTCGGAGCTTTGTGCAAGCTCGTCTGGGTACGTTCCACCCACACATCAGATATTCTGCCGCAAAACAGCAGTACTTGTTATTGTTGTGTTTCGGTTTGAAGGGTGAGTGAGTCAGGGTAATTACAGGTACAAGGGACATTTATTATGGAATAGGAAGGCGGACGAGCATATGGGCCACCTGTTGGTAAATGGTAACCAACGCCCATAGACATTGGCATTGTAAGAGATTTTATCCATCGCTTATATCGCCAATGCACAACCAACCTTTGGATCTATGTTATGGAACATAAACAATGCTATAAAAATAAAAAGTAAGTCACTTACGAGCACAATGCAATAACGTTTAGATGCGTCAACATTACACCCTTCGGCAATCCCGTCGTTCCCGATGAGTATAAAATTAGCACAACATCGTTTTGTCCCTGAACATCAACTACTTCGAATTCCTCAAATGTAACATTACGAGTTATTTTGTAACGATTAATATTATTTGCTCTGTTATCGTTAGTCACTATTGCTAGATCTTTGTATAGAATTGTATTTGGATGGCTTTCATTACCAAATAAGAAGATCATCTTCAAGTGACTTAGACTTTTGTAAACCTTCATGTGCGCTTTGTAAGAGAGCGGTGAACAAAATATATATTTTGGTTTCGCAATCGACATAACGTGCTTGAGTTCATCTGAAAATTAATAAGTTTTTTTTTATAAATCATACAGATATGTTTAGGGATATCCCTGAAAGATAAATAAATATTAAAAAAGTGAAATTAGTTTTGGCATGACAACTTCCTTTACGAGATTTAATTTAATGATAATAATGATAAACCTTTATTCATTAAAAAGATTGAACAGAGCAGTTTACTTTTATAATTGGTTTGTACAAATTAATCTTAATTTCAATCAATTGGGTAGAATACTCCTCGATAGGTTATAAAATAATCTGTAATAAGGAGTAACAGGCCCGTTCCCTTCTTTAAGTGTTTCTTAATCATTATGTACAACATGTGAACACGTTATTAAGTTTTACAAATATAATACAATATTAGTTTCCATAGTTATTTGTGTGTGTGTGTGGGTGCTTTTACCTTTAACAATACTTGGGTATATCAACCCCCAAATGATTTGAATATCATACCCTATTCAGCGCAGTGAGTGAGAGCAGTGCACTATGTTCCAATTCTTAATATTGGGATACGCAAGACTGATTTTTTAAAGTATCAGATTGTGAACGTCCCACTGCTAGGCCAAGACCTCCTCTTACTTTTAGACGAAGGTTTGGAGCCTATGACTCTACCCTTGTCTAATGCGGGTTGATGGATGCAAAAACACATGCAAATTTCCTTAAGATGGTTTCCTTTACCGCCGAATACGATATGAATTATTAACACAAGTTCAGTGGGACTTGTCTGGGTTTGATGATGATCTTGTCTAGGTCTGGTGGACTCGGGTTCATCGGTAAGATTCACGCGTCTAACCAAGCGTCTGACCAGTGTCTTCTGGGCTCTGTGGCTGATATTATTATATTTTATTATTAGAATACATGTCAGGATTTGAATTGACAATCATCTGATGTGATCAACGTGCTATCACGATCCCGAACGGTTCTGTCAACCATCTTAAAAATGTAAGAACACGTATTCTCAACAGTGGAGCTTTACTGTACTGAATATACATGGAATACAGGTGGAATACAGGTGGTATATCTCCGCAATCAACAAGTACAAGTTTTGTGCATTGTGGTGGTATCTGAGCTATCCATCTCTAAGGATTTTCACAAAGTCATACCAATAAAAACAAACAAATTGAAACACATAATAGTCCAGGAATGTTAGGGCCAAAAACGCGTTCGCTCTGCTTAAAATCCCGCAACTCGATTTTTTTATTGAATTATGTTAGAGGGTGCCCCTAAGTATAAAATCGAGTTTTCGTCATCCTAGACCGCGAGCCGCCATCTTGAAAAAACGTCTCTTGGCAAATATCACAGAAACGGTGAGTTTTACCTTAATGTTTCTAACTTTTAGAGAACTTTTTTGTAAAGGATTGAATTTCCTTTTTTTTATTTGAACCCTTTTTTCTCTATTATTAATCCAAAATTATAAGGTCAACGTGTTTTTGTTGATTTGAATGTCAAACTTCAAAAACAATTATATTATACTGATAAATAATTTATTATTCAAACAAAGAAATTTCTGTATCTTCGATAAAACAGTTATCAACAGAGGGCAAACAGTTATTACAATCATAAATGTGACTCAAATTATATTTATTATTATATATTCAATGTTATCTTTGATAATAATAGATTGATACTTGTGTTAAACGCTGGCGACGTTGTTTTACCATTTTCGAATCGAATTGATTATGTTAATAATGTTGAATTATCGATGAAAACAAATACATAAAGATAACCAAACGATAACATTGCAAATGATAATGCAATTTATAGCATGAACTTATGTGATCTTAACCGATATTTGTGAGTTCAAACCCGTGCGAACACAACTGTATATTATGTGCTTAATTTGTGTTTATAATTAATATCGTGCTTGACGGTGAAAGAAAACATCGTGAGGAAATCTGAATGTGTCTAGCTCACTGAAATTCTGCCACACGTGTATTCCACCAATCCGCATTGGAGCAGCTTGGTGGGATAAGCTCCAAACCTTGTCCTCAAAAGAGGAGAAGAGGCCTTAGCCCAGCAGTGGGTCATTCACGCACTGTTATCGTTTCCCATAAATTTTACAAATTTACACGCAAAACATTATCAACTTAATAATGTGAAGACTGGTGATTGCAATAGAAAAAATGTTTCCGCCCCCCCACTCCCGTTTACATGAACATAAAAAAGTAAATGTATAAAAATATGAAATAAAAATCTAAATGGAATAAGAATGTACTTATGTGAGCGTGCGTGCATACGAGTGTGTTTGTGTGTGTTGTATTCAATTCAAATTTTTAAAGGTGTGAATAAACTATTTGTATTTGTTTCATTTAATTACAAGAGGTATTTAAATATTAATTAATTTAATTGTCTTTTTGTGCTTTGTCCAAGGTTAAGCTCAGCATGTAAAATATTATAATATATTATATATTAGAGTCAAGTAATTGTATGATCTTTGGACAAATCTGGTCCTAAAAACGTATATACAGTTCAGTCGATCTTCATGATCATTATATATGTATATATCATACAGAAACGCTGACAACATGTATGCAAAATATCACTTTCGTGATCATTTATTATGAACGTGTTGCCGGCGGTTACCTGCGTAGTTACCGTTGGTGGGAATACGGTGATAAAATGGTTTTAAAATCGATTCAGTGGTTTTGGCATGAAAGGGTAACAAACACACTCACATTCGCATTTATAATATTAGGATCAGTATTACACCTACCATTCGTATATGCAACGTTTATCGTGGTAGCGATGGCTCCTGTGCAAGATATTCCAATCAGGGTACTCCAGAATTCCTTACGATTTTCTGAACTTATGGCGATCACATCTCCCTTTTTAACGCCTAAGCGTGTGAGTGAGATGGCGAGATTTATAGCTTCCTGTTGAAGGTCATGGTACGTCTGTTCTTCTTGAGTAGATCCGTTTATCTAAAAAAAGTTTGACTATAATTTTTAAATTTTAAGTCGTGTAAACAAGTCGAACGACTGCTAATTCGATGACGATTAGAATGTAGTGTATGTATGTAATCTGAAAATCATTAAATAAGAGTTTTGCAATCTTTCAATTTTTGTTTATATATTTTTAAATTACTTAGTTTTGAAAGCCGAGATGGCCCAGTGATAAGAGCGCGTGAATCTTAACCGATGATCGTGGTTCCAAACCCGGGCTAGCACCACTGAATTTCATGTGCTTAATTTGTGATTCATCACGTGCTTGACGGTGAAGGAAAGCAATTTTAGCACCAAAAACGCGTTTGCTCTGAATAAAATCCCGCCACTTGATATCCCGCTATTTTTCAATTGCATTATGTTAGGGGGCACCCCCTGATTATAAAACCGATTTTTGTCATCCCAGACCACGAGCGTAAGCCGCCATCTTGAAAAACGTCTTTTTTTGTCTATCTCGGATTAGAATCTACTATTCTAATCCGAGATAGACAGATCTTTTTGTAAAGTATAAAATTTCTCACCTTTTTTTATTTTAAACTCATTCCTCCATTGTTATTATTTCCTGAGTTAGTTAAAACACTTACTTTTGGTTTTCGTACAATATATTAATAATAATGGTTCACACCAGAAAAATATGGTATTATCAATTAATAACAATTTATTGTTAGTTCTCCAATCTTGATAAATAATAATACTTAATCATTTTAATATTTTATTTAATGGCTAGCTTAGGTGGGAATATTTGCATGTCATGGATGTGATGACTAAACATGTATACATATTATGTTTAAAGCAAATAAATTATTATTATTATGAGAAGTTTCAAATAAAAAAGATCAATTTCAAGAAAAATCGAGTAGCGGAATTTTATACAGTCTAAAAATCTTGGACTAACTCGGTTGAGTAGTTAAGACTCGAAAGCGTAACAAACGGATACACTTTCGCATTTATAATATTGACACGGATTTCAATAACAATAATAATATCCTGGGACATAAGGCACATCAAACACGGCCATCTGATCACAAACTAAGCAGAGCTTGTACTGTGGAAACCAGACAACTGATATAAATAAGGTCCTCCAGACCGATTTCGGCCACGGCGGCCAATCTTAAGAGAGATTAGCCAACTGCGCAGGAGATATTATAGTGCACAAGTGTGTGCGCAAACACAGGTGCACTCTCTTTTCCTTAGCTCTCAAAATCCGATGGGACGGCAATCCGACACGACCGGAAAGAGTTTAGGCGCAGGACCAACGGCTTAACGTGCTTTACGAGGCACGGGAGTGTAAACACTTCCAACTTCCAGACTCCGGGCTGCTACTGAGAATTTTCTGACAGAAAACCCCAATAACTATTTATTGGCCCGACCTGGGAATTGAACCCAGGACCACCGCCTCTGCGGCCTTATATCAAGCCACTAGACCAACGAGGCAGACAACTGATATACTTACAGATCGTCGATGTAGTGACATGAATTCCTAACTATCTATCAAACATTTATTTAAAAAAAGTCAATTTAAATCTCATTTTTTCTTCTGATTTATAAAAAGGGATTAAACAAGGTTTGACTCGAAAAAATGTATCGCACAGAACTTCGTTTCTGACGGCGGTCCACCGCGCCGCGCTTTTTTTTTCATTTCCGAGCAGAGGATAAAGAATAAGATAAAATATAATAACCTAATAATGATAAACATATAAAAAAACAGTAGTTGTCTGGAGTTGATCCCGTTACCCAACCTCCGGTTAAGATCGTATCGTCATTGGCTTATCACAGCACAGTATGTAAACAATGATATTAAAAAAAATAAAGCATTTAAATACATACATATCACTTAAGTAGGTATAATTAATGATTATATTTTTCAACTTTTATTTTCTTATATTAAATAATTTTTATATTAAATTCAATATAGGATATTATAATTAAGAGATGTTTTGTTATTTCGATTTTTAAATAAGATTTCTAAACGGAACAATATATTTACTTTGACAGGTATTTATTATCTGTGGTGGTAATATTATAAGTAGATTTGTTGTTTGAAACAAAAAACTATCATATTAGTATTAGTAACTACGTTTTAAACAACATTTAGTTACATCACTGTTTACCAAGCTTCATAATATATTAAATAACACTTACCAGAGCGATTTTATCGTTATTATCATTTATTTTCTTTAATATAAAATCACCGAAGTTTATATTAGCTGGCACCAATCGGTCTGATGGGCCGTATATGTATTTGGGATTTTTAAGCATAGTTACGTATGTCCATGTAGCACTGAGTCGCTAAACACACTGACTGTAAATGAATTAGTGAACTGTGAGTGTGACGTCTGGCGTGAGGCGTCTGGTTGGACGAGATACTCACTAAACAACTTGTTCTAGTATGTATAAGGTAAGTACTACCACAGTACAGCAGTAAAGATTAGAGATAATATCTTGTTTTTATTAAATATGTGCATTACTTAATTATTATTTAAATAGTACGATTATCATACTTCGTAATATGAGATATGAGTGTTTATTAATTTAAGTTTTTACGCAAATTTATTTATCCGATTGATATTATTTATACTTGTTGGTAGGTACCACCCAATCATCAGACATTCTACCGCAAAACAGCAGTACTTGGTACTGTTGTGTTCCGGTTTTAAGGGTGAGTGAGCCAGTGTAATTACAGGCACGAGGGATATAACATCTTAGTTACCAAGGTTGGTGGCGCTTTGGCGATGTAAGCGATGTTTAACATCTCTTACAATACCAATGTCTATAGGCGTTGTTGACCACTTACCACCAAGAGGCCCATATAGTCGTCCGCCTACCTATGCTATGTAAAAATGTGGAAGTATATTAGTATAGCTAAGCCTGTCATTATTTTCTACACAATATTTTATGGCGCTAATAAATTTTAACAAATTTGACTGTAGTATTTATTACCCGCGTGAGAAGAGGGGAGTAATTGTTAGGTACCATATGTCCGTGTATGCTTAATTTCGTGATCGGTTGAGTAATTAAGGTGTGAAAGAGTAACAAACTGACAAATTACCTTACTTTCGTGCTTATACTATGTATTAGGAGTTTTTGTGTCTGTATGCTAATATCAGTCATTGACCTTTGAAGTTTATTAATGCCTGTAGTGCTCAAGACTCAAATGTAGTATCTGCGCAGAATAATATGCACACAGGCACACAGGTAGTCTAGTGCGAGTTTTTTTATCTATTTATAGATATAACGATGTAATGAAAACAGCGCCATCTAGTGGCAATAGTCGGAGTTCTTTATAAATCGCAGTTAACTTCAACATTATGGAATATTTTCGATAGTAAACATTATCTTTAAGAAAGGCAAGAAAATCATGTATGTTGTATGGAAGCCCCGCTTATATATTTATTTTATTGTTTTTAGTATTTGCTGTTATAGCGGCAAAAGAAATACATCTTCTGTGAATATTTCAACTGTCTAACTATCACGGTTCATGAGATACAGCCTGGTGACAGACAGACGTCCGGACAGCGGAGTCTTAGTATATAGGAACCAGTTTTACCCTTTGGGTGTGGAACCCTAAAAATCTCGCACTAGGTACACAACTACACAGTAACAAACTAATACATAAGTTAAGTTTTCATTTTGCCGAAGTGTTTTTATACTGTTGTCAAATATATATTTTTTATGCAAGTGTAGGGGGCTAACGTGCAGGAGGCTTAGGGTAAGGCCGGGCAAAGTGATTTAAAAAGTTTTTGTCGTACTGTCGTGACATTTGTAGGTTATAGACCTACATTTCATTCATACACGAAAGGACGACGCAACGCGTCGACGTTTGCGATGCGCGTAGATTTATAAACGTTCAAGCGGGAAATTAAATTAATACTTATTTTTGTATGAAAATAAATTATAACAAATTATCAAAAGGCGTAAAACAAAAGTTGTTGCTTATGGTGTTAGCTATCTAGTCCGGCGAGGTTGCTGGGACATTACAAATAACCCTGTATAACTCAACAACTAATTTATAGTTTATAATATTGATAAAATATCTACAAATTATAATTATAGGCTTATATTTATTTCATAATCAATATGTGCGATGTGATTATACTCTCCCCCTAATACATCACTAAAATACACAGATTAAAAATCCAAAAATGTCCATGGCAACTAGAATCACGTTGACACAAGTCACTCAAAATTTTAAATAGTAACTGATTCTCTTTATTTATTAAATAACAGTGAACTACCCTAAATATCATATATTTAACGAAAATCAATAAAATTTAAGATAAACATTATTTAATAGATGATATAATCATCAAAACAAATATTTTCGTGCAAAACTAAAACCCAATTGTGTGAACTGATTTAAAAAATTTAATTCATGTGCATTCGTCCACAAAAATAGATTAAAAATAAACCTTGTAAAATAGATATACACTTAATACAATCAACATGTGACATTATCTACAGACTACATTGTACTTATACAAGGAGGAGATATACATGAAAAATTACCTGTGGTAAGTGATCACCAACGTCCATAGACATTGGCATTGTAAGAAATGTTTACCAACGCTTATATCAATGCGCCTCCAACCTTTGGAACTAAGATGCTATATCCCTTGTGCCTGTAATTACACTGGCTCACCCTTCAAACCGCAACACAACAGTAGTTAGCTCTCGACGATTTATTAGTACTTGTAAAAGTCTATTTTAATAAACAATATTTAGATTTTGAGAGGGGTAGATTTGTTAGGATTACATATAATGAAACTCATCCATAGATAATAGTTATAGTTTATTTATTATGCGGTTAGGCGATCACGCTAAATAACTGTATGTGTCCTTCTCACCCTCCGTGCGCTCTAAGTATTCCTTCTCTATCAAAATATCGATACATTTCTGAAACAAATAAATTATATATATTAAATATTGGTTTTTACAATGGTAACAATATGGTAAACGGTCACCGCCTTCCATAGACAATGCTTCAGCAGCCTTGAGAATTAAAATGTTACGTCCATTGTTCATTTGACGGTAGAACATGCAATGTGTTTGTGGTACCAACCCGAATCTCTTATATCTATTCATAATAATTGCTTTATGAAAAAAGTAATAGGAATTTTGGAATTAAAATGTAACACTATCTGCAATATTTTTATATAAATTCCCCAAAGAATAACCAGCTAGTTTTATACGACAGATTAGGGCGAATACGGGCGAAAATCCCGTCACAAAATCCTTTTCGTAATCAAAAGGTGAGACGGTCATCTAGTAATTAATAAATTATAATATATTTAAAAACAGAGATTGCAAAGTAGTAAGAAGTTTCAGACCCGGACAACCACCACAGAAATTTCATATTCCTCCTGCTTGCCTGAATGAGTCTTATTTAACTGAAATTCTGTCACATGTGTATGCCACCAATCCGCAGTAAGCTCCAAACATTCTCCTCAAAAAAAAGAGAGGCTTTATTAGCCCAGCAGTGGGACATTCAAAGGCTGTTACTTAATATATTTCACCTTTATGACCGGCACTCTTGGTTTGAACCGCGAGGACAGCTGGTTCAGCACTTCCACGACGAGATGTTGATGTTTCAAAGTCTTCCTCGTCTTCATGATCCTCACTATGGCAGCCTGGCGGGATGAAAAAGAAAAGACTTTAATATTGATCACATATTATATAATACGTTGTATACCCTATTCCAATGGGAATAGAAATAAATGTAAACACACAATAGATTTACAAATTGCATGCGATTGTCAAATCGTTCTGCATTATTATGCACTGTAAACAGTTCTTGATTTATTTACCCTTATTCAAAATGCAACACTATGCCAATTAACTAGTTATAACCACATTAATTTAACTTCCATTGAAAACGCCATCTTTTCGCGTATCCATAGTGAATGTCATAGATTATTCAAGATGTCGACCAATGACATCGCGTCAATTGATATCGATAACCAATGATATCGCATTAATTCGGTGTCAAATTTGTTTATTTATGTTTATTCCTGTGGAATATTATATATAAAATAACCTCATTATTAACAACTCGAGCTACCAATCTGCTCCCATGAGTTAGTATGTATTCGAACAGCGTCTAAATTTCCTCATTAATTGACTAGAAAACGTGATAAATTCAAATTCAATTCAACGAAAACTTAAGCAAGAACCACTGAAATTTTAGATGCTTAATGCTTAAATTTTAATTATAATTCATCTCATAATCATCAGTGACGGAAACCGTGTGGGAATGTGTGTATTCCATCTGCTGTATAAATTTCTAACCATACAGTTTAAAAAAGGAGGTCTCTGCCCAGCAACGGGGACGTTTACTAAATCCTCCCCCCCCTCCTCCTACTACTAACCTGTATGAGCATCTTGCGGTCCTCCTCGATGTGCTTGTGCGTCGCCTCCTGTTCCACTTTCAGTTCTGTTTTCAGCGGTATGTTTATGTTCACGCGGAGTTTTTTACTGTTAAAAAAATAATAACCATTATTAATACTAAAAACAAAATATTCTATAATCTATGATTTTATGTGCCTTTCATTCCACTGGCTAACTCGCTCATCACACCACGACACCGTAATAGAAATATAGTGTTATTCGTAGCTAAAATAATATAATATTAAAATAATTTTGTGTCCCTTGTGCCTTGTATAGTTTATTGGCTCTCTATTCACTAACCCTTCATCAAACTGGAACACAACAATATTAAATATTGCTATATAGCGGTAGCGCAACTGATGGGTAGATGGGTGTCTACCCAGCCGGGCTTTTTTTTCATGATTTCGTGGAAATAAATCCTAATGATGATTTAGATGTCGTATGACAAACAACTCACTATACAAATTCTAATATAATTAATTATTAAGTTTAGATATTTATAAGATACTTACTCAGTGGTAGAGCAAGCAAGCTCGTCTGGGTAGGTACCACCCACTCATCAAATATTCTATCGCAAAACAGTAGTACTAGGTATTGTTGTGTTTCGGTTTTAAAGGTGAGTGAGCCAGTGTAATTACAGGCACAAAAGACATAACATCTTACTTCCCAAAGTTGGTGGTGCATTGGCGATGTAAACGATGGTTAACATTTCTTACAATGCCATTGTCTATGGGCGTTGGTGACCACTTACCATCAGGTGGCCCATATGAACTACCGCCTACCCATAAACGACTGTATAAAAAAAAACACATTACTAACTTTTTATATCCTAAATACAGTTCGACGATCGACGACTCCAATAGTTCGGACTCGTCGTCTTGACACACGAGCAACTTCGCCTTCAGAAGGATTTGTAGAACCTGATAACAATTAAACATAATATTAAAAATCAATTAACATCCTGTATATAAAACCTCTAAACTCCCTTCCCTGAATGGGGGTAAGCGAAATAGTAAATAGACAGTAGTCATTGTAGTAGTAAGGATTTCTTCGCGTTTTCTTACACCGCAGAGAATGATATATATCAATATTCCAAATTTGAAAACTGAAATTGAAAACCCAGTAATTCAGCCCCGGGTTCGAACCCACCTTCTTCTGTTACTTGCTCTATCCATTACAAAAAAACACATACTGCACATGATTATTTTACAGTAAGTAATAAAAGATTTTAAGTTTCGCGTTCGGAATTATTTTCGAGGCGTTTATTTCTTTGCACGACAATTAATAACATTTGTCACTTTGCATATTGGTAAATGCATTGTTTGAGTAATGTAACGTTGGTCTAGTGGCTAGATATATTTCACGGTAGCATGCGCAAGCGATCCCGTGGCGCTCCCCTCTAAGACGGGAAGGGTACCGTGGTGGTTTTAGTCGGTAGGAGTCCGACATAACCCTCCATCATGATATGGAGGGTATCCATGATGGGTTTCCCCACGTAAAAAAAAAAGTGGCTAGATATAAGGGCAATGGATTCACACCTGTATGAGGAAGTCCCCCTTGATGCCGGTGTGGTGTTCCAGCTGGCGGACACTCCATGACGTGTTGTCGTTGTACTGTAATAGCACCGCCATTTGGAACGTACTCGCTTGCAGTGTGTATCTGTAAATACATAATACAATATTGTTAACTTTTCTCTATAATATAGGTTTGCGGACGAGCTTATGGGCCACCTTACCATCAAGTGGTCACCACCTTCCATAGGCATCGGCAAAAATATTCAAATTGATTGTTCTAAATATAAAAATCATAATCCGATTTGACACGTGCTAAGTTAGCCTGTAATTTATGGTGGGAATCGACCCCACGACCTTCGGCGCGAAAGGCACGTATCTACCACCTACGCCAACCGGCTCAAAGGTCGATAGTTTATTAAATATAAAAATAAAATATTCTCACCTGTTCTTAAAACAATTGGTAACGAGTTCACCCTTACTCATATTGTAAAGCCAATTTAACTTCCTGCCCGAGTGTTGAGATGAATAGAATGTTGTGAATCTGTGCACCGAGCGTTCCAACTGTTGATAATAAAGTAAAATAAATATAAGTTAACTAACAGCACATATATGTACCGCAGCTGGGCATAGAACATTCTGCAAAGTAATAATAATAAGAAATTGCACTCATGTGGTTTTAATAAAAATAATATACTTTATATGACCCTACTGTCCCAAAAACACCAGTTATTTGAAGTTTTAATTAAAAACGGCTTCGTTTTTCTATGGTATTTGTCTATGATTCAAAATTTTGTATAAAGTAATATTCTATTATACAGCTTTATTAAAAATTTAATACAGTAGAACTAAAAAAAGGAAATAAGAAATTCTTAGAAGTTTCAGTTTGTACCTGGCACTCTTGGCTTGGCTTTGTCTTTTTTTTATTACATAGGGAGACGGACGAGCACATGGGCCACCTGATGATAAACGGTCACCAACGCCCATAGACATTGGCGTTGTAACAGATGTTACCATCGCATACATCGACAACGCGCCACCAACCTTGGGAACTATAATGTTATGTCCCATGTGCCTGTTTTTACACTGGCTCACTCACCCTTGATACCGGAACACAACAGTCAATACTAATTCTTACAATAGTATATTACTATTTACGTATTCTTTATATTATTGACATAATGTAAAAATATATATCTATACATATTCTACCTCAGTTGGTAACTGGAAGCTGGAGGATTGCTGGAAAGGCCAGGAACCGGACGATAGAACTTGAATGCTGAAGTCGATGTGCAGAGGTTGCTCGGAGCTGTTGGCCATGTGCTTGCGGAAGTTCTCATTTAAGTCTTTGGATACACCAATATCCTGGAAAAAAAAATTGTAATATTATAGTACTTATTGCACAAAATAACAGAATAAAGTAATAAAAATATATGACAAATGAAGTATTCAAAATATATACATATATATATATATATGTATATAAAATTGGCACACATATGGGCAAATAGTATTTAGTGGCAAGTGGTCACTACCACCCAAAGACATTGCGAATGTAAGAAACATAAACAAGGCATCATCATTACCCCACCAACCTTTGGAACTAAGATGATATGTCCCTCGTGCCTGTAGTTAAACTGGCTCACTCACACTTAAAACAGGAACAACAATACTGGTTGCTGTTTTCTTGTACCCACCTAAAGGCTTGCACAAAGCCCTCACCACTACAACAATGACCACACCATCTATAATTTTTTTACAAAAAGTTTGTCGGCTCAGTGACTAGTACTTTAATAATGATAATAATAACTAACCTGGAACATCCTTTGTAACTTGCTCGTGTATTCGAAACCGCACGCTTGCTTCAGTTTTGAGATCATTGAGGCCTGCAAATCAAATCAAGACATAAGTTAGAACTGTTTAAATGATAATAAGTAACATAATAAATAAGTCTGATTTTTCAATTTAGGTTATAGTATGTATCTTACAAAACAAAGTCCCTCCTCGCGTATGTCTGTCTGTCTGTTTGTACGCGATAAATTCAAAAACCACCGAACGAAATCTCACACTATTTTCGTCATTGGATGGAAAATTAATGAGGATGGTTTTGGTGAATGACTTCATACAGCCAAAATTCATACAAAATTAATCCCACTTTCTCGTTGCAAAGTATAATAAAAATATAGTAAAACTTCTCTTCCAATATTCAGCTCCAAGTTTCGTTAGTATAGGCTGTACAGTCATAGTCAGTCAGGAGAAACGATATTTATTAGTATAGATTTATATCCTACCTCAGCATCATCACTGGCTGACATGTGCTGGACGAGTCGTTTGGCTAGCATCTTGCTGTAGAACTTCTGGAAGACGTCTTTATCCTCGATGTACTTGAATACCACCATCTGTGAATAACGATATCATTTTATTATTGCACAGCAGATGAACAAGTATGTGCGTTTGCAGTCCAACTGTCACGACTGAAGAGAGATTAGGCTGAGAATCTACACCCTTCAAACTGGAAAACAGCAATACAAAGTACTGCTGTTTTGCGGCAGAATATCTGATGAGTGGGTGGTACCTACCCAGACGAGCTTGCACAAAGCTCTACTACCAAGTATTAACTAAGGTTGGAATAGATTAAAATCGAAAAACTCACAACTTGGTTGAGTGTGTCCTCGAGCTCTGCCTCCTCGGGGTTCTTACTCGACTTCTTCAGAAGCAGATCGCAGTATTTCGCCAATAGTTCGGGACTCTTCGAAGACGAGTTAGCCGCTTTCGTTACAGCATTACCTGATATCAAATTATTGTATTAATAATACATTACTAACTGTACCACGCGGTTTCACCCGCACATAATTAATAGAAATATAATGAATAAAAATCAGCCTAGAACCTTCCTTGATAAAATATTTTTTAAATTCGAATCAGTACTTCCTGAGATTAGCCGGATCAAACAAACAAACTCTTTAGCTTCATATATTAGTATAGAATTATAGTTTCAAGATTTTTTTTGACGGCTTAGCCACAATTGCATAGTGTATATCACAGCAAGTAGCTGCACTAACATATTTGATTCCCACTTATTACAAACATTTGAATAGTCCAAATGGCTCTTTGTCTTGAAGTTGACTTAAACAATCTTTATTGATGGTCCAACTGTAGCTTTAAATACATGTATTACATTGCATTATGTATTCGATTAATTAATAGCTTTTTCATGACGATTGTTTATATTAGTCTATGCTTAAAGTGACACCTCACCAATTTCATTCCAAAAAAATATAATTTAATCTTCAATGGGTGTAATGGACAAACTACTTATTATCGTTTAATACATACTTTTCTCAATATTTTATCTATGATTTGTCAGTTTCTTAATGCAACTCCATTTTATAAATACAATATATTATACAACAATTATCAAAAATCTAAGTAGGTAGGTAAATAAACTTTATTCAGAAAATTTTCTTCAATAGAGTTGCAAGTTTGTATGAAATGGTACCGGAATCCTTTATGTCGTAACTTAAAAAAAAACTACATATTCTTAATTTAAAATTTAATTCCATCTATAGTTTGAAATAAATAAATACTCACTGTTAATAAACCTTCCACAGGCTTTGTCCAAGGCGGCCACGAAGCCAGAGTCATTGTTGAAAGCGACCAGAACTAACGCGTTGTACTTCTTGTGGACTTCTAAGATCGTCGACACATACACCTTTGGATCCTGGAATATATGACGATCTGTTTAAATACGCTTAAATTAAGGTATGACATTAAATAATAACTTATTATTTTATATATAGAGCTATATTTGTGTCGACTACGCTGGTACGGTCACCTGCTGAGATGTAACGATGACCATCCCATCAAGAAAGCTTTAAAGATCGACCACGGGGAAGGGGACGACCGCCCGCAACCTGGTGGTCGAACATGCAAAAAGAGGCCCAGAAAGAATCTGAGTACACAGACAAGCCAGAACAGAGCTCTCTGGCGCTGACGCGTAAGGAGACCCCCAGCTGGGAAGTTTTAGTAAAAGAAGAAGACAGATATAGCGCTACATTTGTCTTTCAATGATAGTAGTATAATACAGCGCCCGTCTGCTACTCGGTGGTCTATCGACTGGATTCTAAAGCAGGTCGAAGGTTCAAACTAGAAGTTACTGGGTTTGTCTATCAAGATATCGGGAGCCGCCGGAGGTTTGAAAGTTGATAGTATTAACCGGTTCCTAGAAACGGAAAGTAGATTCTGCACCTGAACTTGTCCCCCCCCCCATACGGCAGTGCGTGTACTCACGGTGTGCGCGCAGTCGCCGCACTTGTCGATGGCGGCGAGCCCCTGCGCGTGTATGTGCTGCTCGAGCAGGCGGCGCAGCTCCACGAGCCCGTCGGGGATGCGCGCCACGAGGCTGTACATGCGGCCCAGGTCCGCGTTCTTGTCCGCGTCCAGGAGTTTCTGGGGGAGATCATATATTATCTCACAACAATGATGGAGTCAATTTGACCTTTTAAATTCTCTGGTAGGCAATGGAATTAACTTTTTGGCTACCTCATTGAACCACACAAAGAAACTGATTTGTCCCACATGCTTTATATTTACATTTTTGTTTCATATTATCCAAGCGCAGAAAGAACCAAATTAAGTAAATTTTCCGTTCAATTGAATGAATTTATATGGTTTTATTCTTAGTGGCAACACCTGGACAGCTTGTAAATAACATTGGTATCCTAATGGTACGAACCTGGAACTCCGCGTGGAATATCTCGAGGTGTTTCTCGATGAGCACTCGGTCACAGGTCTTGGCGAGTCGCTCCATCGTGGTCTCGTGCAAGTAGACCTGCACGCGACGCTGTTCCTCCTGCAAGCGCTGCTCCGCCTGGAACAAACATAAACATCTTACTATCAAAGCAAAACTTAACTAGAAGACATTTAGAATAAGATTTTTATTCTATTAAGTAGTACCTCTACTTTAATTGTGTTTTTTTGTGTAAATGTAGCACTGCATCCTTTATTGACTTTTTACATTCGACACAGTCACAGCTCCGATACATATCTATACAGATTGAAATTCATTTATTCAATATGGCCGCCTTCAGAAAATCAAAACAAACTGATCAGGAAGAACCGGCGAAAGAAAAACTACGATTTTTCTTTTTTTTTTTTATTATTTAAATTGTTAATCATATTTAGTATGATAAAGAAACAACTTTTTTGTAATATTAAAGAAATAGATAAGCGGGCAGGCCAGCTGATGGTAAGTGGTCACCATTACCCAATAACACAGGAACTGTAGGAGATATTAACCATTCCTTACACTTCCAATGCACCATCAACCCTTGTGCCTATATTTACACTGGCTTACTCACTCTTTAAACCGGAACACAATTATATAAATGATCTGTTATATAATATCTGATGAGTGGGTGGTACCTTTTTTTACGTGGGGAAATCCATTATGGATACCCTCCATATCTTTGATGGAGGGTTATGTCGGACTCCTACCGACTAAAACCACCACGGTACCTTTCCCGTCTTAAGGGGAGCGCCACGGGATCGCTTGTGCATGCTACAGTGACGCTCCGAAAGTGGGTGGTACCTAGTCCTACCACCAAGTGACGGATTACTATAATTATTATTTATTATTGTATGTAAATAAAATTGAAACACGCACCTAATATGATACATATATCAATGATTCTCAAACTACAAACGGCAACGATCACTACGGTTTGGTATTTTGAAGACACACTATATATATATCGGTAACACAAAATTTATATTCGTAGTATCAATTGCAAATAATTGAACACTAATATCACATCACTTGTTCAGAATAGACCCCCCCCCCCTGCTTTTTTTATTATTATTTTCCGTGGCTCATCGATTCTGTCGTGTTCTGTAGTCCACGGTTCGAGTACCACTGAGACGGGTAGACACTCGAGATAACGTCTCGCTTGGATCAGACGGGTATTAGCATAATTTGTTGCATGTATTCTGTTGTGTCGTATGCAAATAAAATTCAAGGCCATCGCGACACGTACTTGAATCCCATATTATTACGTTTTTACTCCATGTAAATAAAATCTTGGTGCTTACATTTTAAAATCATTTTTTTTTATTATAGTAGATATGCCTGGCAAATGGGCCACCAGGCAAGGTAACATCCACCCAAAGACCTTGCGCCACCAACATTGGGAACTAAGAAGTTATGTCCCTTGGGCCTGTAATTACACTGGCTCACTCACCCTTCAACCCGGACACAACAACAACAGATACTGTTGTTCTGCGGTAGAATATCTGATGAGTGGGTGGTACCTACCCAGTTGAGCTTACACAAAGCCCTACCACCGAGTAGATCTGACGGTCATATCCGCAATTAAGTAATGTAACAAGATTTATGTAATTTTCACATTATATAAATATGTTCCTTTTAGCATTTAAAGGTAAAGTTTGATTTTTAGTTAAATATAGTTTTTCACATTTATTTTTAATGGTTACAAATTACTATTAAATTAATTACGGCTTTAGTTATTAATGTTGGTTAGGGAATTGATTAGTTATACATCCGTCTCTTTCTTACCAATGTCAAATCAATGATGACAGAAAGAGACAGAAAAGTTTTATCTAAACATTAGTTCTCAATCATAAAGTCCAATTACCTTGATCATGTATTCAGTGACAGGATTATTTCTGAGGAAATCCGTGCTTTCCCTTGTGTAGAATCGTTCCGTGTCTTCGAGGAATACCGCTTCGAACGTATCCTTATACACAGCCAGGTTCTGACCACGGGCCGACGGCTCCTCTTCGTTGAGACCGAGCGCTACGTAGCAGTTGATCACCTGGAACAAATATATTAGTTAACGTCAATACAATACGTGTTTTAAGGTGAACGTGCAAATTATCTATCGATTACTATTTAATATCTAGATTAAAAAGATTCAATATTTTATATAAGCTTTGGCTAGCTCATAAGCCAGCAGCAAGCCAAACTGCGGTCAAACCTCGAGTCGAGCTGATAAAAGTTAATGGATTTTTCTACCAGGAAACTCTCAGTAGCAACTCGAAATTTGACAGTGCTTAGATTCCTGAAGCTCGGAAAGCACGTGTGATTGATCCAGCACTTGAAGTCACTTCGATCTGTTCGGATTGCCATCCTATCGGAATACGAGAGCGAGGTAACAGACAGTTTTTTTTATTGTATAGGAAGGCTGATGGTTAGTGGTCACCAACGCCCATAGACAATGGCATTGTAAGAAATGTTAACCATCGCTTACATTGCCAATGCGCTGCCAACCTTGGGAACTAAGGTGTTATGTCCCTTGTGTCTGTAATTACACTGGCTCACTCACCCTTCATACCGGAACACAACAATAGCAAGTACTGCTGTTTTGCGGTAGAATATCTAATGAGTGGGTGGTACCTACCCAGACGAACTAAATCAGACAGATAATGTTTTTGCAAACACTCGAGACACGTCATATGACGTCATATGACATTTTCTAGTAGTACAAATGATATAGAAGTAGAAATAAAACAAAACTCACCCCGGACACTAGTCTAGTATTAATCGTTTCACCATTACGCTCCCTCTCGATCAGTTTCAATACAGCGTTGGTCACTTGTTTGTTCAAACTTTGGAACAAATGATCACGCCAGGTCACCAGCGCGAGCTGGTAGATCTCATAAATACCCTGTAATTCATAATAATAATTATATGTTTATGTTTTATATTCTTACATCTGTGGAATTATTCTCTAAGGATAAATTTAAAAAAGTCATCGCATAACCAGTGACGTCAAGCACTTCATACAAACAATAGTGATAATTAATAATAATTAAATTACACTTAAAACTAATAATTAAATCTTACACGAATGAGATGTGAAGTGTGTTCTAACTGTGTAGTCGTGTAGATTGCAATTTGATGTGGTTTTTTTTCTATCTATACTAATATATAAAGCTGAAGAGTTTGTTTGTTTGATTCGGCTAATCTCCAGGAACTACTGATTCGAATTTAAAAATTATTTTTGTGTTGTATAGTCCTTTTATCGAGGAAGGTTCTAGGCTGATTTTTATTAATTGTATTTTAATTAATTATACGCAGGTGAAACCGCGGGGCACAGCTAACTATTAATAAAAGGAAGGCATGTCGAGATAATATGGATGGCCAATCAATGGTACCGATAGCTCAGACAATACGGAGACGACATATGAAAATTAGTTTATTATTTAAATAAAACACGATTCCGCTAAAGTATTTCGTCAACAATCGTGCACGAAATAGCTGACGTCATTATTACGTCACATAACCCAACATTACGCACCTATAGTATTCGGTACCGTTAGCAAAATCATTCCCGTATTTTTTTTTTATATTACATAGGACGGCGGACGAGCATGTGGGCCACCTGATGGTAAGTGGTCACCAACGCCCATAGACATTGGCGTTGTGAGAGATGTTACCATCGCTTACATCGCCAATGCGCCACCAACCTTGGTAACTAAGATGTTATGCCCCATGTGCCTGTAATTACACTGGCTCACTCACCCTTCATACCGGAACACAACAATAGCAAGTACTGCTGTTTTGCGGTAGAATATCTGATGAGTGGGTGGTACCTACCCAGTCGAGCTCGCACAAAGCCCTAGCACCAAGTAAAATATTATTCACTCGGCACCTTCTGACTAAGTCAATTACTTCCACCTATATACAATAACACCTAACATTATAAATAATGTAAATCTGGCTTAGTTATCAAGTATTGAACTCACCTTCCTACCCTCTTCGCACTCACGCTTGACCCAATGCCTGTTGAGGTAGGAGCAGACCCCGTTGAGGACTCGGGATGAGAACTGGTACTCCTCCCATTGTGTCGTGTAGAAGCCGAGGACGTCCTCACCCATCAGGTCTACGCCGTGCTGTAGCAATTATATATTATTGTTAGAATATAGATAGATAAAATTATTGAAAACTATTCTTATGAACGTATTTTTATACTACAACCCCGCCCCACCCCCAAAGGGGACAGTAATTTAAATACACCGTTGTACAATCATACAAAGATCTAGATAACAATATACAGTGAAAATATGATTTTTAATTAAAAGTAAATAAGATCAATATGAGTATCACTTCAGAGACTAATGATTGGTCCATATACATCGACCAGCGTTCTATTTTTAAAATTTATTTCATGGGGACAGATAATAAATGGGTCACGCGGTTTTTAATGACAACCTTCGCCTATAACTCTATATCAGTAACAATAACAGCCTGTAAATGACCCACTGCTGGGCTAAAGCCTTTTCTCCTCTTTTTGAGAAGGTTTGGAGCTTATTCCAACACGCTGCTCCAATGTGGGTGGGTGGAATACACATGTAACAGAGTTTCAGTAAAACTTGACACACGCAGGTTTCCTCACGATGTTTTCCTTCACCGTCAAGCAAGAGATGAATTATAATCACAAATTAAGCACATGAAATGCAGTAGTGCTTGCCCCGGATTTGAACCCACGATCATCGCTGGGCCATCTCGGCTAATCAACTCTATATTGTAACTATATAATCACTAATTACTATGTATAAACTAATGTATATATCTTACCTCGAGTAAATTAATAAGATAGAATATAAGGAAATCACGTAGCCTCTTATATAATTCAAGACCGACCAGTTGAGCGCCGCCTGGCACTTGTTGTACCTGAAAAAAAAAAATATATATACTCACTGCCCGAGGCTAGAACAACTTCCGTCCTGTCATTTTGAATTATATTATTATTATTATTTAATAAAGTTATATATTTAATATAATCTATATAAATTAATAGTCTTATCCAGCAAGTGAACCGTTACAGTTACAGCTGAAATTTTTAACGACTTTTTTTTTATTGTATAGGAAGGCGCACGAGCATATGGGCCACCTGATGGTAAGTGGTCACCAACGCCCATGGACAATGGCATTGTAAGAAATGTTAACCATCGCTTGCATCGCCAATGCGCCACCAACCTTGGGAACTAAGATGTTATGTCCCTTGTGCCTGTAATTACACTGCCTCACTCACCCTTCAAACCGGAACACAGCTATACAAAGTACTGCTGTTTTGCGGCAGAATAGCTGATGAGTGGGTGGTACCTACCCAGACGAGCTTGCACAAAGCTCTACCACCAAGTAAAGACTTTAAAATAAAAGAATGTATTTCTCAATCCAGTTGTATATTTCTATTCACGTTTATTACTCAGAATAAATTGATATCTTTATGAACCCTAAGTATGAAAAAATATAAGTTCATACTAAGGACTCGAATTCTGTATTGTACTAATTTTCTATGAGCTTTCTCAACTATCTTGAAAGAGGTGATTTTTTTATCACAAAATATCTAAAAATTCACATTTAATTTCTATATTTAAATGTATAATTATAATGTTTTTAACTATACTTCTTTACATAAGGTATGTCATTGAACTTTCCTTATCTCATCAATATTGTACCTTCGGATAACTATTGATAGCAAACAATTTAATTTAAATATTAAAAAAGATTTAATATAGTCAAAACTTGATTTAGAACTTATAATTAATAAGACATTATATAGACATCATATTGTTTTAGGGACGAGCACTGATGTCTGAAATTTAACTATATACACAACTATATTTATACACCACAAAGTTCATAATCTATATTTATAATACAACATTATTTCATTTAAATTTAAATTACTTAAAAGTTATTATTTTAAACCTCGACCAATGACGTCATTCCAATTCAAGTTCAAATTTATTTATTTACTTTCACCCCTTCTGCTGTTTAAGTATTTACACACATACGCACACACACACACGCACACACACACACACACACACGCGCGCGCGCCCATACACGCACACAGACACACATACCTTATTCTTATATGAGCTGTTCCTGCCGCCATTATTGGTGACACTCGTCCTACTGGAGCCGCTCGAACTGGATCCCTGCTGGTGAACTGACGTACAATAGTTATATACGTGTCTGGGGGTGCGTTAAGGTTTTATTGTTATTTTAAAGATCGCTATAGTGACACCATTAATAAAGTAACCCATGGTGCCGACGACAGCTATCGACACGGCGGACAAGAGAGATTATTAAACTGCGCATCGCATATAATAGTGCACAGGTGTGTACTCAAACAGAGTCATTCTAATAATCCGATGGAACAGCAATCCAACGCCACCAGAAAGAAGCTTGTGCCGTGTGCACAGGCCCTTATAATGATGGAATATAAACTCTTCCATATTTGGAACGAATGTATGTACAATGTACATGGATATGTTTTAATAAATTTTATATTGTAATTAGTCGTTCATCTAAAGTGTTAATAAATAGACGCAATACGAAACTGATATCTTATTTTATACCTTATATTAATTCTAGAAGGTACAAAAGTCTTTACAAGACCTGCGGTTATACGTGCTTTCCGAGGCACGGCAAACTTTGGTCTGCTACTGAGAATTTTCGACAAGTAAAAACTAATAACTTCTATTGGCCCGACCCGGGTTTTAAAATCCATGACCTGCGGCATTACATCAAGCCACTTGCTCGCGCGGCTGTTGAAAATAATCCATGGCAGATTCAGAAACTGAACCATAGTTGAAGCGCTTACTGGATGGGGATTCGTTGATTAAATAAAATTATTTCTTGTATAAAAATCATTACAAGGTTAACCCATTTACCATTAGGTCGAATATAAAATAGATTATTTTAAACGCTAGCAATACTAAATAAATAAAATGATAGAGGTCTGCAGTTGTGCGCGCATCACGGAAAAACTACTGGATAGATTTCAATGAAATTTTCTAAATTTTATTCCTTAGACACTTGGCCCTTATCAAAAGCAAAAATGATTGCGATGTCTTCATTTAATAAAAAGTTATTAAAGTTTTAAGAAACAACGATTTGTATATGCAATGCGTGTTCAGTGATGTATGTTTAAACAAAGTATATTTTTACTTGCGATCTTTTTGATGTTTTTTTCTTTCGTACATAAGAAAACTTTGTTAATATATCAAGCAACTCGGACGAAGTCAGCTAGTAATAAATAAAAATTTCATTTTTCAAAAGGATACGTATATAGATCCATGTATCTCTGCTTTACCATGAGCTGTCTCGTGTATACTTGTTCGATACCTTCTCGTAGATCGCCCCATATCTGAAAAAAAAAGAAAAATATAATTAAAAAAAAAACTGTTAACATTCTCGATTCCAAAACTGAATTAAGGAATAGTACCTATCTATGAAATACACATAATAATATATTACGTGTATAATATTTAGCCATTATATTATATACGTAATTTATATATTTGCGCGATAGTAAGTTTATTTATTTATTTGTTTGTTTGTTACGCTTTCAACTACTCAACCTTTCATTATACAATTAAGTATAATCAATTAATAGACATACACATTGTCAAAGGTACAAAAACAAGCGAAGCCGCGGGTAGAAACTAGTGAAACACGCACGCACGCACACACGCACACACGCACACACGCGCGCACGCACGCACGCACGCACGCACGCACGCACGCACGCACGCACGCACGCACGCACGCACGCACGCACGCACGCACGCACGCACGCACACACACTCGAACAGCGAGATCGAATCAACTGATTTTTTTCCACCTTAAGTAGAGGCGGGATTCACGAGCTGCTCATCGACCCTTCCAACTACGACACAACAATACAAAATGTTGCTGTTTTGTTGAGCACTTCCGGTCAAGTCGGATTTGTCGTCCGATAATTACAAAGACGGAACAGACTGTGCACTTGTGTTTCCGCAGACTTATTCCTTGTTTTTTTTTTTAATATAATTCCTAAATATAGAATTATATCTGTTAATGAAGTGAAATTGTTACTGGACAGACTCATTATGTCAGAAATTTTAAATGTGTGCGACTTTTAATTTTGTTTTGGTTCGTTTGATAAAGTAGACATTTATTTCTTATTACATTATATAATTTTCAGACTTTAAGTATAATACAATTACTGAGATTTAAGAAAAAAAAAATTACGTAATTCGAATTGAGATCGACTGTAAAAAATTAAATTAAGAAAGCTATATCCGTCTTAAGTATGTAATTAATTTTAAGTATCGCTGTTATATTACGATTAATATAATAAGTGTGATCGTTTGTGTGTACATCGCGTCATCGCGCGAATGACTCGACGGATTGATATTATATTTAACATGATGCAACTGCACGAGATATACCTATAACGATAAGTATGTACGTTAGCACATGTACGCTCTCTAATCTCTCAATCTCATAATCCGATGGGAAGGAATGTACTTGATGGTAGGGCTTTGTGCAAGCTCGTCTGGGTAGGTACCACCCACTCATCAGATATTCTGCAAAACAGCAGTACTTGCTATTATTGTGTTCCAGTTTGAAGGGTGAGCGAGCTAGTGTAATAGTGCACAAGGGACATAACATCTTATTTATCAAGGTTTGTGGCGCATTGATGTGTGGTGGGATGTAAGCGATGGTTAACATTTCTTACAATGCCAATGTCTATGGGCGTTGGTGACCATTTACCATCAGGTGGCCCATATGCTCGTCCGACTTACTATGCCATAAAAAAACGACGACGTCAGAACTCAGGCGCAGGCCAATGGCTTCACGTTAGTTATCCATACTCTAGGCTATTTTTTGTTTACACAGTTAAGCTACCGCCCTTTCGGATCATACGTACATACAACCGAATAGAACTGGCGAAGAAATCTCGATCTTTCTCAACTTTCGTCGAACAGGTGTATTCAATGCCTTTAATATCCACACTAACTACTAACGGAATCCCGTTTACATTAAATCTAACTGATATTTTGATTATAAGATTTTGAAAAGACTAACCTGTTAAATTTTATTCGAATACATTTATTACTTTTTCATTTTGAGTGACTACAGGCACATAACATCTTGGTTACCAAGATTGGTGGCGAATTGGCGATTCACGGAATTAATATTTACGACATCGCCAATGTGTTTGGGAGGTGGTGACATCGAGTGGCCCATTTGCCAGTAGACCTACCAATTTCATATTCTATTTTCTATAGATTTATTACTGATTAGATTTCACCGGCCACTTCCACCCTCGCGTTAAGAGAGAGAGAGTAGATGTACCTAACATTAAAAAAGTAGCCTATATCCATCGCTAAGCATTGACCTATGGTGATATACAATTTTGATGCGTGTGTTCTTGTAACTTTATAATAATTACGGTCAATGTCGCATATCATTATCTGACACTTCACGCCCGTTTTCTGCGGTGTGTTAGTTTTACAAAACAAAAGTAACCTATCCATCTTCGGATTTCGACCTTATTCTTACCAAACATCATTAAAATCGCAAAAACGATCTTTTTCTGTTGTACATAATATAAACCGAGCACAAATAGATATTCGAATGTAAAATGATTTAAATACTGTAAATATATAATAAAGAAATTAACATAAATACATACATAACTGTATATCATAATTAAGTAATCGTAATAAAATAATTAATTAATCGTCTCTATGTAAATACCTCGCCTTGAAATCACGATCGGGAAATAGATTGAAAAGATTTCATATAAATGTGAAAGTGACGGTTCGTTCTGATAACATCGATTAAATACCATAACCGACACGCCATGAAATTTAATAGAAAACCTAACGTCACGATCAAGGCAAATTCAAATCTTGTAGACGAAACTAAACTATATTGATTCATTTATTAATTTAAAATATCTATATCTATGTATATATTAATCCTAACTAATATTATAAATGCAAAAGTGAATTTGTTTATTACTCTTTCACGACAAAAACATTAAGCCGATTTTAAAAATTCGTTCACAAATCGAATTATCAGCGATTAACATAGGCTATTCCACTAACACGCATTGGAGCAGCGTGGTGGAGTAAGCTCTAAAACCTTCTCCTCGCAGAGAAGAAGAGGCCTTAGCCTAGTAGTGGGACATTCACAGGCTGTTACTTCTTCACATAGGCTACATTTTGTCTCCCTGTGGCGTATTCCCACGGAAACGTAAACTAAGCGGGTCAAGACTCGAGCCAAACGCTAGTAATATTATAAAGATGTTAGATTCGTTTTTTAGTATGTATGTTTGTAATGGATAAACTCAACAAATACTAAAGAGACTTTAATAATTCTTTCGCCCATAGAGAGCTACATTATCAGCGAGTAATATAGGCAATATTTTATATAAAAAAATATATAATAGTAATAACGTAACCCAAGCTATCAATTATATCAGAAAGAAGTTGACATTAAAAAGCATTGCACACAATAAAAATAGACCTCATTCGATCACGCCTTCCACCACCACCAAGTAGAGGTTTGTGAGGCACACAGGGTCACTTATCGGTATATTAAGTGATAAGTGGTAACACATCTTAAATCTTAAGAATCTAGCCTACTTGTGTTTTTATTTCATCAAATTTAAAAAATACATTTGCGTTATTTTAATTAAAATATTAAAAACATAATTAAAAAAAAAAAGTGAAACAACTGAGTCATCACTTCGAATCGTAACGTCATAATGTAAACGGGCTATCAATAAGACGTTCGTTATAATATCATGCGTCTAAAAATAAATAAAACACAAAACTGGAACGTTACTGCGTTTTTTTAATCACAAAGATTCGAGAATTCATTGGCCGTTATCCAAGCGCTGTATTAAAAATATCGCTCGCTAAGCACTTAGTATTACGCGATTACGTTACTTAAATTCATATTACGACTAGCTACGTAGCAGTGACTTCGTCTGCTTGAAAAATATTACCACGTTTCATGGCATTTTACCAAGAGAAGATCTCTCCAAGTCCAATGTATCGCGTATTCGGTTAGTTCGAATTTAAAGAGTTCAATTTACCACCAACCTTTTTTTTTTAATTACGCTGGAAATACGCATGACGCGTTTCCCCTACGGGAACAGTGGGGGGGGGTATGTGGGACTCGCCGTATTTCCAGGGCACCGAGTGCACCCCGGACATCGGAATACCCACTAAAAACCAGCGGTACCGTTCCCGTCTATGTGGGAAATGTACCACCAACCTAACCTAACTAGAAATCGGATTAAAAACATCCAAAATCCTCTCCTCTTAAGGAAAAGTTGTAGAGCTCTGCGCTGAGCACCACCACTTAGTACCGTTGACGCAGTTTAAAGGATAAGCCAGTGTAGTTACAGGAATATAACTGACGATGAGAGTTCCTCAATGGAGATATTAATTCTTATAGCGCCAATCTATGGGCATTGCGAACATCTACCATCATATCCGGTGGCCTATTACCTCCAGTCAGTCTTTGTATTTATGAATAAAGCTGGCACAAAATTACCATCACATCCTATTCTACATTGGATTGATAATATAAATAACTTAAGTAACCTAAATAATAATATTACCATTACTTGGTGGTAAAGCTTTGTGCAAGCTGGGTAGGTATCACACACTCATAAGATATTCTACCGCGAAGCGTACTTCCTATTGTCGTGTTCCGGTTTGAAGGGTGAGTGAGCCAGTGTAATTACAGGCATAAGGGACCTACCATCTTACTTCCCAAGGTTGGTGGTGCATTGGCGATGTAAGCGATGGTTAACAGCGATAGTGTAAGACATTGCCAATGTCTATGGGCGTTGGTGACCACTTACCATCAGGTGGCCCATATGCTCGTCCGCCTACCTATGCTATGCATTCAACCGCGACTTGTCGTACAGCTGTTCATTTAACGAACCCTTTGTTGACGGAAACGCGTTTTTTTTTTGTTACACGCCATTTAATTTTGGCACGCTGTCGACTCAGGGTTCCCTTAAACTTTCCAGGTGGTTTACCAGGAACTCCAGATGTCCTATCAACATCTTGATTTTTATTAATATTATTTTTAACATAGTCAGCTGTCAAGCTAAGAAGTTTGTTTGCTTGTTTGAACACGCTAATCTCAGGAACAGAAAAAACATTTAAAAGTTTAAAAAATATTGAGACATAATATACTTATATTAAAAGCTGAAGACTTTGTTTGTTTGATCGGGTTGATCTCAGGAACTACGGGTTCGAATTTTAAAAATATTTTTGTGTTGTAGGTATAATCCTTTTGTCGAGGAAGGTTCTAGGCTGTTTTTTATTCATCAGATTTTTTATTAATTATACGCAGGTAAAACCGCGAGGCACAGCTATATAACATAACGAAGCGTTTACGTTTAACGTGGGTAAAACCACGCAGCGAAACTAGTCGTCAATCATCTCTTTAAAAAGGCCTATCGGAATGACCAGTCAAACGTGCAATGCGCGCGCCTTGCACGCCCACATATACCAGACCCGGGATTATAATACTAAACGCTTAAACGGTTTTATGTATGAAGCATTATATTCTCGACATAGGGAAGGTCATAGGACGTATTGAGTTACGTATAATTCAATAGCGCGGTTGTGACGTCACTTTAACACACAAACTTAATTAAGATCGTTATGTACTTATATAAATTGATATTGTATTTACGCCTTAGCTATATATAAAGTACTAGTTGACCGTCCCCACCGCAGACAGACCACTCATTATAGATGAAATTTATACAAAATCACCCCTTTTTTTAAGCTGGAAAAACGCATGACGCGTTTCCCCCACGAGAAGTGGGGGGGGGGTGTGGGACTCGCCGTATGTCCAGGGCATCGAGTGCAACCCGAACATCGGCATACCCACTAAAAAACCAGCGTACCCTTCCCATCTTAAGGGGAGTGCCACGGGATCGCTTGCGCATTCAACCGTGAAAATACAAAATCACCCCTCCCACATCCCTTCCTAAAGTAGAAATTCCCAAAAATCCTTTCTTAGCGGATGCTTACTTTATCAATAAATCAATTTTCCATTTTCACCTTTCGATAATCAATGGTTTTGGTTGTATGTCGATACTCAGTCGGGACAACCGATTTCATTATTAGTACAGATTAAAATAATCGATAAATATGATTATTATCGATGCTGAGATCGAATAAATTACGATAAGATATATATTTACTTACAAACTAATGGATTTGTGTCATGTCATGCGTGTCAATTGACTTACTAATTTTTTTAAAGAAAAAAACCTGATACCACTCACACCATCTATTGTACGTTGACGGTACTATACCAAAAAAAAACCACAGTAACGGCCTTATTCCACCACGCTGCTCCGATGCGGGTTGGTGGAATTCACACGTGGCGGAGTTTCAGTGAAATTAGACACATGCAAGTTTCCTCACGATGTTTTCCTTCACCGTCGAGCACGAGATGAACTATATATCATACACGATCATCGGTTAAGATTCACGCGATCAAACCACTGGGCGATCTCGGCTTCTAAAAAATCCCCACACAGATGCAAACAATAAACACTAAAACGTAATATACATGGTGTAACAGAATAAGTGTTCGACCCGTGAAGTGGTTATTAGGTATCGTGAGTCGGTTCTATTTATGTGATCATTTTTAAAATATTATGCAAAAAAAATTAGACTATAATGAGTGACGTCATACATTATACAGGATAATGTATGACGTCACCACTGTATCGTACAAAACTACAAACGATACGCAAACGCGTACAATACGAACGAAAACAAGTGTATATGTTTACATAACAAATTCGGAAAACAAGCAATTAACATACTTATATATGTATATATTATGTGTAAATTGGTGGCAAATAGTAACTACTACTGAGTTTCCGTCGGGTTCATCTCGATAGAACATACTACATTTCTAACCGCGAATAACTTATAAAAGCCATCAAGCAAGCCAAAGTCAAGCCAGCCATTTAATCGCATATGTAATACACTTCTTTTTTTACAGCCTTTTGTCATCCATTGCTGAACTAAAGCCACCCCAACAAAACGCCAACCATCGCGATCTTGATTAATATACATAAAATATATACTAATAATGAAAACAATAACATAAAAGAATAGAATACGGATTCTCAAAGAGATTGTCTGGAAATTAAATTTGACATAGTTTTAATATATTCAAACACTATGACGATTTGTTAGCCCACATACATAGCTGTTGTCTTGACTCATTAAATGTGATACTTTATATGTATGGAAATCAAATGGCTCATAAGCTATAGATGAACAATTTTACCTCCTACGCGAAAACAATTACAAGTATACTCTTAAGAAGCTCAAAGGAACGCTAATGAAACAATTCATATAGGAGGATAAGCTTTGGAGCTTATTCCACCACGCTGCTCCAATGTGAGTTTGTGAAACAATTCATAGAAAATACTTAACTATTGATTTTACTTGGATTAAAAAAAAGTTGTCTGTAAAGTTGGTTTACGGACTATAGTTTATCGTGACAACGTCATAACAAAACATTGATGAAATTACTGCATACTTGGCCAATCGAGTGAAAGAGAGATAGATGCGGCACAAGCGTACAATAAGCGTAACGGGACAATGAGGGTAACGGAACAATGAGCGTAACGGGACAACGAGTCATCCTTTTTCGTGCATGCAGCCAGCGTCCATCGATTTATTAGACGTTGTCACGTCAAAATAAAAAAAGAAATTCAATTTGAATAAGGCACCCTGAAATATCGTAAAAGTCTGTATATCGTGAATAATAAAATTACATTTCGTTTAAAAATAACAAACAAACATCTTTCATCCGTCGGTCGTTAAATTATGCTTCGCCGTCTAACACTTAAGTTATAATTAAAATTACTTAAAATAGTTCGCTCTTATATTAGAAGACTTTACGAGCAAAACTAACGAATATACGTGGGCATCGTTAGGCGTAAATAAATGTGTAAGATCCTAACTAATATTATGAATGTGAGTTTGTTTGTTACGTTACATCTATATAAATAAAATGATAGAGGTCTGCAGTTGTGCGCGCATCACGGAAAAACTACTGGATAGATTTCAATGAAATTTTCTAATTTTTATTTCGTAGACACTTGGCCCTTATCAAAAAAAAATTGCAATATCTTCATTTAATAAAAAGTTGTATGTTTATATATATGTATGTTTAAACAAAGTATATTTTTGCTTGCGATATCAGCTAGTTATCTATAAAATCGCTAGTATTTATAGTATACAAATAATGTAAAGGTGATTATTTTTAGTTTGATTGTAATGGAAAAGCTCAAAAAGTATTAAACCGATTTCAAAAGTTCTTTCACCTAGAACAAACTTCATTACCAGCGAGAAACATAGTCAATATTTAATTTAAAAAATATATTATAGATATCTACGAAAACTGCAATAATTTAACCCGAGGTATCAAGATATCCTATAAAATATCTAATTATATAGAAAATTGTTCTATCCGGATGAAATCGAGGCGGGTAGTTAGTTTTAAATATAAGTATAAACTGATGGTAGCGCTTTCCACCCACCCACTCATCTGATATTCTACAGCAAAACAGCAGTTCTCGGTATTGTTGTATTGCGGTTTGAAGGGTTAGCGAGCCAGTGTAAAAACAGGCACAAGGGATATAACATCTTAGTTGCTAAGGTCGGTGGCCATCGCCATGTATTGTGGCCTATTTGCTCGTCCACCTACTTCGACATACAAAATATACTCAGAGATTTTATTCAATCCTTTTGTACGGAACGGTATCCCACCCTTCATACTATTTTCGTACCAAATAGAACAAGCGATAGCGTCGCAGATACGTATCAACCACGGGGAAGGTCGATGGGGTTGAAAACAATCCCTTTTCGAGCCAAACGTTTCGGCAATCTAAAAAGCCATTAAACTCGAAGTCATTGCCAAGTGATGCATTTATGAACTATGTTTGGTATTAAAATTCTTTGTTAATCTTGGGCGTATTAAAATAGCTAGCACACGAAAAAATAAAAATCGTATTATAATATTAATAGCTGTGTCCCGCGGTTTCACCCACGTATAGGTAATTAATAAAAATCGTTGGTCTAGGTCCTGGGTTCATATTCCATATCGGACCAATAAAATGTTATTGAGATTTTCTGTCGCAAATTCTCAGTGACAGCCAGGAAGAAGTCCTCGAACCTTCCTCGATAAAAGGAAACTATACAACATCAAAATATTTTTTAAATTCGTACTAGTAGTTCCTGAGATTAGCCGGGTCAAACAAACAAACTCTTCAGCTTTATATAATAGTATGGATATAAGCAATTCTTATTTATTACATATACGTGACAACGTATTTAATATTAATATAAGTATTTAAATATATTTCTCATATCTCGGAAACGGATCAAGCGAAGCTCGTTCGCCCAGGTAATATAACAACAAACACTTTTGAAATGGAATTTTATCATCGTACACGAATTTCAACTAGGAAACAACAACAACTGAGAAAAATCTGAAGTTAACTCCAATACAATAAAAAAACATAATACCGAATGTTTGAACAAATAACCTCTCCATATATTTTCAATTCATCATTAATAATCTTGTATTGAGTTATATATTTATTAATATAACATTTTATTTATAAGATTCCAATTTAATAAGTTTGCTAACTTAATTTGCGAAATATTAAAGAAATATCTCACCCGAAGACTTATTTACCGACTCTTCGTTCTCGCAAACTTTATAAATCTTGTTTAATAAACTTCGTATCTACTATAAGTGAGATATTTGAATAGAACTAAGCACAGCCCGTCAATATCATTCCTTAAGGAGGTCTGGGATTTATTGTACATAGTGTACACTCTTCCAACTTCCAGACTCCGAGCTACCATTGAGAATTTGCGACAAATAATCTCAATAACATTTTATTGGTCCGACCTGGAATTTTTGAACCCAAGACCTAGACCAACGAAGCAATCAAGTTCCAATATAACACCATAAAAGTCATGGTCGATAGTCATGTAGTATAATCAATAATGTATCGTTCTTATCATAGAATACTTATTTGAACTGTTTCCTAATTCGACAGTGGTATTACCAGTTCAGATATCATAATAGTGTATTCTCAAACAAACCACGAGAAAATCAACTTACATATGGCAATAGACCCGTGTTTCTATTTATAGCGAAGCGAGATGCATTTATGGACTTATACATGTCGCCTGAGTATCAATTCTAGTTTGATTTTATTGAACTACGTTCAGGTGCATCCTGTTATCAGCTTGGATTAATCATATTAATATTATAAGGAGTAATATGGGGGGGGGCTTACAGGTACCACTTATCATCAGGTACCATATTTATAATATATTCAATAATATTACTCAACAAAATTAAATACATATGCAAACCAAACTAAAACTTTGATAACTCAAAGCTTTTAAAACAATTCCAGTAACCATTCATTCATCAAGAATAAACTGTTAACGTACCGTACAGAGTGAATGAAACGACTCTTTGTAAAAGGATTAAAACTAGAAAGTCTGTGATTACACCACCTCTCGACAATAAGTGTAAACAAAACTTCACACCACGATACGATAGGCTATTGTTTCCAACTCGTTCGTTTGTAGGTGTTAAACTGTATATCCGTTATTTTATTACTCGCATGAAAAACAACGAACTTGTATCTTAAGCCAAAGTGGATAAGTACTAAATTATCATTATATTATGAAAAGCAAAAATTTTAATTTCATAAGGTAGCACCTACATACAAAGCGAATGCAAGTATTTGTTTTATATAAGTATGACCACGAAATCATAAACGCTGATGAAAAATTGGAACTCATTTCTAATACCGTCCATATCCATCATGGCGTATTTAGAGGTACGTTAAAAAAAAAGTTTGAATATTATTACATTTATTCTCATTACGCACTGGCCATCTGTAAAGGTTATCCGAAAAAAAGAAATAAATTAAATCTCTTAAGTATTTGCTATCTATTTATATAAGAATGTTCGCTGATTGTTATAAATCCCAATTAATGTTTTAATCATCTCGCCAAATACTGTTGTCTTGGTACTCTAACATCACTTGATAAATTTAAGTGATATTGCCGGGTCTCGAGCGGGACTCGAGTCTTGCCAGCTATAACTTTAATTGAAAATGTTTATATTCTTAATCAAGTGGCTTAAATATTGTGAGGTTCCAATTTTATTATTTTTACTGCAACGTATTACTTAAAATTTAACCAAAATAATAAGTTTTCTTTTATGTGTCAATTTTGCATATAACTAAACTCTTGAGATTTTTCGCTCTTCATTTCTGTTTTCCGTGTTCTGAAATTTGATTGGTCGGTGGCAGATGATGACGTAAGAGGCAACGAATGGGCGTTCAGATTAAACCAAAATTAGTTCGGAATTTGATCAATGTTACAGAGAGTGGAAGAAGTTTTGAAAGAAGTTTGATTGTAAGAAAATCAATTTTATTATATCTAAGACTAGGAATGTTTTGAAGTAATATTCAAGGAACCTGTTCCCGTATTCCAAGTTACAGTTCTAGATAAGCACAAGGATTGAGTAAGGAATATTCTGTGTAGTCAATATGAATATATGTGTATTATTAGTCCAAGAGATCAGGATCTTAGACTACAACATTTCGAAACACTACATGCATTAACATGGTTACCGGTTGGCTATTGATAAATATCTTTTATAAGTCTAAATATGTAGATGACAGATGCAATAAATTCTTTATTCAAGTAGATTCATAATTACCTAAGAGCCAGCGATCGACAGACTTATCGATCGGCAATAGTGAATCCGCATTTCAGCTACGGCAGGTGAAATAGTTTGTAACTTAGCATCAATAATCAATATGGAAGTTTGCTAAAATACAGTAAGTCTATAAGGACACTTTTGAATTGTCATGTTACAGGATTAAATTAAACGTAAAACTACGAATTTTGACACATGCAGGTTTCCTCACGATGTTTTCCTTCACCATCAAGCACAAGATGAATTATAATCAAAAATTAAGCACATGAAATTCAGTGATGCTTGCCCGGGTTTGAACCCACGATCATCGGTTAAGATTCACGCGTTCTTACCACTCGGCCATCTAGGCTTTCAAAACATTGTTATAATCAAACAAAACAATTGTACAGTTACGCTGTATTAAATTGTATTTGCAAAATAATCAGATAATATATTATTGTTCGAAATCTGGGTCAAAGAAAAGATACCGGCGCGCGCGACGATCATTCGCAACTATGATTAATGTATGAATTTAAATACCTAACGACAATATTTACGTCATTTATACCTAGATGACTTTGTGGGTAAATATTTACGTCGCTTATATAATTCTTTATATACAAGGCTTTGTGGATAGAGAGCGATTGGATCGCCAAAACCGTAACAAGAAGAAAAAAAGATACAGACGAATTGATAACCTCCTCCTTTTTTTGAAGTCGGTTAAAAAAGTGCTAAATTTCATATAATCTAAAAAGAGATCCAGTAATCCATACAAACCTTATACATCAGAATTTAATTTAAGGTAATTCCTTGCTATGATACTTATTTATGAATATCAATATATACCGCTACACAGCAATAGTATTCGTTCCCAAGATTGTGAGGAACGATGTGAGGTATGGATAATATTTCCCGCAGTTCTAATGTCTATGGGCGGTAGTGACTTCAGGTGACATCAGGTGACCCATTTATCTGGCGAATAAAAAATAATATAAAAAATATATGAAAATATTACATAATAGTTCTTTCAGGTAAATGCTATATTTTTGTCAATCAATGTTGACAATTAATTTATACAGTCTAAATAAATTTTTTCTTTAGTAGTTTGTAACGATACCGCGAAATCTCTACTGTATAATCCCCCTCCGTTTACGAAGACCTGTTTCTTATACTACGGTCGTGGGTTAAACTCCCAGGTCGGTCCAATAAATAGTTATTGGGTTTTTCTGTCAGAAAATTCTCAACAACAGCCCGGAGTCTGGAAGTTGGAAGTGTGTACACTCCCGTGCCTCGGAAAGCACGTTAAGCCGTTGGTCCTGCGCCTGAACTCTTTCCGGTCGTGTCGGATTGCCGTCCTATCGGGTTATGAGAGTAAAGGAATAAAGAGTGCACCTGTGTCTGCGCACACACTTGTGCACTATAATATGTCCTGCGCAGTTGGCAAATCTCTCTTGAGATTGGCCATTATATTACTTCTGAATGCCTGTTAAAATTGTTTCATATATCACACATTTATCTATCTGATCTTTTCTTTTTCTATTGCCGCATTCTGTACATACAATAATCAACATTTAATATACTCAATTAATTCAAAACATGTTGTCATATAAATATATGTCATCATTTACGGTAGACGATATTATTGCATGATTACGTCTAATTAAACGAACGTCAGAAATCATAATAATATCTCGGACGCATCACAGTTCTATAATTATCGAGATAAAAGTGTGAAACATCACATTTCTCAGGCACGACTATACCCATCACGAGTAACAAAATCATATGTCTCGAAGATATATATGTTGTATTGTTGTTGTAACGGCATATTTTTAGATATTCTACTGAGTGAGTGACCCAGAGTAATTACAGGCACGAGGGACTTAACATCTTAGTTCCCAAGGTTGGTGGTTCAATGGCGACGTAAGCGATGGTTAACATCTCTTACAAAGCGAATGTATATGGGCATTGGTGACCACTTACCATCAGGTGGCCCATATGCTCGTCCGCCTACCTATGCTGTAAAGAAACGCGGTGAATACTGAGTGAATATGGCTTTAGGCTGTACTTAGATATCTTACCGCCAAACAACAATACTTATTTTTATTGTGTTCCGGTTGGAAGGGTGAACGAGTTGAGTACAACTACATGTAACAAGGGACATAACATCTTAGTTCCTAAAGTGTAATGCATCACAACATTGGCGATGTAAGGGTATTTTCAATCTCTACATACCTATTGCATAACTACAAGGGGAGTTAACCCAAATAAACTACTTTGACATCGATACCATTGGTCGCCGATGTCAATTGACGCGATATCATTGGTCGACATCTTGAATAATCTTGGATATTCACTATGGATACGCGAAAAGATGGCGTTTTCAATGTCCGCCAAGTTGTAATCGAAACTTCGACATTTTAATTAACGTGGTTATAACTAGTTAAGTGGTAACGTGTTGTATTATAAATAATGGTTAATTAATCGAGAACTGTTTAAAGTGCATAATACAGCAGAACAATAATTAGAAAATCGCATGCAATTTGTAAGTCTACGGTTTGTTTACCTCTACTCTTACTCTGGAATAGGGTATACCTATTTAAATTTAAAAAAAAAAACTTATACATTTTACCGTGCGTGGCATTCACAAGCTTTTACACAATTAAATTACATAGAAATCATATCGAATATTCGTTAACAAACAGTCGTAAATCTATACTAATATATAAAGCTGAAGAGTTTGTTTGTTTGATCCGGTTAATCTCAAGAACTTTTTCTTTTGTGTTGTATAGTCCTTTTATCGCGGTAGGCTCAAGGCTTATTTTTATTCATTGCATTTTTATTAATTACTCGCTGTGCCCCGCCGTTTTACCCGCGTATATAATAAAAATATTATGAATAAAAACCATTTTGAAATTCGAACCAGTTGATCTTGAGATTAGCCGGATCAAAACAAACAAACTCTTCAGCTTTATATATTAGTATGAAACGGGGATGAAACCGCGGGGCACAGCTAGTACATTATACGATAATGTCAATGTATGTGTACGATAATGGACACGAACGCGGAATGTGCAATAAGCGAACACATGCAAGCGTATTGAGACCGTTTATATGACCTCTTTCTACCACGACGCGCCGGTTGATCTTCAACTATACGAAACCACGTGTCAGCGTTTCACCGTTAACTAAAACACGACCGCTGCGCTGAGAATGCGTTCCTGTATCACTGTCGATTGATCATAAGACTTGATGCTCACTCAATCAATTTGATTTATACTAATCTATACTACTACTAAAAAAAAGCGGAGATGGCCCAGTGGTTAAAACACCTGCATGGTTAAAACGCGTGCATCTTAACAGATGATCGTGGGTTCAAACCCGGGCAAGCATGACTGAATTTAATTTGCTTAATTTATGATTATTCTCATCTCATACTTGACGGTGAAGGAAAACATCGTGACGAAACCTGTATAATTATGACAAACTTCATAAAAATTCTCTCACATGTGTAATCTACCAAACCGCATTGGAGCAGCGTAGTGGAATAAGCTCCAAACCTTCTCAAAAGAGTAGAAGAGGCCTTAGCCCATCAGTGACGAGCCGGTTGGCGTGGTTGGTAAGACACTTGCCTTACAGCAGGTCGTGGGTTCGATTCCCACCCAGGACGAACATTTGTGTGCCTGAACATGTTTGTTTGTCCTGAGACTGGGTGTAATTATCTATATAAGTTAGTATTTACAAAAAGAAATAAAACTAGTATATTATGTAATATATCAGTTGTCTGGTTTCCATAGTACGAGCTCTGTTTAGTTTGGGATCATATGGCCGTGTGTGAATAATGTCTCAGAATATTTTTTTACTTATTATCAGTGGGACATTCACAGGCTGTTACTGTATACTAATATTATAAAAGCGAAAGTAACTAGTACTCTGTCTGTAACGCTTTCACGGCTAAGCGAATGAAACGATTTTGATAAGATCGGGAAGGAAGCCAGCTTGAACCTAACCTTTATACCTAACAAAGCAGGCGAAGCCGAGAGCGATAACTAGTATAAAAAAACAAATATATTGAACTGTTTATTTTATTAGTATAATAGTTTAACAACCCTTTCACCCGCTAAACAGCGTTTATTATTATCAGCTAAACAATGTTGTGTCTTCTACATTCGAATGTCAAATCGATTATGACAGAAAGGGACAAAACAGTGCTCAATTAAATAGCTGAGCAACGTCTATAAGTACGGCCATAAGTGATGAACAATCCTTGAAGATTTATCGTAAATAAGCGTGGTGTGCTTTCTCTTTACATTTTTATGATCACGTGTATGAATATTTAGCGATATCGAGGCACTTCACTCAATTTTCAGGGGTACAATCCTACTAACAAATTGTCATTTTATCGCATTGGTGATCACTTACCATCAGGGGGCCTATATGCTCGTCCGCCTACCTATGCTATAAAAAAAACGAAAATTACGACTTTATACTTCTTAAAACATTTTTTTTCCTAATTTTATTTCTATTTTGTTAACACTAAAACAAATCTTTTCGTGCTTTTTTTGTAAGACAAGTACATATAGATGTATAGATAAAATATCAAACCTTATATACCTAAATACATAATGAGAAAAATCGTTAAGTCGTTTCCGAGATACGCAATATAGGTACATATGTATATACCCTATTCCAATGGGAATAGAAATAAATGTAAACACACCGTAGATTTACAAATTGCATGCGATTGTCAAATCGTTTTGCACTATTATGCACTGTAAACAGTTCTTGATTAATTTACCCTTATTCATAATACAACACTATTCCAATTAACTAGTTATAACCACATTAATTTAACTTCCAAAGTTCTGAATACAACTTCGCGGACATTGAAAGCGCCATCTTTTCGCGTATCCATGGTGAATGTCATAGATTATTCAAGATGTCGACCAATGACATCGCGTCAATTGATATCGATGACCAATGATAACGCATTAATTCGGGTTCAAATTTGTTTATTTATGTTTATTCCTGTTGTGGTTGGAATAGGCTATAGAATAAAAACAGGAATTTTTACAATCGGCTTGTAAGGATTAGTCAAATTAGTCGACAGTTAAGCGAGATTTTTGATATGAAATTATCCGTGGGCTTAGCGACTATCGAATATATACTATATTCAATAATATCCTGGGACATTATTCACACACACCCATACTATGGAAATCCAGCCAACTGATATACTTACATATACTACTTTCCTTTTGTAAATACATACTTATATATTTACAGCCAGGACAAACAGACACGTTGAGTGGGAATCGAACCCACGACACGACGGGGTGAAAGGCCATCTTACCAACCACGGCAACCGGCTCGTCAAATTATGATTCGAGTGCGATAAAGTGACAATTTGTTAGTAGAATTGTACCCCGAGTTCGACGTGCGAGCTATCATGTCAGCATCGCATCGCATGTTTGTGTATCGGAAGGAAGGATTCATTGATTTCGCGGCGACGGAAACACGATTGCAAGTCTGTTATTAATTCTAGATTACGACACTAGCTGAAACCGCGGTGTTTTATTATACACTAGCAATACCCGCGACTTCGTCCGCGTAGAATTTAACAAATCATTTTTATTATAATTTTTTTCTAAAATAAAAGCAGCCTTACGTTTTCCTTATTACATCAGCTACCTGCCAATAAAAGTCCCGTCAAAATCGGTCCAGCCATTTCAGAGATTAGCCGGAACAAACAGAAGACAGACAGACAGACAGACAAAAATTGTAAAAAATGTTATTTCGGTGTATGTACCGTATATATATTCATATGCATGTAGTAAAAAGCGGTTATTGCGATATTAAAAACAGACACTCCAATTTTATTTATATGTATAGACTAGCATTTATAACACTAGCGTTTTATTTAATTATATTTAGTTTATGTGGAACAAATATTACAAAATGATAATGTGCTGTCGATTTGGAGGGCGATGGTAACTGCGACACAGTGAAATACTAACGTAGTTGCTATCGTATAAATTGTTTGAGAAGATTATGGATTATTGTTCAAATAAAAAATAAATAAAAAAGACCGCGGTGTTGCCAGTATAGAATTTGTTTCGGACGAAAATCCTAGAAAATCTGGCATTTTTATTAGTCTAAACAAAAATGTACGTAAACTTTAAGTTTTTACTTAAACTTTTAAAACTGAATAAGTATGAACTGAAAAAGACTGACAATTTATGGAAAATAACTCTTTCATAGTTTATCGATTACAAACAAACATTTCCTCTTTATAATATTAGTATATTCTCTCTTGTTTTTATATATTTTTTGTAAATAATTAAGGTTTATTATTAAAAAATACTTTGTTTAAAAAGTAAATTAACCAGTCTTAATTTGCATGCTATAAGTAAGTGGAATTACTTGTAGATAACCTATTGACCTACCTTTAATGTATAACATTAAAAATATTCAATTTTATTGGTAGTTCTATTATAAATAAAAAAATATACTAAGTACGGTCTAAGAAGAAGTTTTGTTTAATAATGTAAAAAGATTTAATAATTCTATTGATAATCGAGACAGGATTGCAAAACGGCTATGCAGATTGTGTGTGGCCAACAGTTGGCATTGGCATTGTAAGAAATATTAACCATCTGTTACATGACCAATGCGCCACCAACCTTGGAAACTCCTGGCCAAATGCAAGTCTACCCACTAATAAAGAAGCCTAACACCTTTTTTAAAAGTATAGTTACGGAGATGGGACATATGGGCCTAATGGTACATAAACGCTGTACGGAATACCATTACTTACATCGCCAACGCGCCACCAACGTAATCAACTAAGATGTAATAGATCTTGTGGCAACCGGAACACACAATAGGTAATAAGTATTGGTAACGCGGCACAATGAGTGGGTGGTCCCACCGACGACGGGCTTGCTCAAAGCCCTACTCCCAATAAAAAATGAATAAGGATATAATCATATACCTAAGTTATATTAATAACAGAAAAAATAAAATTGCCACGTAATTGGTTGCGAAAAATAACTAGAAATAAAAAAAATAAGAGACCAATTGGTAGTAGTAGGTATAGTTCTAAGACGCCAATATTTTCAAAATGAGAACATATTACAAAATTAATTAAATTTTCCGTTAGTCAACGAGTTTACATATTAATGTAAATAAATTGGTAAATAAGTAACGTTTACAAATCAAGTGTTCACTTCAATAAATAAAGAGGAAAACTCTTCAATTATATTAAAATTATTTATTATGTTAATAATAGATCTCGAATATACGAGAATAAGATTAAAAGAAAATTACTTCCAAACGCCATCTTGAAGTTTAAATATCTTTATTCGATATAGAAGCTTTATACTTAATTATTGATTAAAAACTGCCGTACTGGAAAAGGCCTTGGGCGATATTTAAATTAAATCTATTCCTTTAGAGCTTTCATTTAAGAAAAATATCCAGTCACTCAGAAAGGGATACGCGATTTTTCTATACCTTATAATTATCTTTCTTAAATAAAAATCATCTGTGCATGTGTATGTCACTAAAATCCAACTAAACAGCTGTAAAAAAATCATCATTTGTTAAGATCAGGCTTCAATTTTTTTTTATTTCACCCGTATGAAGTCGCGGCGTATTATTATTGCTAGGTACATTAAAGTGTTTCCTTGGCTGACATCGACTCCAAAAATAACAATAATTGTAAATATATTATCAACCACACAACACAATCTACATATTGATGAGTAGAAAATAGTAAGTTAATTATCAAAATTATAGGAGAATACGCAATTATTTTTTTACCTTTTAGTGCATATTAATTTTGTTTTTACCTTGAAGTTGGTTTTTGTTATGTTAAAATTTTTATTTATTGATTCTTACGGCCGAATACTGAAACGTCTTTCAAATATGAAGGGTCCTCAAATATTTGAAACGTCTTCGAATTTCAAATTTCGCATACTAAATTTTGAAAAATAATGACATTCCAAGCAATTGAGTCCTAATCATATTTGAATGACGTTTCAGTATTCGGCCGTTAATTCTGTAATTCTAAGTCTTGATTACGTTCCGTTTTGTGTATCTTAATAAATAAATAAATAAACTTAAATGTTATAATAAAAAATAGAAAGAAGAGAAAACAAAAAAAAATATATGTTCGAAATATGTAAATTCATATGTCAAATCGATAATGACAGAATGGGACAAAACAGGCTGAGCAACGTCTGTAAGTACGGACAGAAGTGACAAACAATTCTCGAAGATTTACCGTAAACAAGCGTGGTGTGCTTTCTACTTACATTTTTATGACCACGTGTATGAATATTTAGCATATAATATATGTTTGCATTTTTCTTAATGACTAACGGCCGAATACTGAAACGTCATTCAAAATGAAATGGGACTTAATTATTTGAACGTCATTAATTTCTAAATTTAGTATGCGAGATGCGACGTTTCAGTATTCTGCCGTAAGTGTTCGAAATTGTGAATAAGAGTTCGAAATTTGAATCTTATATTCAAACTTCGAACACTGGTAACATTTAAAGAACACACGTAACAATAGTGCGAGTGCGAGAGGAATTCACTTTTCAAAATGTCACGGGTGAGACCCGTAGGGTTCTTACAGAAGAGCGAGCACAAAATTCAAAATAAATTACATTAATTATATTATCTTTGTGATACAATAAGTTCCGTATTAACACGTACAGACGTACACACGAGACACGTGTTGAATCGTATCTTAATCTATAGTATTGTTTAAGCTAATAATAACATTTCTAATATAAGAAACAATGTGTCATACATAATAATCTATGTATGAATAATTGCATATTTTAAATTATTCAAATTCGATTTTCGAATTACCTAAATAACTTTTTTTCTACTAGAAGCAGGGAAGGGTATCGCACCGTTTACAATGCAAAGGTATTAACATCGTGCAGCCTAATAGCGGTATACATATATGTAGTTAATAAAAAAAGATCTTACCTGATCTAAGTCAATCTGTCGCAAGGGAAGCTGCGGTCTTGCGTTGTTTGAACTCATCGAACTCATCTTATCGTCATATATGAATTGCACTAAAGCTGAACACGATTCATACAATAAAAAAAATAATAAAAATACTATGTCACTTCGAGATCACAGATAATGTTATTTACAATAACATAATTTTTTTAACGTCAGCTTTTATTTTTCGGCAAAACGGTTCTTTCCTGAAACAAAAAAAAATCTTTAAATATGGCAACTTTTGTTTCCTACTTATTTTTGTGGACTGGAGTAAGGATTATTAATTGTATGAAAAGAGACCAAGTAATTCCTGCAATGCATATACATACAATATAATCTATTAGTTATTAAAAGCTGGGCATAATTTTATCATCCCACCTTTCTACCTACTACTGAGAAATGCTATTCTATTATATATATCAAGTTATGTATACCTTTCTCATATGTGGGATTAATAGGATTTTGAATTCTAAAGATTCGAATTTATATTTAGAGATCTGTCAATATAGTTAATAGAACATTTTGTTTGTGTACAGTGGACGCCATTTTGAATATGTAATGTAACTTTTACTGTTGAAATTCATTTTGAAATATATTAAATATTTATCAACACTACATTATATAAACCAGTTAAAAAATTAAAATTAATAAATTCATTTGTTTATATTATTTATTTATATTTTTTTCAATACATCGTAAATACGTCACTAAACTTGATAACCGAATATTAATTAACATTTATTGTTAAAAAATTAAATAAGTTTATTAAAAACAAAGTTATTGTTTATGTAATTAATTGTATACATATATTATTGCAAATACATGTTGCTTGTTTGTGAAAGTTGAGGAATTAATCTACTTACAGGAAAAACATTATAATAATAATAATTTAATACAGTATATATTTATCAATAAACAATGCTGTTTACTGTAGTACTTAAATGGTTTACGGTCGAATACTGAAACGTCATTCAAATATGAAGTGGGACTTAATTATTTGGAATGTCATTAATTTCAAATTTAGTATGCGAAATTTTAAAATTAATGGCGTTCCAAATAATTAAATCCCACTTCATATTTGAATGACGTTTCAGTATTCGGCCATTAATATGATATTCCATGGATTTGTTCTTTGAATAAGGGTTTTAGTATCTGGCAACATTGTAATATTTCATCAAAGTTAAAAAATGTATCTTTACTAGTATAGAGAAATTGCTTTTTGCATCTGTTTGTTTTTTGCTGATTTCTTGTAAACTAAACAAAGGTGAATAGATTAATTTGACTTGATATGTTTAGCACACACATTTTGGAGAGTCATTTTTGATTTCTCTGTATGTCCTGATTATGTTTATGTTTTGTGTAGATAAATAAATAAATAAGTACCTACATGTGTGTTCTATATAATTCTGCCACCAAAATAAGAATGCACACATCTCTAAAAATCATTCTCTTTGGTTAAAATATAAACATATTCTTATGTTGTCCCTTTTGGTTGATGTCATGACAACGTACTATACAACAATTGGTATTTACAATTTATATTCAAAGTATTGTAAAGTAAAGTAAAATATTGAATTAGGTATGTTCATTTTGATATTTTCAATTATATTTAATTGTAGGTGTTCAATAATGTTTTCAATTTTAAACTGACACACCAAGCGATTGAGCTGACATATTGCATACTAAATTTCATTTTAATTATTTTGAGTATATTCCAACTCCTACTTTACAATAGCTCACCAAAAGAACTTTTTAATAAAAATCTTTTGTATAATTTAAGATTGAACTAAAAAATCACTGTCAAAGCTTTATTTGAGAATAAATATCTGATTTCACCTTTTTCTTTGTATAAAGACACCAATAATTATAATAGATATACAAAAATTATGTAATTAGTTTCTTGTGTAAGCGAACTTTTGTTCTTGATGAGAAATAAACTTATTAAACCTTAGAAAATATTATAAGATTGCTCGTTATTACAATGATTTATAAATAAATTTTCATACTATGGACATCTTTTATATTATTACAATGTTTTATAAATAAATTTTCATACTATGTAGATCTTTTATAATTTCATCTATGTTACGTTATCTAATAATGGAAATCTGACAAAGGAAACCTTATCATTGTTGCAATAACAATGTTATAGCTACAGTTGACAATGAAATTATTTTCTATGAAGTTAATAGCTTGTAAATGTATCACTACTGGATTATCATCATCTACTTTTGAGGAGAAGGTTTGGAGCTTATTCTATCACAATCCAATTTGGGTTGATAGATGAGATAAATTTGTCCAAAATAATAATTAAGATTATAACTGTACTCATGTACATTTTTGTACATAATACACTTTATATTCACATCATAGGCAAATAATATACAAAGTAAAAGGAAAAAGTTTTATAAAATAAATAGGTGCCTCAAGTTGGAAATCTAATTTTTTTTTAAACAACATATGTTTATGCCTTTGTCTTTTATAAATGTGTGTGAGTATAAATAAAAAAAAATGCAACCAACATGTTATATAAAATTACCTATTGTTTTATACATAACAATGATTACACAAGTTCAAAATGAGAACATGTCAAGATTTAAATCTAAGCTAACTGCATTTCAAGTTGTAACAAAAACAGTAAAAACTCACCAAACAACAGTTAAAGACCTACTCAACCATAAACTATGTCCTATTAACATATACACAGCGACAGTTGTTGTGAAAAAGCAAAAATGCCCAACAAAACTCAACTTTCTACCCACATTTTAAGAAAACAAAAAACATATTAGCGGGAAACTTTATATGGTATCTACGATGATTACGATGAGGGAAAAGTAAAAGTATAAAACATCTGACAAAGGAATCGAGATTTTGCAATCAACAAGGGCAAACTAAATCGTGTTTTTTTTTACTTCCTTACGCATCTGTGACGATTCTGCAGTTCTCCTTTCAAGAAATCACTGTCATGGCACCGTTTACACATTAAATACTTTTCTCTATTATAAAATAACGATTTTATAAAAATTAAAATGTTAAATTACACTGATTCATTACTCGACGAAGTTTTAACTTTAGCTGTACACCTGAATTTACCTGTCAATTGACAGTTTTATTATACTACCAAGTGAAGTAGGTCTCTCAAGCCGTCAATAATGTAAAATTGAGGTTAACTCTAAATTTAGTTTCATTATACTTACGTAGTGATCACCCGTTTTACACTGTCATCGACCACATTTTAGTTTGAGATATAGCACTTCACGAATTAATTACTGTTATAACTCACTTCATTTACTTTTATGCAAGTTTTTGTTGATTAGTACATTTCATTGCTGTGAAATCTAGTTTATATAGGCCCTGTTTCTAAAAACTATTTCACGCAGTCAAATCACATCAAATGAAAAGAAATATAAGAAAGAGTAAGAGCATGCTACAGTGCGAGAAAACGATATTGATTACTGTTTGTTGACGCTAGGTGACGCTCATAGAAATATTTTAAGCTGCGTTCAATTTAAATACCTTAAGCTGTTAACTTATTAGAGACGAAATAATTTAATTTATGAAATGGATATATCCATTTTGGTAATAAAATACGTACTCATTTATTTATGATAGCTAAAAATAATGTCATGATGAATAACAAATAAACGTATTGTAAAAATCAATTTTATATTCTAATATCAGTATGAAGTATCCATAATTTGTAATATATTTACACTTTTTAAATTAAACCAAATGCTATTGAAACATATGTTTATAAAATGTTAACTTGAATATTCAATTAAATTATTCTCATAAAAATTATTACATACATAATATTTTCCAACGCTTCATGGATATTAATCACAATAAATATTGGTACAGTTGGTAAGGATTAATTATGCTATATTTCTAAATTTACTGAGGCTAACAAAATTTATATATTTGGTTTCAAAAATATATTTATAATAATACCTTAATTTTATAATTTTGTTGTTATTTTTGCTCTGTAATTTATAGACGACAAAAAGTCACTTTGACATTGACAATTAATTATACGTACTGTGACAATGACATTACCGACCAATGATCAACAAGACCACAATTTGTATATTTAGTATTTACTAATGTATTCATAGACTTAAAAATTACCATAACTGGCTGAAACTGGTGCTAATATCTTCTAAACAACAATCATAACAAGCTTTTGTACGATGTGCTACGTAATTATTACCGGGCGTAGTCTTGCGTGGTTGCTTTTGAGTTTAGTAGCGTTCATGCTAATTTTAACCGGTATAATGACGCCTAAATGGCTTTTAGGTCAGCCTGTTGTATTGAATGAGAACAATACAACAAAGTTTTATGTACCCAGCGTAGGAATATATAATCGGTTTGTATTATTTATATCTTAAATTTTATTATAAATTATTCAATATTAATACTTTATAGTGTTCCCCAAAAATACTCCTTAACACACTTGGTTACCAACATAGACATACTGACCTAAAGTGTTTTTTTCTATGAAATATTTGTATCATGATATATATTTTTTAATTGTGATAATTCAACAAAACAAAGACTGAATATGTTAGCTAGTTATTTTTATACATTACCAGATCTTAAAAATATATTTAAGTTATAAAGATAATAATAATTTTTTTATGTACTTTTTTGCCTAAAATATAGTCAAGAAAATTTAGATTAAGTTTAACAGAATAATAACAATATCAAATATTATATTGTATGTTTGTTTTATATAACAATGACACATTTTCAATTAATAACAGCAAAATTATCTTTTTTCTATAAGAATTCTGATATAAAAAGAAGAGCTAAAAAAACCTTTTGCATCATATAATTTAGATGCTTAGAATAGATATGTCAATTCGAATCTTAAAATTTGGACAATTCTAATTAATCCCATATAACATCTGACAATTATATATGCCTAAAAGATGCCTATTTACTTTATATGTATATAAATATTATACATGTAAATATATATGCCGGGATGGCAAGCAATATTCAGCTGTATGTTCTAAATTAGTTTTCATTGTAATTCATCTTTAAGACGATGAATAAAACATTGTAGTGATTTTTGGTATGATATATTTATTATTATATTATTATTTTATTTTTTTTTATGATAGAGGGGGCAAACGAGCAGGAGGCTCACCTGATGGAAAGTGACTACCACCGCCCATGGACATCTGCAACATCCGAGGACATGCAGATGCATTGCCAGCCTTTTAGGAAGGAGTACGCTCTCTTCTTGAAGGTTCTTAAGACATATAGGTTCGGAAAAGTCACCGGCGAAAGCTGGTTCCACAGAGTGATTGTGCGAGGCAGGAAATGCCTTAAATTTACATTAAAGGAGTGTGGACTGTGAACTAAGCTCTAAACCCTTTTATTGGGATAGAAGGCTTTTGCCCAGCTGTGGGCCATGATCCTTTATCATTATATACATTACTTTTCATTTACAAATATTATATAGTATTAATGGTTTTATTTTTAGATGTATTCGTATGAGACATGACCGTTACAACTGTGCTCCTTTCTCTCTATACGGCTTGGCTACCGATTCTTCTGTTTATCCTAAACCATGGAAGGCTGCACTGTTCTTCTTATCCCTTTGTAAGTATTATATCTACATGAAATAAAATTATAGCAAATAGTAATTTTGCCTTTATGGTCAAAATTTTATTAGTTCTTAAGGCTGCAGAACCCAAGTTTGTGAGATAAATGTAGGGTCAGCCCATCAAAAAAAGTTTCTGGATTTTTTTCGATACAAATTGTCACTCACACACACTGAAATCAGGTAATGGACAGTGTTAATACTCCTGTACCTCCGAAAGCATGTGAAACAGTTTGTTCTAATTTCACTGAAATTGCACTGATGCACTAAAATGTATAATATAGTAATCAGTAGTGGATTTACACATTTTCCAAGTATAGGCTATTCAGTTTTTGCTGATGTGTGGTTGGTACCTACCCAGACGAGCTTTCACAAAGCTCTACCACCGAGTAAAGAGAGAGTAAAGGCTTAAGCCTACTCAGCTTGCTGGTAAATCCTCCACTGACGATAATCCCTGTCCAGTTGGCTAATCTTCCTTGACTCAATCGATTTTCTGTAAATAATTTTCAATGGGAAATGCTGTAAATTATGAATTTTTCCTTCAAGGTGCCGCAATACAGTTTTCAACGGTCTTAGCTGGTGTGCTGGCGTGTTGTGTGCAATCGGTGTTTAAGAAGAGTGTAATATCTCTAGCGGGAGCTACTCAAGCTTTGGGAGGTGAACATTTTTTACTCATACCAAATATTTTTATATATATACCACTAGAGTTATGCCCGCGGTTTCACTCGCGAAGTTACCGTTCCTGTGGGCATTCGGGGACAAAATATAGCCTATGTTACTCGCTGATATTGTAGCTTTCCATTGGTGAAAGAATTTTTTAAATCGACTTAGTGGTTTAGGCGTGAAAGCGTCACAAACAAACTTACTTTCGCATTTATAATATTAGTTAGGATTACCTACAACACAATTGAATGTTACACTTATAAAATAAACATTTTTTATTTATGCAGTGGAAACCTTTAGGGGGAGGAACCGGGTTATGTGGGATTCTTACCCACTAAAAGCACTGCGATGGCCGTCCTCGGAGTAAACATTATTATGCTAACTTTCAGGGTTCTTCGGAGTCCTAGGGCTTCTCCTATACCCGTGGGGTTGGGGTGCGTCCCGTGTGAAGCGTCTCTGCGGTGACTACTCGGAGCCTTACATACCAGGAGAATGTTCAATCGGTAATATACATAAATAAATATATTTACTCGGTGGTAGAGCATTGTGCAAGCTCGTCTGGGTAGGTACCACCCACTCAGATATTCTACCGCAAAACAGCAATACTTGGTATTGTTGTGTTCCGGTTTGAAGGATGAGTGAGCCAGTGCAATTACTGGCACAAGGGACATATCATCTTAGTTCCCAAGGTTTGTGGCGCATTTCTTACATTGCCAATGTCAATGGGCGTTGGTGACCACTTACCATCAGGTGGCCCATATGCTCGTTCGCCAACTTTGCTATTAAAAAAAAAACACCAATGCACCACCTTGGGAACTAAGATATTATGTCCCTCGTGTCTTTATTACACAGGTTCACTCACCCTTCAAACTGGAACACAACAATAATAAGTATTGCTATTAAGTGGTAGAATATCTGATGAGTGGGTGTAACACCATGTGAACCATAATTGTATAATCATCTGAAATATCCATTTCTATCAAATGCAAGTGAGAGAAAACTTTAAAAATCACAAACGATATTATCAAAAATTATTTTATACATTCTAAAAATTAAGAAAATATGACAAAAATTACATTGACTGCTTACACTAGACTCCTTAAAGAGTCATGTACTGTTGACAAAACAAACTGCTCAGAGTTTAATTTGTTTATTTATTATTTCCTTATTACAGGATGGGCCCTCTTCGTGACTGCTATAGGTGTAGCTCAAGTTTTCCTGGCCAGTGCCTTATCCAAGACCGCTGATAAAGCTGCCAACTCAGACAAAGTCCAGTTCCAGATGGATGAAGGGAAACAGCTGATATGTCTCGTTTGATAAGTCAATATAACTATTTTCTATTAAATAAAGCTACTCTGTAACAAAGTCGAAACTCGACTAAAACAATCTTAAAATGTCTGAATGTTATATGCAATATTGACTTTAAAAGATATGACATTTAAAGGATATATGGATTAAAATAGCGTAACACAGTAAGTTGCGTTTCAACATTTCACAAGTGAGTTTCAATTTCTTACAGAATAGAATTGCTTTTTGTTGTATATATGTATTTGAATATTGATATAACACTTCTCGAAAATTACACAAAATAATTGACTAACTTAATATATTCTGAAATGAAACACGTTATCGGTATATATAGTTTAATAATAAAAAAAATATTAATTTTTTTGTAATGCAACAAAACTGTTTATGTAATGCAACAAACATTCATAATATGTATTTAATATATTCAATTATATATTAAGACTAAAGAATGTCGAATGAGTACCACATGACTGCTTCCAATGAATCTTACGAAAGGATCAGGATGACAGAGATCTAAGGGAGCCTAGGGGAGGCACTTGGACATTGAAACGCCCCCCCCCCCTTCCCATTTGGAGTGAATTTATGTTATTTATGACCTAGTGGGGCACCTAGACCGGTGGCTCGTAAGCTTAGGCATAAATCCACAAATCCTCGACTAGGAAGGAATCTACATTTTGGTCGAGAGCTATTCCTACAAGTCTCGAGCTTATACTGAAATCTCTAGGACTAAATATCCTATACAATGTTAAAAACTCAACTCACAGCCGTCCTTACTAACTCAAGTTTTAGCTTAAATACAGATAGAGAAGGAATATTTTATCATAAGTATATATATTGTTGCAACTATTAAAATGCCATCAACTTTAATAATATATCGTTTTTTTTTAAATATATGCTATACTAACTGCCCGTCCAGACTTCGTACGTATGTAAACCTGGGACGACACCTACTGCCCCCCCCCCCCCCCCCAAACGCACAAACAATTTCATCAATTTATATTTCATTACTCTTTCCTAAAAGTCCGGCAACGCATCTGCATGTCCTCGGATGTTGCAGATGTCCATGGGCAGTGGTAGTCACTTTTCATCAGGTGAGCCTCCTGCTCGTTTGCCCCCTCTAACATAAAAAAAGAAAAAAATCAAAACAGTCCGACCGTTTAGAATCGTAGTGACATACATACGTACAGAAGAATTATTTATTATTATATTACAATGTTGATAACGATACAAGAATGGTGCATAATATATAATTGATATCGTAAGTAATCTCAATGTTACAGACTGAAAAATGGCTTCCATTTTTAATTTTTCGTATTTTGACATTTATATTTTATAGTCACAGATATCAAAGAAATAGTTTTTTTTATTTGTAATACTCACATAGTTTTTAAGGTTATATTTTAATAAATAAGACTAAATATAATATTAATATTATTGTGAAGATAATTTGTATTATGTATAAGAGAGTGAGCATTTGCCATATTTTTTTGTTATTGTATTTTTGTCCGTGTCATAGATAAAAAATATTTGGATTTAGGTTCAAAAAAAGAACAGTATTATTTTTTATTTCGTTCCTTTGAAATTCTTATGATTGGTTGTAATTTTTATTTAGAAAAAAATATATAAATTAATTTTTATCTTATGGCATTGTAGTTTAAAAAAATATGTTTAAATTTATTATACAAAAGTGGTATATTATAAAATACAAACATGAATTATTTTATAAAATAATTATGTAATTAAAAAAAAATTACATGGCATAAATTTTTATTCCTTAAAATATTAAAATAAAAAAAAACAATACGAATAAAACCACTTTTATATAAAAGAAACATACTGCCTAATGGTACTTGTAAACTAGGCTAAGTTTAACCACTACTAAAATATTTTTATATTATATACAAACAATTTATAATATTAATGTTTGATAGTTAATTTTATAATCAATATAATGGATAATGGAAAATAATCTATTCATATAACAAAATAGAATATTATATAAAATGTTATTGAACATATTATATCAAAAACTTTTGCAATTCTCCCTTCGTTGCTTTTTGTATAATTAAAAAAAAAAATGACATTAATATTTTTTATAATTTATATTCTGTGCTCAATAGTAGTTGTAAGAGTAATGGATGGACTTAATTCTCAAGGTATATCAGCGGTGGAAGGGATGGCTTATATTTCTTACGTTTCAAATGTCGAAGTTTTTTATTTATCTTTACTATTTTTGTAATAGACTAAATATAAAATGTTTTTTTTTTAATCCGATTGAGTAAAAAGCTTGTTATTTGAGGTATTATACCGTACGTTAAGTTTATATCAAATCGTTAGGTATGAAACCGGTATTAAATGGTCAAAATTGACCTTTAAAACGTGATCGTAGCATGGCTGCCATGGCATGTGAAATAGTATACATAGCATAAATATGGATTTTGCTAATATACCGTAAGTCTGCCGATCACTGACTCTCAGTCTATTACCATTTATTCACTGCAAAGATATGTATTAAAAAAATGCTTAATTACAGATTATATCGAACATTTTGGATGTGTTCTCAATACTGCATTTATTTTACAAAAAAAATATATATATACATGTTTATAATAATACGATAGAAATAAGAATATTTTTATAATCATTATATTGTCTGTATTTTAAGACATTCTTTTTAAATAAATTATACAGTTTAATAATGTGTTTTATTACAATAATGTAAGATATATATTAGTAGTTCGATTTGGTGGTAGAGCTTTATGCAAGCTCATCTGAGTAGGTACCATCCACTCATCAGATATGCTACCGCAAAACAGCACTACTTGGTATTGTTATGTTCCGGTTTGAAGGGTGAGTGAGCCAGTGTAATTACAAGCACAAGAGACATAACATCTTAGTTCCCAAGGTTGGTTGCGCATTGGCGATGTAAGCGATGGTTAACATCTCTTACAATGCCAATGTCTATGAGCGTTGGTGACTACTTACCACCAGGTGGCCCAAATGCTCGTCCGCTTACCTATACTATAAATAGTAGTAAAGTACGCTACAAGCGCTCCATCTCATATCAGCTTCATATCGCCACGGATAAAGCTGAATAGTACGAGATACGATATTAAAAATAAATACCCTCATTGTTGAAGACAAAGATTATATGTTAGATAATATGTACAATGAATTTGGGAATGAAACGATCGCCTCCAAGGTACCTATTTCAAATAAAGAAAAAATTCTGTTATTGTATAAATTGCATATATTGTAAAGATAGGTTAGGTTTAAAGAATTTATTTTCTCTTAATGATATTACACTATTCACTTAACGAGAAAATACAAAATATGTTACAATATAAGTCGAGACAGGCTTAAAAAATTATAAACTATTATAAGCTAAAGATTTTACATTATGTTTAAATTATGCCAAAATCTTGTGTCTTATATTCTTATTATAACATATCTTAGAATAGGTACATTTATTTAATACATTAACCATTAGATATTGCAACAACTTAACATTTTAACTTGAGGGTAGTCTCTATTCGAGTCAACGAAACAGACAATACTTCCGGATTGTCTGTTTTGAAGCGTCTGGAAGCGGATTTGGCAATTATTAGTGTATAATACTGTTTTAGTAACTTAATTACGATTTTTTGTTTTTATTAATTTATTTTTTCATTATTATACTCATAGTATGTTATTTATATTTTATTTTAAAGATGATATATATATAAAAAAACCGCTGAGTTTCTTTCGCCGGTTCTTCTCAGGTCTGAGGTTCTTATTTCCGATCCGATGGTAGATTTATGACAATCAATAAGTAAGTGTAACGCTTGAACATTGAATACAGATTTTGACTTTGACTTTGTACATTGATAAATCGTAAATCGGTTGCCTAGCTAAATCACGAGCCAATACTGTTATGTTAATTAATATTCCTTAATTAACTTTTTTAATTAACTTCCACAGTTTGTTATTGATGAATAACGAACATTAATCGAGCTAATATTATACGAGGAATTGGAAAAATATAGGTTTGTCTACTTTCTATTTAGCATAACTATGAAGTTGACAGGTACAAACTGGTAAACACATGTTATTAATATACACGTATCAGTTATTTAATTGATTTTTTCTTGTAAAATGAAAGGTTATTTTATTCCCTATTCAATAGTTATTAGGTTGCCTTGACTGCCTCGTTGGTCTAGTGGCTTGATATAAGGTCCTGGGTTCAATTCCCAGGTTGGGCCAATAAATAGTTATTGGGGTTGTCTGTCAGAAAATTCTCAGTAGCAGCCCGGAGTCTGGAAGTTGGAAGTGTGTACACTCCCGTGCTTCGGAAAGCACGTTAAGCCGTTGGTCCTGCGCCTGAACACTTACCGGTCGTGTCGGATTGCCGTCCCATCGGATTATGAGAGCTAAGGAAAAGAGAGTGCACCTGTGTTTGCGCACACATTTGTGCACTATAATATCTCCTGCGCAGTTGGCTAAACTCTCTTGAGATTGGCCGCCGTGGCCGAAATCGGTCTGGAGGACCTTATTATATTAGGTTGCCTTGTCAAAAGTGTGTCACATCCATGGTTGCCTAGATTTTAAATGTTAAGATGCGTTGTGCGAGTCACTATGCGATAGACAAGGATGTCGACTGTTCTGAAAAAAGATTTATGCAAGCAATGGTAGCTCGTTCCATTGATTAAATACTATAAATAAAGAATATTAAATATTAATAATGATATAAATTTTCCATTTATTCACACATTTATTTATCCAATACAGCAAAATATAAACATAAAATGAAATTTGCGAAAATCAAATTGTTCTTTGTATTCTTTATGTGTCAATGTGTTGAGTATACCTATCCTTGACTTGCAAAGGTGTTGCTTCCCCTACAAATCACGTCATCAAAAAGTCATCCACAAACCGCTTACTTCCGGGCTTGATTTGACGCAGCATGCATAAGTTGAATGAAGCCATATTACAATTTGCATTAAAGTTTCTCTTATATTAATTCCCGACAAAAAACGAAGGGTATTATAAAATTTAACCTGACCTAAAAACCTGAATGTGAGTTTCACGCCTAAACCACTAAACCAATTAAAGTTCTTTCAGCAATGTAAAGCTACATTATCAACAAGTATCATAGGTTATATTTTGTCCCGGCACTCCGCCGGTGAAACCGCGCACAAAACGCTAGTTACAAAATAAAACAAAAATACATCTACTCGTATAATTATTTTATACATACCTACTCTAAATTATAGGTCGAAAATCGGAATTTTCAATATGGCAATTAAAATTAATTTATCTTTATATTTATCAATTACCTACTTCATATTTTCATACGAAGAATAGGGGCTTAAAATCAAAGAACGATGTCGTGAGTCGTGACATATGTAGTATTACTCACAATTTCATCCAATTAATGTAGCCATTATACGTTTCTTATTAAATAATATAGATATATAATTTATTCCGTCATAATAATTCTACAAGAAATAGAACGTAATAGAATTACCAGTTCTGTCCTATAATTGATGTAAAACAGAACTACTTAGGGAATGAAATTGGATTGGGGGATGCATAATTAATTGACAAGTCGCCATATTGTGATTATCTACGGCGGACATTTTGTTTTCTCTTTTTTTTTCAATTCAAATTATATGTTAGGGACTCATTTGACAGATAAGCTAGTTCCCAGTGTATTAAATTGATTATATAAGCGGTTTATGTTAGTCTTTAATTATTGTACCAACGTATTTACTTATAATTACGGTTGAATAGTACATATTTACATATGTTTTCTTTTTACATTATATATAACAATTTATTATATTATACTTAAATTATTACAAAACAATTATTTTTAATCTGTGTGAAACAATTAAGACGCACTTGTCTTATATGAGTATTTTAATAGTAGGTATGTAAGTATTACCTAACCTACCTACTTTAGGTATAAAGGTAGCACCGAATTGAAGAAAAATCGGTTTTTATCCCACTTCAAAAGAGGACGTTCTCAATTCGATTTTTTTTACATCAAAACTATTCTACTATATTCATACCTATATATTCGATATATTTTTTTATAAACAATTAGGTATTTTCATTAACAAGTCAAGCATTTGCATTTAAAAAGTATTTTTTGGTGAAAAGACCACAAATGTCCATCGGATATCCTCATTGATAACTAAGTATCTATTTCAAGGCGATAAGATAATATTTCGACAATTATTTTCCAGAGTATTTCATTATAAAGTTACTCAAAAGCGTGACAATATTTTCTATCACTGACAAACCACGTCCAGTGGAGTCAGGGACATTTTAAAGTGTACAACAATTCAGTGTAAAAACAATAAATAAACTATTAAAGCAAGAGCAGTGTGACGCCTAAGTGGTCTTATAAGCAGGTTATCTTTATAATTTCGTGTAAAAATATAAATAAATACTTATTGTGAATAAAACATTTCCAACAAAGTTTTCTGTGCCTGTAATTGCAACTGCATGTAACACACTTAACCTTCAACCTTAACACAATGCACACACAATTTGGCAAATGGTCAAATTACTAATTTTGATTAAGTAAGTGTCCACCGTACTGTAATGTTCCATCGTGCGATATTATATATATAAAATGGGCTACCTGCCTAACAGATAGATATTTTTATATAGATATATTATTATATAGATATGGCTTTCTACTTTTCAAATAGATGTAGTGATAATTAAGATTAAGTCACAGTAAAATCTAAGCTGTAGTAATAATAATAATCATAGACATTATGATTGTAAGAAATCATTTCGGATCTCACTCATGATACTCGTATGTTCAAAACCGATTTACAGTGATACGCAATTTTGATACGTATAACATTTAAATTTTATAATTATTGCAGTCAATGTCGCATATCATAATCGAGTTTGTTCTTACAGTACAATTCTACTGTACATTATCTATTAAATAATGTGTTAGTGATATAATATATTACGATTAAAAGCAGCTTATTTAACACAATTCATTCAAATTATTGGTAATGTATATAAAAAAAACATCTGCACTCGATTGCTCGCCAATACATTCCAATGAATAAAATCAAAAATGAAATAAACCTTAGTATAAATCTCCGTTAGCTGCGCAAGCGCAGACCACATGCCGGGATCGGCCAATAGCGTGGCTGCGCGCCCGCGGCCTGTCACGATTCGACGGGTGCCATATTTGTAAATACATAATAATATACTAATGTTCCTTTTTTGATTTTCATTCCATTTACAGATATACTGAACTGAACGCTGAAGGTATTTTTTCATGATTATTTTTTTCATACATGACTCAATTCCTTCAGGTCATTTATGATTCAAATATTGGTCCGGGAGGTAGCGTTGCAAATACAAAAGTCATAGTACATCGACTGATATTGACATAGTTGATCTAAAATACCTAATAAGCAAACCGATCGTCAGCTGTCCAAGTAGCGGTGGGTTTGGCTGTGGGAGGGTGCGAAAGTGGCACAAAAAAAGAAAAAAAAAACATAATAAGTAGTACGTAGGCTGAAACATTTTCATTAATAGTTAACATCATACTAAGCTGGAAGAAAATCATCACCTGGATATAGAGGGGGTTTCGCTGGTCGCGTGAACTTGTAAAAACATATGAAAATAAGGTGAATGGCCCAATGAAATTTAACTATGTCATAGCTTAAATATTCGAAAATACGAAAACAATCATCGGCTGCCTGGGTAGCGGTGGAAAGCCCATCAGCTGACGCTGTAAAGATTTGGTCGGGAGGTATCGTTGCAAAAGTAAAATCACTACCTAAAATGTAATGCTACCTCCCGGACCAATATTACGGGAACAAAGTCTAGTCATATTAATCAAATGATTTTGATGGTGTTGCTATTTTTATTACAAAGTTAATATTAAGGCTACCTTTTAATCTGTGAATTAATTACAATTTACTATTCGAAATGATGAGTGAGATTTTATAGTTATTATCGTAATGTAATCTCAATTTCGCTTTTCCTCCCACTTGAAGTAAGGGAAGGGGGTTATTTTTATTTTTTATTCCGTACTATATTGCATACCACAAAGAAAAAAAACATTACAAAAACATGAATACAGGCTACATTATCGTAGCATACAATTTTGTTTTTTTTTAGAATTATGTTGTATTCACCGACGGCCTAGTGCATCTAGAATGCTGGGATATCCACTAAAAAACAGGGGTATCCACTCTGTCAGACGGGTGGCCCGCGTATGCGGGAATCCATAGCTAGGTTATCCGACGTAAGTAATCTCCCCTAACCTTACGGCGGGCTGAGAAGAACATCTCCTGGCAGATCGGGTTAGCGGAGGTTTATGATCACAATCCGTGCTCTTCTGCGACATGACTCTCTTGCAGAAGGATACCATTCAGCACCTTTCACTGCCAAATGCATGACGAAAATAAAACTAACCTTACCAAAACTAATGTCAACGAAAATACTGTGACAATGTTGCCAGTCAATAGTAATTTTAGAATTAAATAAGTCCACACACATTTGATATAACATTTAGCAGAAATATAAAATCGAACCTAATAATTTAATGGTAACATTTGTTTCCTGAAGCGACGTTTACTCGTACACAAAGAGGGAAAATAAAGTTTTTGATTGATGAGCTACGTACCAGCCCGAGGGAGCGTCAGATAAACCCAACCCTACATTGATTGATTCACTGTAAGAACGCGTTTATTATAAGATCTTTTAAACTTTAAAGCTGGTTAAAAGTCTAAATGTTTTAATTTTTACTAGTTTCCTGTCAAATTCGGAGTAAATCAGTTTCTTTTGCAAGCGTGCTACATTTTTTTTTATCGTGGGGAAAACCATCATGGATACCCTCCATATGTGATGTAGAATGGAGGGTTATGTCGGACTCCTACCGACTAAAACCACCACGGTACCCTTCCCGTCTTAAGGGGAGCGCCACGGGATCGCTTGCGCATGATACCGTGTCAAGCGTGCTACATCCTCAACCAACCAACAACCAACAATACTCAACCTTTTCTTTATATCGGCCACAAGCACATGTTAATCATGGTGTCGCGAGCCGCAAACAAAAAATAATTTTGGAAATGATTTCTTAGTTTTCGGGGAAATTAAACAATTTTCGTGTATATTTTAATTTTATTTTATAATTTCCTATTGTTTCACAGTTCAAAAACAGCGGGCCGCAGATTGAGCTGGGTTATGTCATTTTTTTATATGGGCCACCTGATGGTAACTCGTCTAACTAACTACCCTAAAGGTAACCCTAAGACGAACTTAGACAAAGCCCTACCACCACTAATGTTTCATGATCGGTTTAGTAGTTACATGAAAGCGCTACAAACACATGACCATCTCACTCTCTGAGGTCTCTGCTTATAATATTGACTAAGTTAATGACAAATATCAAACTCAAATCTTCATATCCGTATAGTTTGGTATTTCGTGAGTCTGCATGATTCCGTGTCCAGCCAACATTACAATATTTTAATTAGTAGGATTCTAATAACCTAGGTTGGTCTGGATGGGGGCAGAGTACTCCTTTGTAGCCATTTGTTCCCCAATCCCCATTCACCACATCTTGCAAGGAAAAATAGTCTAGTTTCAACTCTTCATGATCCAAATTTATACTGCAAACGATAATAAATAAAACATTTGTGAAATCGACTACTATCTAATTTCAAACTATCAATTAATCAATTTATTTGTGTACTTCCCACTCCTACTACAGAAGGCAAATAACACAGAAGGCTGTGATTAAAATATTCAACTATTAATAACACAATATACTATATTATTATGCTGGTAATGTTTAACAGTATATAATTATAAATACATTTTGACTGTGTGAAAGTCGTGTAGTTATTGATTTGTTTGTTTTATATACTCTTAATAGTTGATAAGAATAATGTATTTTAGATAAGGTCTGCGTAAAATCTCCTTATTGAGAGTACGTCGGGGAAGTACCTGTGACAAATTTCAAGTCAATCCAGCGGATAGTTTAGGTCTAGTAATGTATGTTGCTTATATATTATATATGAAATATATAAGAGGAGATTTATTTAGATTGATTGATTAAGTGTCCTCTTAAAGAGATGGTTTAGGGGTTAATCCTAATTAGGGGATCACTGCGAGGTGGTGTATAAACGTGGGTATTTTTTTTATAATATAGGTAGGCGGGCGTGTAAGTAGGCCACCTGATGGTAAGTGGTCACCAATGCCCTAAGATATTGGCAATGTAAGACATTATAACCATCGCTTACATCGCCATTACGCTACCAACGTTGGGAATTAGATGCCTGTAATTATACTGGCTCACTCACCCTTAAAACCGGAACACAATAATACCAAGTATTGCTGTTTTGCGGTAGAATATCTGATGAGTGGGTGGTACCTACCTAGTACCTACCTAGACGAGCTTGCACAAAGCTCTACCACCGAGTAAAAATATGACGACGCTTCATTCGACACTTGTAGGCTTCCTTACGAAGTTTTCTTTCAGAAACAAGTAAAAATGGAACGTCAGTTGTGCTTGTCCAGATTTGAATGGGTGATTTAGTATTTATATCCAAGTACCTCTATCCATTGGACAATAGAGTCTACAAGAATGAACTAACTAAATTGTTGTGAAAATATACGCCATTTTTTAAATATTTTGTAACGCTGTTGTTATAATTCCTACTTACAAAACATCACAAATGGAGTCTAAATCTAGTCTCTAATTTAAAACCTCTTTCATCTGAAACTTTTTACACGCAAAAATAAATGAAAATACCTCAAATCAAATAAATTGATTTTTACGTTAATTTATTATGAGATCAGAAAATTCATGAATCTAAAATAACATACAATTCAAATGTGTATGCGGTCGACCACATCGTAGTGTGACAAGCCTTTTGTGATGATAATGGACATTCCACACACACAACCAAATATTACAGCAAATCAAATGTATATTAATATGAAGATTGAAATTAGTTGTATATATTTTTAGTATTTACTGTATAAGAGAGGGAATTAAAATGTTAACACTCCGTCCTGTGCCATATTTATTAAAAAATAACAGAGGACAAACTTTTTAATTTAAAATACTTTAATTTAATGAAGATTTCCACCCTAATAAGATGTGGGAGGGAGGGAGTTAGGGAGGTCTTGTTGATAGATATAATACCATGCGTCGTTTTGGATTTCGAGATTAGTCAACTGCGCAGGACATATTATAGTTGTGCACAAGTGTGTGCGCAAACTCAGGTGCATTCTCTATTCTCTTACTCTGATAACTCGATGGGACGGCAATCCGACACGACCGAAAATCTCAATAACATTTTATTGGGAATTGAACCCAGGACCACCGTGTCTGTGGCCTCAACGTTAAACGATAAATTACCAATATAAGTTTCATAGATATACTTAAGTGTTTTATTATTCCTACCACTATATAAGAGGAGTATTTCATATAACATTTTGTGAGTCGCTTTTTTGTACTTATGTTTGTCCGTATCATATGTTATTATCAAATAAATTCCTAGTTTTAGCAATATGTATTCTATGTGGGCTTATCCATTGCAGGCTTCTTAACGATATTATTCACCGTATTTATTCCAACTTACTTACTAATATTAAAATAATATTCCATATATTATATTAGGAAAATAATTAAAGTGATTTTCTCTGACTGCGAGATGATTAATTAATTAATACTGACAATGTCGCGTAGCTGAAAATTTATGTGGTGTGCCAGTGCAAGTTGCTTCATGGTGTAATTCTTTCATCACCGTACAGGATGAAATACAAACACAAATTAGGCACATACAGCCTCAGTTCTGACACGTAGATAACATATTTATCCTCTGGTTCTTTGTTTGAGATTAATTGGGTATCTTTATTGTTAAACACGTGGGTATTTTACGTGTTCTATACGTTAATAAAGATATCAACAGCTTTAACAAATAGCATGTTCAATTGGATATCCTTTTTCATCGTTGAAAAAACGCGTTTTCCCTGTATGAAGTGGCGAGTTACTGGGGGGTTCGGTGGTGGTTGCACTGGAATACTCAAAACCAGCGCTACCCACTCCATCTCTTCAGTGCACCACGAGTTCGCTTACGCACGCTACCGTGACTCCCCATCAGTTATGGATCCTACTTTAACCCCCCCCCCCCCCCCCCAATTTAAACAAATAACATTATAAAATTTAATTATTTATATTTATTTTCGAATATAAATTTATCATGTACACCCTATAACCTACACATTCACCCCAATACATCAACCGGCCGTGAGAACTGCACGGAATCGAATCCCCTATAATCAACCAATCGGTGCTCCGCAATTAGTTGTACAGACAGACAGACGCACCGTATATATATATCGGTACATAGGCACTGCGGTAATTAAATACAGACATAGATTGACAACGGTATTTTAAAACTACGAACTACTAAATATTTTTAAATTTCTTGCTTTTTTTACACAATATATTATTTTTAATATGTTAGTAACGAAGTTACTAAATTGGGCAGGGTATGATGAGTGACCAGATGGTGACGTGGTCACCACTTCATTTATTTACTTTATTGCACAACATACTGCCTCGTTAGTCTAATGGCTAGATATAAGGTACTGGGTTAAATTCCCAGGTCGGGCCAATAAATAGTCATTGGGTTCTTCTGTCAGAAAATTCTCAGTAGCAGCTCGGAGGTATACTACTGGTAGCATCACAAATCACAATATCATGTACTAGCGTTTTGCCCGCGATTTCAGTCGCGTAGTTCCCGTTCCTGTTGGAATACGAGGACAAAATGTAACGTATTTTACTCGCCGATAATGTAGCTTTCCATTGGTGAAGGAATTTTTAATTTCGGCTTAGTGGTTTAGGCATGAAAGTGTAAACATACAAACTCACTTTCGCATATATTTTAACTAGGATATACGTTATACATTATTTCGATAGAAACAGTGATAAGTGATAACCATATACCCACGAGAATCAAAGAAAAACTTATTACCTGGTTTCCGCCTCCGCAAAGTCAATTCAGCCTTCCTTAGTCATGGTGTTCGCTTTTATAGTAAAATTCCTCAAATATTAGCTTAGGAAAATAATAAAATATGTCATATTTTAAATTACATTTGAAGAAAACTTATAAATTACAATTCAATTTTATTTAATCATCTATTAGACTTGATTATCGAAAAGTAACGGAGTTTCTTACTTTTTCTTCTCAGTCGGACTTACATTTTGATACGTTAGCTTTAATTTTTTTTTAAATGGCTATACAAAAGTTCACGCAATGATCTAATTGAATTAAGTATATTTTGATTTGATTTATCCTGTAGTTATATATATTTATTTTACCAACATACCCATATATGTTATTTAATTGATTGAATAGACTGAACCTATTAGCCCATTTACATTCTGTATTAAATGAATAAAAAAACTGAAGTTTTTTTAATAAATACGCATATGTATATAATTTTACAGCCTAACTAACAAAAAGTTCTTGAAGTTTTTATCGCGTATATATTTGAACCATTTAGTACAAAGCTATCGATCAATGTATCAAATCTAGAAAAGGGAGTAATTTTCAAACGTTAAAAAGAAATTGGAGTAAAAAAAAACACAATCTGAGGTATGTGGAAATGTGCGGTTAATTGCAACTAATTCCTACCCTCGGGCTGCGATTACCGGGAATCGAATCGACGAACACAGTAATAATTCACATAAGTCAGTACTGTGATTTATTGGTTCAGAAGGATTTTTCGAAATATAGAGCATATTATCTATACTCAAGATGTTATCGTTTGAAATAAGAATGCGTTCTTATATCGTTTAAAGATCTCTCTGGTTTCGTCGATAAATTTTTTGAATTTCGACTTTTCATTAATTCAAGATTTTGAACGTTTCATTTGTATGAAAATTGAAAACAATTATAAAAGTTACAATAAAAAAAAGCGCTGAGTTTTCTTCTCATATTATTTTATGGCTAAATCGTTTAATATAATGTTTCCCCATTTAATCAATTAATTTGAATTTGTTTCTTTTATTTAAAATAGAAACAAACAGTCTAATGGGTCACCTGATGGTATGTGGTCACTATCACCCATATATATTGTCATCTCCAGTTCCATCGAACATGAAAACTAACCTTATAAGTTTTGTTCAGTTATAAGGGTAATGTGTTAAACAATGCTTTCTCCTTCTTTCGCATGTCAAAACAATAATGACAGAAAGAGAGAAATGTCTACACATTAGATTCCTGTTAAAAACAAATTTACTCGTTTCAAATGTTCAAATCTGAATAGGATCGTACAGAAATCTGTTTTAAATTGGTTTCCCTTCTCGATTTCTATCTTATCTTTTTTATTTTATCTTTCAATTGTTCAAGGTGAATTTCGCTGATGTGATAATTGCGTTGAATGAAACTTCATTTATGTCTTAAAGTTATTCCATTTAAATAATAATAATTTATTGCGAAAAAGTAGCCTTACAAATAAAAATACAGTTTTATATTACTAAACAAAAGATAAACGAACAAAATATATATTAATAATAAAATTAGGAAACAAAAAAAAAAAAAACAAATAAACCATAGTAATGTTATAAAAACTAGGTAATTTATATAATTTGCAAAACACAGTCTTAATAACCATTGTTAACTTTTTTGTAGTTCCTATTCCTATATCATTTTATTGAGCACCACTATGTAAAAGTTTCATGGGATATTATTGACGTAAGGCAATCTGACCCCAAACTAAGCAGAGCTTGTACTATGGAAACCAGACAACTTTACAATATACTTATATATACTATTATTCTTTTGTAAATACGTACTTATATAGACTCAGTACGAACAGACATGCTCATGCACACAAATTTCTGTCCTGGGTCGAACCCCCGACATGGTGAAAGGCAAGCCTCTCACCAACCACGCCGACCGGCTAATCGTAATATGCGTTTTTATTTTTTTATACTGTTTAGTCATTATTTTACGTGCTTGCTGTGATTTCCTATAATTGAAGGAACACTTATTTTATAACATTATTTCACGATGTAATGTACTCGTAAATGTGTTTCTTTGTTGTCCTTAATAAATAAATAAGTAAATAAAAATAACGATACGAATAATTAGTTAGCTAGGTAACTGTTGTTAGACATATATTATGTACATAATATAGTACAGTAACAGCCTATGAATGTCCCACTGCTGGGCTAAAGCCTCTTCTCTTTCGAGGAACAGGTTTGAAGCTTATTCCACCACACTGCTGTGAAAGAATTTCATTGAAACTTGACTCGTGCAGATTTCTTCACGATGTTTTCCTTTACCGTCAAGAATTATAATCACAAATGAACCCACGATCATCGGTTAAGATTCACGCGTTCTTACCAATGGGTCATCTAGGCTCGTATATCTCTCTCTCTGGTCGCTCCCTCATGGCTGGGGATCCTGGTCATCGGCGAATGTGGATGGTAGACACCTGGCTTGGATTATTTGCTTCCACCGTTGCCGGTTCATCGCGTCTATGGCGACCGAGCAAAACTTTATTGAATATGGGCCTCTTGATCGCTCCATCAGGCTCGTACATATCATGTATATATAACAGTTGACTGCCTCGTTGGTCTAGTGGCTTGATATAAGGCCGCAGACTCAATGGTCCTGGGTTCAATTCCCAGGTCGGGCCAGTAAATAGTTATTGGGGTTTTCCGTCAGAAAATTCTCAGTAGCAGCCCGGAGTCTGGAAGTTGGAAGTGTGTACACTCCCGTGCCTCGGAAAGCACGTTAAGCCGTTGGTCCTGCGCCTGAACTCTTTCCGGTCGTGTCGGATTGCCGTCCCATCGGATTATGAGAGCTAAGGAAAAGAGAGTGCACCTGTGTCTGCGCACACACTTGTGCACAATAATATCTCCTGCGTAGTTGGCTAATCTCTCTTGAGATTGGCCGCCGTGGCCGAAATCGGTCTGGAGGACCTTATATATCATGTATATATAACAGTGTATTGGTATATATAGATAATATTGGGTTATAAAGTGTGACATTTTTAAGGTGTGCGAATATCAAAAGCTATCATTAAAAAGGTGTCATTAAAAAATATATGCCTTACAATATATGATACATGTTGTTCAACACGACACCTGCTTTGGTCGATTTATTACAAAACACTTTTATGCATAGTTTCATTAAGTCGTAAAGCAAATATTAATTAAAATTTCGATATTGTGTTGCCAAGTTAAATTTTTAATATTAATAAATATTATGTATTTTTATAATTTATTTTATGAAGGCAGTTATAACATTAGCAGTGTTACTTTTACATCATTAAAATTCCGTTCATATGTCCCTTACAATTGACTGTCTCTTTGGTTTAGTAGCTAAGCTATAAAGCTGTAGAGTTGTAGACCCTGTTGAGGACCCGAGTCGGACCAATAAAAAACTCATTAGTCTAAAGGTTAGAAGATTTGTCTAGAAATTGTCAGAAACAGCTCGGAGTCTAGAAGTTGGCAGTGGTTAATACTATAGCCAGTTGGAGTGGCAGATGGGCAACCTGGTTGTATGTTGACATCACCACTCATAGGCATTTGTACGTAAGAATTGAACATTCATAAGTATGCCATGAGTTTACCCAAACCCAAAACTTTACCAAGACTTCAACTCTTCAAATTCCAAGGAGCATTTACTTAACGATAAAGTCTATCTAAAAACTCTTACCAGTTCATATTTTATTTATATAAACACAAACGTATCATCTTAGACGGTTGACGGTACATTCATGTTGTAAGGAATGGTAAGTGGTATCTGTCTGTGGGTGATTGCTGCCACTCATCGTCACCTAGCCTATATGGCTATAGAATATAAATAGTTGTCATAATTGTAATAATTGAGTTATTTTGTTATATTGTACTGTTTGTTCGGATTAAATTAATATGACGAGTGAGCCAGGGTAACTACAGGCACTAATATGTTACATAAGCTCATAATTCCAATGGCGAATTGGTTATGTAAGTATTTGTTAATATCGCCATCGCCAATGTCTATAGATAGTGGTGATAGCTTACCATCAGACCCATTTGACCGTTAGCCTTCCTATATTATAAAAAAAATATATTAATCCTGACAATTAAAATATAAAGATCTTTTATAATACTTATTAACTGAATTATTATTTATATTAAGTATATATTAATTGATATTAGAAATATGTAGTGTGCAATTAATAAATTGATTAGATTAGTTATATTATAATTGATGACTATAATATGTTTTACAAACGAATTGCTAACAACTTAAATCATTTTCGCATTGTGTTTCAAGAGTTGCTCAAACCAAAACAAAAGCCAAGATATAAGAGTAGATAAAATAAAGGAAAGAACAAACGCATTCCAGCAGATAATTGCGCGTGCGCACGCGACGCACGCAACGTTCTAAGCGAGACCAAGATGGCGAAGATGTTGAGTAACTTAGTTGCTACATTTTATTTTTAAACATATCTTGAATTATTTTTATTAAATAAGCTACCTAGTTTTAAAACATAGTAATTTTTTTGAAGTGAAAACTTCTTTAGCATCGTTGTGATTTGAAAGTCGACGAAACGAAAAAGCGACAGTAAAAAGAGACAGACACATAAATTCATAAGATTTAACGTGGGAGAAAATGAGATAGGAAGCATTATACAGTTGAAATGTTTTAAGGTTTCACTTCTACCACGTATGTGAATTGCACACATGTTTTTTTTATTGAAGGCGGACTAGCTGATGGGCCTCATGATGGTAAGTGGTACGTACGGTCATGTTAAACTTAGCTTACATACGAAGTCGTCTGTAGTGTCGTGGAATATGCTCCTAATCTGTCTGAGATTAGCAGCGAATGGATCGGTTTGCACTAGTTTTTCTATTTTCATTAGATTTCTTATTCTACCAGAAAGTAAATAACAAATAGTTTATCCCTTACATATGCATAGCATATTTAAGGTTGGGTTCCTCTAGTGACATTTCAATACTCACTCATATAATGCTTATTGAATTTGATTTGGAGGTAAAATCTCGATAAAGGATAATTTGGGTAAAGCAAGATTGTCTATACATTGCAGAGGTCAACCTGACTGATTTCAGGATATCTCAATGATGAGCCGAGGAAATATTAATTTCATAGTTAATGATAAAAAACAGGGACGTGTTTGGATTTGACTGATGGTTATATTTATTTACTTGGTGGTAGAGCTTTGTGCAAGCTCGTCTGGGTAGGTACCACCCACTCATCAGATATTCTACCGCAAAACAGCGGTACTTGGTACTGTTGTGTTCCGGTTTGAAGGGTGAGTGAGCCATTGTAATTACAGGTACAAGGGACATAACATCTTAATTCCCAAGGTTGGTGGCGCATTGGCAATGTAAGCGATGGTCAACATCTCTTACAATGCCAATGTCTATGGGCATTGGTGACCACTTACCATCAGGTGGCCCACATGCTCGTCCGCCTTCCTATGCAATAAATTTTTTTTTATATAATATAGGTAGGTAGACGGGAACATGTGTGACCATAGCCCTTGTGCCTGTAGTTACACCGGCTCACTCACTCACTCACAAACCGAAACAGAACAATACTAAGTATTGCTATATGGTTAGAACATAATATGAATGGATGGTACCAACTAACAACCCAGACGAGTCACAATACCCCAACACCAAGTAAAATTCTTCTATCTATATTATATAAATGCAAAACTGACTATGTTGTTATGTCCGTTCGTTGACTCCTACGTCTAAACTCCTAAACTGATCTCCTGAACATCATGACATTTCACAAACACATTATCAGGGTTACTTGTTAAAAGGATATAGCCCCAAACAATGAGCGAAGCCGTGGGCGGAAGCTAGTCCTAAAATATATTGTGACTAATAATATAAAAAGAATAGGGAACAAGGTAAAACCGAAAACTATAGATCAATAGATCTTAATTACCGGTTCGTCGATAATTCTCGTAATAACATGTTTCAAAACATTGAATTTATTACGATCCTTGATTGATCGGTGATCAATCCGAATGTGGATGTGTTACAGGAATCCATGGAGTCGCATGCAGTAATAAAATTTTGGATGCTTTTAAATTCGGTTAGTAACTATGCGTGGGTTTTTAAGTAATATTAATTAATATTTTTGAATTATAAAAAAAAATACCACTGTTAAAACCAAATATATTATTATATATACATAGGATATAAATACAACACGATGTATATTATATATTATACTAGTTTTATAAAAAATAAAGTGAATATATTATAGCCAGTGAGATTTAGAAATACTGACAAATAGAGTTTGATATTTAAAACATTATATTGATTATTTAGAATTTAATGAAATAGAATTCAAATGGTTTACAAGGAAATAAAAAAACAATCTTGAACTTGACTTCGTTTTGTGTTAAAGATTTTAATGAAAGCAAGCACTATTTAACCGAAATAAAAATGTTAGATTTTATTGTCATTTATCAGACCATAAAACTAAAAGCAAACAAATCTTATAAACAATACCAAACAATAACGACTCCACAGTTTCCTCTGTGACAATTTTAATTGATCGACGTTTCCTTCACTCTTGTTTTTAAAATATTAATGCTCTGAATAAAAATCGGAATCTCTGAAGGATTGATTTAATGCCCGCGGCTGACGCGATACCGAGATAAAATTTATTAGTTCTTTAGAAATACGGTAATAGCATCACGCTACAGTCTGTTGAATATTTAAATGGTTTTATTCGAATACCTTCTACATCAAAGTCGAATTCTTTATTTAAAAATTAAATAACGGCTCGCAAATGCCCCAGTGTTGGGCAATACCTCCTTATAAGGAGGTGCGGAGCATAATCTATCGAGCACACAAAGCCTGAATTAAACTTCATGCTTAGTTTTTTTTCTTTTTTTTATTGCATAGGAAGGCGGACGAGCATATGGGCCACCTGATGGTAAGTGGTCACCAATGCCCATAGACATTGGCATTGTAAGAGATGTTTACCATCGCTTACATTGCCAATGCACCACCAACCTTGGGAACTAAGATGTTATGTCCCTTGTGCCTGTAATTACACTGGCTCACTCACCCTTCAAACCGGAACACAACAGTACCAAGTACTGCTGTTTTGCGGTAGAATATATGATGAGTGGGTGGTACCTACCCAGACGAGCTTGCACGAAGCTCTACCACCAAGTAAATAGTTATCGACGTAATTTTTACGTTGCAGAACAGGTATCTTTGTAGTTGACTTGGACTGTATCGTTTGTCTAGTCTGACCGTAGACTGCATCGCGAGGTCCTGGGCTCAAAGTCGGGCTAATAAAAAGAGCTTGGGCTTTTCTGTCAATAATGATAAACTCTCAACAGCAGCCCGGAGTCTGGAAGTTGGAAGTGTGTGTGCTTTTGAGTGCGTCTGAACTCTTTCCAGTCGTATGAGAGCGAGGGAATAAAGAGGACATCTGTGTTGGCGCACACACTTGTGCACTATAATATGTCCTGCGCATTTGGATAATCTCTCTTGAGTTTAGCCGCCCGCCGTGACCGAAATTGGTCTCGAGGATATTATTATAACTTTATTACTCCATTTATAGCATATTCAAATCGAAGAAGACATACAAACAAACCATATATTTGCTCGGTGGTAGAGATTAGTGCAAACTCGTCTGGGTAGGTACCACCCACTCTGAAGGTTGAATGAGTCAGTGTAATTACAGGCACAAGGGACATAACATCTTAGTTCCCAATGTTAGAGGCGCAATGTCTATGGGCGTTGGTGACCACTTACCATCAGGTGGCCAAACGCTCGTCCGCCTTCATACGAAGGCATACAATAAAAAAAACAAACAGTTCTTGATTAATATATCTTAATTAATAATACAACACTATTCCACTTAACTACTTATTATCCACTTTAATTTTACTTACAAATTCCCGATAACAACTTCGCTGACATTTAAAATGTCATTTTTTTTCGCGAATCCATAACTATGTCAATGTTGTTTATCTTTAGCTCTCCTGTGGAATAAGTTATATTATAGGCTTCGATCAATAATGTACTAGATTAGTGGTAAGCGCTTCAAAAACGGCCCGAAAAGAAAGAACACAATGACGTTTGGGAGGTTATTTCAAATAAGTATGGTCCAATTCCAATTATAACTTATTTCTAAGGACATAAGGTTGAATATGGAACAACCGTTATTGTACATTTCCTATGTCTTTCTGTCATTCATGACGTAAGATCGTAAGTGAATATCAATACAATCTAAACCACACTTTATTGCTCGGGAACATGGCATAGTTTTTATATATCGACATCTGGTCGTCTTTGTCAAATATAATTTCGATAATCACTGCGACACATAAGTGATACGATATCTAACTGCCTTGTTGGTCTAGTGGTGACATGTAAGGCCGAAGACACGGTGGTCCTGGGTTCAAATCCCAGGTCGGGTCAATAAAATGTTATTGAGATATTCTGTCGAAATTTCTCAGTAGCAGCCCGGAGTCTGGAAGTTGAAAATGCGTACACTCTACCTCGGAAAGCGCACCTATAATCTTTCCGTACGTGTCGAATTGCCGTCCCATCGGATTATGAAAGCTAGGGAAGAGAGAGTGTACCCGTGCTTGCGCACACACTTGTGGACTATAATATCTCCTGCGCAGTTGGCTAATCTCTCTTCAGATTGGCCGCCGTGAAATCGGTCTGGAGGACGTTAATAATATAACAAGTCTAATCTGATTACATATTGTCTTTTCAGTTATATTTCAACCTTATAATGACTGCATGTCTCATTGGATTCGACTGTAATGTGGATCAAACATATGTTTTTTTTGTGATATGATGTCATCCAGAACAAAGTAGGTACTAAGAAGTAGTCTAAGCAAAGAATAAGCATGTCTCACTGTCATGTTTATTTATTTATTTATTTAATGGAAACATACACAATAAATTTTATAAATATTAAATATTGATAAATCATTACCAAAAATAGTTTCCAATGAATAATGACTAACACATAACAGGCGTAGATGCATTGTATAACGGATAAAATTATCGATCAATTAGAGATTAGGTACAAAATAGAGAGTGGGAGATATGACAAATTCATACAATGACAATTAATTCAATCAGTACTACCATTAGATATAGCGATTAGCCATTTTTGATAATTATAGCGATTAAAGCTATTGAAAGAGACATGAAATATATCACAATTTAAAAACATCTGATTTAATTTTAGTACAACTCCTATTAATAAAATAATTCTTAGCGAATTTAGTTCTGAGGCCCTTGACAAGTTGACATTCTACAATTGTAAACGCTAATAGAAAACTAAACAATATGTATGTATGAGAATGACCACGTGACTTATCGTTGAGAGATGTCATTCTCATACATTTGTTTAGTTTTCTATTAGCGTTTACGATTGTAGAATGTCAACTTGGCTAGGACCTCTGGTTACAGGCACATAGAACGTTTCTTTACGCCTAGTACATATACGCGAACATGTTGCTGAATAAAGGTCGTAATTTTTTTTCGGTTAATACATTTTTCAAGTTTACACTTTAACTAAGTAGAGAAGCAAAGGTATAATTATATATAGAAGTAATTAGAAGATAACTTCAAAGATTTTATATTTCGAATTGAGTTTTTAGGGTATGAAAATATTAAGTAAGTTTTAAGTTACAAAGCAATGAAAAATAGTCTCTCATTTTTTATGAGCGTTTGAGAGAAAAAAAGTCTTATGAAAAAAAAGCAGCTCTAAACAGACCGACCGATATATTTTTTATTTAAAAAATCACGTTCAGAAAATGGCCGCTGGCGTTCGTTAGTTTGAAAGTACAGACAGCAAAAATTTGATTACCGTAAAATATAAATTATAAATAAAATATTGTCAACGGGTGTGAAATGGAGATTTGTTTTGCTGAAAATGAGGAAAGTAAATATATATTGTCCTTTTACCTAAGTGCATAATATAGAACGGAGAAATCGTCTAGTTTTCTTTGATTTCCATATTTAATAACAAAATATATAAAGTTAAGTAAATATTGCCCTTGGTTTCTCTCAACTTTACAACAAAAAATTGTGTAATGTAAAATTATAAACTTTTAATTAAAATCGTAATCATTTATATTAAAAAAAACGACGCGATATTTTTCTATTTCTTTTTAATATGTCCAGTGGTTTAGGCGTAATATTGAAACAGACATATAAACCTCCAAATACATTTAAAATGTGATAAAAATGTTTCTACTATCGCTACAAGCTCGTATGTAGTGTCGGTACGGAATTTTCGTGAAGTCACGATTATAATAATTTTCAAAATTTGTAATTACAGCGTCGGGCTACTGTTTTCTCATAAATAATACTTTTGATCTTTTAAAAATATAATTTTCTTTTCATCCACAGTTTATTATAATAAAATATACTTTGTCAATGAATAAACATTATAAGCAACTTATCATTTGTATTTATAACAATTCAATTCTCTTAGGAATATGTCATATGTGTCCAGTGTAATTACAGGCACATGGGACATAACGGACATGGGAAATGGGTGATGGTAACATCTCTCACAACGCCAATGTCTATGGGCGTTGGTGACCACTTACCATCAGGTGGCCCACATGCTCGCCCGCTTTCCCATGTATTAATTTTTTTTTATTAAAAAGTATTATGTTTATGTACAGTACATTAACAGCCTGTGAATGTGCCACTGCTGGGCTATGGCCTCATATCTCTCTTTGAGAAGAAGGTTTGGAGCTTATTCCACCAGCCAGCCAGCCAATGTCTATGGGCGTAGGTGACCACTTACCATCACGAGGCCCATATGCTCGTCCGTCTGCTTATATAATAAAAAATAAAAATATACGCACAAAAATGACAATTTTTACCAATGACATTATTAGTAAAATAGATCTGTCTGTACGCATTTGATCCCAAACTAAGCAGAGCTTGTACTATGGAAACCAGACAACTGATATACTACATAAACTCCTTTTTTTTGTAAATACATACTTATATAGATAATAACACCCAGACTCAGGACAAACAGACATGTTCATGCACACAAATGTCTGTCCTGGGTGGGAATCGAACCCACGACCTGCGGCGTGTAAGGCAAGCGTCTTACCAACCACGCCAACCTTCATATCGTATATACTTATCTATATATTATGTTCGCTTGAGGTACTAAATAATACAATTGAACATTTTATTTATTTATTAAAATAGTAACACAATCAGATAATTAACAACACATCAAATTACTACATACAACTAAAATAAGTATTTATATGTGAAAGAAGGAAACAACATAGAATAATGTATTTTTTTTAGTTAAATGTTATAGAAAATGATACAAATTGATCTTCTAAAATATAATTTATATTAAAAATCCGACATCCAACTTTATCGTAAACATACAGCCAAAGTCAAGAGTATTAACCACAGATAACAATTAATCTTACCAGTTCGGTAATTAACATCTCAGACCTGAGAAGAGCCGGTGGAAGCATTTCAGCGACACTTTTTTTTTAAATCTCATATTTTACACACATATCATACAGGCAAACACAATAACAGAATATTTTTTTTAGGCAATCCAATCATTCAAAAAGCGATAGGTTTTGTAATATCCTTTAAGAATACGAACGGCGTTGAAGTGCCATGGGGTTGAAACCCCAGACGACAGCGTCAGCGGTCAATATATATCTCAGCAGCGAAGGCGTCTCTATCCCAACAATTGTCGATACATAGCAGCGCTATTATGTAAGAACTTACTACATTACTTACCTGGGAAATATTGACAACCGAGGTACCTATGATGGTACACTACCAATGCATGGTGGTATAAAATTCGATATTCTTTTGTTTCTTTTTTAATATTAATTAATTACTGCCATGAAATTTTGATTTATACTGATATACCATTTTGACCCTTGTATTTTTGAAATGATATAATTATTACCGTCAATGTCGCATATCACTTTCTGATCTTTTAAAACTGTTTCGGTGGACTTCGACTTTGTTCTTAAAGAATAGCCATATATTACTAAACGTTATCTTTTTATAAGTCTTGAAATGTCATAATTATAACATACACAGTAATTATGTAGATTATATTTAAATATACATTACTGTTAATATAATGATATAATTACATTGATTGAATTATTAAAATTGAATTAATTGTTAATTGTGCACTAGTTTTTTTTCTATTAAGGAAAGGAAAATTTATTTAATTGTTTGTAATTGACTTTCATATAATTTTACAAGTCAATTCTGTATTGTTTGCCTCACTTTTTTCTCTTGCAGTTTATTAAAGAAAATAAATATTGCCGATTGATAATTGTCGAGTATTCGTTACATCTATGTTAGTTACATAAGAACAGAGTTAAAACAAAACTCACTATTTTGACTATTTTGAATGCAAGGAAATTATGAAATTGATGTTCTTAATGTAGCAAAAAATATATCGTTAGAAATACTTTTGTATATCGAAATTGAATTGATTATTACTTGCTGCTGGGCAACTATATGTACTATGTCCACATGTAAGTCATGCCAATGATAATAATAGTAAATAATAATAATAGTCCTCCTGACCCATTTCTCAGGGAGATTAGCCAATAGTGGTAGATTTATGACAATCAATAAGAAAGTGTAACACTTCAACATTGAATAAAGATATTTGATTTGATTTTGATTTGATTTGTGCAGGAAATATTATAGTGCACAAGTGTGTGCGCAAACACAGGTGCAATCTCTATTCCCTTACTCTCATAACCCGATGGGACGGCAATCCGACACGACCGGAAAGAGTTTATATGCAGCACCAACGGCTTTACGTGCTTTCCGAAGCACAGGATTGGACACACTTCTAACTTTCAGACCCCGGCCTGCTACTGAGAATTTTCGACAGAAAATTTCAATAAAATTTTGTTGGCCCGACCTGGGATTTGATCCCAGCACCTTCGAGTTAGTGGCCTTTATCCTAGCCACTAGACCAACGAGGCAGTCAAGTCGAGGCATACTAATTATATCGTTGTCCTAGCCAATAGTATTTCTACACCTAATGTGTCATAAAAAGAGGCATTGCAATAATTCAGTAAATCCATTTTTCTTTCATTACTGGAATAATAACACACACTAATCTATATAAATAAAATGATAGAGGTCTGCAGTTGTGCGCGCATCACGGAAAAACTACTTGATAGATTTCAATGAAATTTTCTAAATTTTATTTCTTAGACACTTGGCCCTTTTCAAAACAAAACATGATTGCGATATCTTCATTTAATAAAAGTTATTAAAGTGTCAAAAAACAACGATTTGTATATGCACTGCATGTTCAGTGATGTATGTTTAAACAAAGTATATTTTTGCTTGCGATCTTTTTGATGTTTTTTCCTTCGAACATAAGAAAAATTTGTTAATATATCAAGCAACGCGGACGAAGTCGCGGGTATCAGCTAGTAATTCATATTTAAATACGAACGGTTTTGTGGTTTCTTCTTCAAATTTATCACATCTCCATACAAATAAATAAATCTGAAGTTTATATCTGTGATTTCAAAATAACTGCCTCTTTTAAAGTTAATATGACTATTTGCGGGTTACCAAAACCAAAACAACATTCATATCATAAAAAGGAAAGGTCGTATGAGTTATGATTTTCATCAAGCTTTTTCTTAGCCAAAAATATATCAATTGACATGTTTTGGTCTTAATAATATTATTGATTTTTTCGCAGGCAAAGCCATGGTTAAACTGCTAGCTTATAATATATTTACTACAAAACTCAATCTAACATACTTTACGAACCTTTAAAAAAAAAGTCTCAAAGATAATTCTCGTCGATAAATTCATAATTATAGGTTAGAACGACTATTTATCGTTTTAATCGATCTGAACGCATCAAAATCGGGACAGGCTTCCGATAGTGATGTAATTTTTACCCTCCTGTGGCTTAGTCAGGCTATTTGCCTGACGTAGTATGTTTTAGGTGATCGCATTGATTCTCCGTCGTTATACATTTGTATCTGTGTATTGTTTCATTCCCTGTATTACTACGTTAGTCGTTATTATTTTTTAAATGTGATATATATATAGTGCATCAGGATATATATACAGGATATTGACTGCCTCGTTGGTCTAGTGGCTTGATATAAGGCCGCAGACTCGGTGGTCCTGGGTTCAATTCCCAGGTCGGGCCAATAAATAGTTATTGGGGTTTTCTAACAGAAAATTCTCAGTAGCAGCCTGGAGTCTGGAAGTTGGAAGTGTGTACACTCCCGTGCCTCGGAAAGCACGTTAAGCCGTTATTCCTGCGCCTGAATTATTTCCGGTCGTGTCGGATTGCCGTCCCATCGAATTATGAGAGCTAAGGAAAAGAGAGTGCACCTGTGTTTGCGCACACACTTGTGCACTATAATATCTCCTGCGCAGTTGGCTAATCTCTCTTGAGATTGGCCGCCGTGGCCGGAATCGGTCTGGAGGACCTTAGAGAGAGAGATATACATATATATATATATCCTGATGCACCAACAACATTAATAATAATAATGGTCCTTCTGACCGATTTCGGCCAGTCGGCAATCTCAAGAGAGATTGGCCGCCGCCAATAACATTATAGATATATTGAAGCAGCAATATGGGCTCCAAGCTGTTCCATTTCAAGCAGAAAGAAAGGATTCGGGACAACCACGAACAGTAGCGTCATTATGTAAGAACATACTCGAAATTCACTGAAGAAAACGGTCGTAAAATGTTAGTGAGTGATATGCGATATTGATCGTAATAATCATAACATTCCAAGAATAAATGCATCGAAATAGTATATCAGTACAAGTCAGTTGTCAATATTTCGAGCGAGTAATTAAGTGTTTTTTTTTTAAATAAATTGTTATAATAATATTTTTTTTAATAATTTCAACTCATATGTACATATAAGTGCTACTTATCATTGATATCAAAGTGTATTTACTATGAAACATTATAGATTATCTTCACCGATGTCACGAAAACCAGTCTTGCATACAAATGTATAATGTACACAAAGGAAAATTTATTTTATATTTAGGGCGCTAAAATTCAATTTAGAGAAACACATTTTTTGAGTTATGCCTTTTTTATAAAGAATGTATTTTGCGGTCAAAGACAGACATAAATTATTCTTTAAAAAATAAGTCAATAGCTCAATGATATTAAATATCATATTGGACTTTATTTAAATAACGATAGAGTTTCAAACCGAACGAACTATCGTTCGAAATAAATTTCATTGGATTCTCTTATCATTTGTATCGAGAAACTGTCTCTTTGAAAAGGTCATAAGTAGAAAAAATTACTTTTTTTTGTATACCTTATTACTTACGTATAAGATCTAATTTTGTTTGATGTTTATTATTATTCGTTTCGGGTTGAGTTACGTTTGCTTCTCCAAGAGGTGTAGGTTCGAACCCCGCCTGGGGCGTTATGTACGCATAACTTATTGAAGGGTGCATGTCTCAAGTTTTTGCTACATCGATAGATGTTTTGTAATATTTTTTTTCGTACTTAATAGACTTAGACATCCGCCATTTATAAATATAAGGCATACAATTATTTTTTTCTAGATATCAACTAATTTTTTTGGTCCTAAAGTCATGTAGCTGTCATCAAGTAATTTGACAGCAAAATTTCCAAAAAAAGAAATGGTAGTATCAAAGATCTCTTAATGTCTAAGTCATTACATTATATTTAACTTTATTATTACTATTATCTAATACTGTTGTTAGATCTAAGAAAAAATTTTAAGTAAAGTAATGTGAAAGTTCCACTGATGACCCAAGGCCTCCTCTCCTATTAGATATATATGTGGCAGAGTTTTCTGCAGGTTTTTTTACGTAATTTTCCTGCACCGCAAATCACGAGATCAATAAATATAAACACAAATTAGACACATTGAAACTGTAAATTTTCAACGATTTGAAAAATCCAATAACTATTAACTGCACTAACTCAGCACCTTGAGAACTGCAGCGTTTTGCGACACTAAAACACTAATGCTGTAAAACATAAATAACATTATTATAAAACATGAATTATTGATATTTACTTGGTGGTAGAACAGTACTTGATACTGTTGTGTTCCGGTTTGAAGGGTGAGTGAGCCAGTGTAATTACAGGCACAAGGGACATAACATCTTAGTTCCCAAGGTTGGTGGCGCATTGGCGATGTAAGCGATGTTAACATCTCTTACAATGCCATTTTCTATGGGCGTTGGTGACCACTTACCATCAGGTGGCCCATATGCTAGTCCGCCTTCCTATGCAATAAAAAAATATATTAAAATCTAAATTAATATATAAAGATCGCCCAAGAAGAAAATAGAAGAGATAAGCTGCGATGGCCCAGTGGCTAGAACGCGTGAATCTTAACTGATGATCGGTGGTTCAAACCCGGGCAGGCACCACCGAAGATTCTGAAGTGCTTAATTTGTGTTCATATTTCATCTCGTGCTTGACAGTGAAGGAAAACATCGTGAGGAAACCTGCATGTGTCAAATTTCACTCAAATTCTTCCACATGTGTATTCCAACAACCCGCATTGGAGCAACTTGGTACAATAAGCTCCAAATCTTCTCCTCAAAAAGGAGAAGAAGCCTTAGCCCAGCAGTGGGACATTCACAAGCTGTTACTATACAAACATCGATTAAAAACAACTAAGAATAGTAATAGAAATGACTCTGAAATTAAATTAACCAGACATGTCAGCATTTTATACAATAAGACAGGTCGTTTAGGTGAGAAACAAATTATAGACCAACCTACACCCACACATAATATACAAATATATATACATATATATATATGTCCTAAATTTTTATATCTAATCGTTTATTAGAAGGATCAAACAGAGCTAACATTAAGTATATCACTAAATGTTATGTTACCGAGGTATTAAATATTCAACAAATGAGGTAGAAGATGTATTATTAAAATATATTTTGGGCCGAAAGCGAGGCGTGCGAGTTACAATACAGTCAACTTCTGGAATTCGTGTGTACAGGGTGTTTGATTATTTATTTTAAGCACGTTTATATACCTTGAAGAGATTTTGAAAATAATTTAAAGAAAGAAATAATGTAGACACGTACAATTATAAGAAAGTTAAAATACAATTTACGGTGAAAATTATACACTTACCTATATAATATGTAACATACAGATATACATATATACTTACAAAAATACGTACATACTTTATCGTATAAATTAAAAATAAATATTCTGAAATATTTGAAATACATTTTAAGTAACTGCAATACAAATCGATCGAACCTGTGAAAGTAAGACCTCTTTGTCATTCGATTTTAAACAGAAAAAAACAGCATCAAAAACAGCGCATTCGTTTGGGAGCAACGATGTCACAGATAGACACATTTAAATGTGTAACACCACACTATGCTGCATTTATCTTATATTATTATATATCTATACTAATATATAAAGCTGAAGAGATTGTTTGTTTGATCCTTCCTGAGGCTAATCTCAGGAACTAATGGTTCGAATTTAAAATATTTTTTTTGTTGTATGGTCCTTTTATCGAGGAGGGTTCTAGGCTGACTTTTAGTCATTATATTTTTTATTAATTATACGCGGGTGAAACCGCGGGGCTGTTATTAATATTTGTCCAAGGACTACAATAGTCTCGTGACCGATTTCGGCCAAGGCAATCTCAAGAGAGATTAGCCAACTGCGCAGGAGATATTATAGTGCTCAAGCGTTTGCGCAAACAAAACACAGGTGCACTATCTATTCCCTAACTCTCATAATCCGATGGGACGGCAATCCGACACGACCGGAAAGAGTTCAGGCGCAGGACCAACGGCTTAACGTGGTAGGACTACGTATGAAATATCTTATGTCGTTAAAATAAAGAAAAAATACAAAAACTTTAAAGTATTTTATGATTGTCCTATTTAATATCTTCATTTGTTTTTAGTTTGTTGCGTTAATTAAGGCACGTAGCGCTGTTTGTGTTTCTTTCTCTTTATTTTGCACATGTCGTACGTAACCTTTGAGTACAATAATACTCAATTCCAGTCTTTTTTCTAATATAGGCAGGCGGACGGGAAAAGCGACCACCTGATGGTAAGTGGTCACCATAACAATAGATATGCCGTAAGGAATACATACCATTCTTTACATCGTCAATCTTTCGAACTATGTTATGTCCCTTGTATCTATTAACACTGGCTCACTCACCCTTCAAACTGGAATGCAAATTCAATACTAAGTATTGCTGTTTGGCGGTAGGATTTGATGAGTGGGTGGTACCCTGGCTTGCTCAAGCCCCTACTACCAAAGATTAAAAATAGATTATATTAATTAAATCAAGAGACTTAATAAATAACACTCACTCTTGTTCATTTATTATTCACCTTATTGCCTCTACTGGTGACGGGAGGCGGGTTTATTTTTCGCCCAGCGACATGACACTCTCGCAGAAAGAGACCATCTCCGTCCAGCATTTCTCGCAACCAAGCATGGCGTTAACCACACTCGGCAGCGAGGGGTCTGCGCCAACTATAAAGGGAAATGCTGCTTGCAGTCTTGTCAACACTACGCGGTTGTTATACTATGTTTTTTTTTAAATAGCGTTTTAATGAACGAATGATTTAAGAATCACATTTCTTAACTTATTAAGAAATGTGTTAGAATTAACTTGGATTTTTGGGCATAATAAATGTATTCCTTTGCCTGAAAAAAAATTACAGCTACAACCAAATACACATAAATTAAAAAAAATATTCACTCTGTATAATAAAATTTACGCCTAAGGCTCTTTCGTATCATACTGGACTGTATAATTACACGACCTTTCGGAGAACAGCAGCCTTTGTTGCTACCGTGATTAGATGCTGCACAGATAAGTCGAATAAAAAAATAAAATAAAAAAAAAGTACCAGTGACCTGCATTATGGTTATAAGATGGCATGTCTGTTACATCTGAACTTATAAGTTACAAACTCTGGACTTTGTTAGCTCTTAACTTAAAGCAATCTTATCACTACTTGATTTTCTCGTGTTGCCATCATAAAATAAACTGTAAAAAAAACGGATATATTAAATGTAATTTTCCATTTATATTCTACATATAAAATAGGAAATAGAGATTGGAGCTAAAATAAAACACAATCATTATCATTTGCAATTTATAATTTATAGTATTTGCAACACTGATTAATTAAATAAGTTTGTACATACAATAATCACAATTAATAAGAATAAAATAATAAATTATCTCCTATTAGATCCAACCACAGAAAAAAATATAAAAAGTAACTCAAATACACTAGCAGAATAGAATAACTTTAAATAACATAGTAGTATTGTTTAATTCACATCTTAATATAAACAAAAACACAATTAAAAGTGTGGTTTAAACGAATCACATTTCAAGAATAGTGAGATATCATGATTATTATTATTATTGACTAATAAATATACGATTCAATCACCAAACAATAATACTTAGTGATGCTGGGTTTGATGGGTTAGCCAGTAACTAAGGTCACAAAGGACACAACACCTACGATACAAACGTTGGTGGCGCTATAGTTAAGCTTAAAAATTCTTACTCTTCTACTCGATAGTGGGGCTTTGTGCAAGCTCGTCTGGGTAGGTACCACCCACTCATCAGATATTCTACCGCAAAAGTACTTGCTATTGTTGTGTCCCAATTTGTGTGTGTGACAATGTGTGACAGTGTAATTACAGGCACAAGGGACATAACATCTAAGTTCCAATTGTTGGTGGCGCATTGTCGAAGTCTATGGGCGTCGGTGACAACTATAAGTGGTCACCTACTATAAAAAATGTACCTTCTATACGTCTATGAATTGATTTTCTATTTTGTATGCATTTTTTATTAGCAATCAATGACGGTCGAATTTCGCCCACCGATTTTTATACGACCTAGGATTATATTTTTAATGAAAATATAATAAGTACAGTGTATAGTGTAGTATCTTATTATAAAAACCTTGCACTAATTTTATGAATGTATTTTATTTCCGTGACGTCATACTGCTACACACACACACACATTTTCCTTATATATATAAGATAACTTATAAGAGAATCGAGCATTTACAATTCACATCGGTTTGTTTATTTTTGCATGACGACCTAAGTAGTGTTTTGCATAATGTTATAATTTTTTGTCGTCTCCACAAGAACTAGTTAGAAGCGGATGAACTATCAAGAAATAACCAGTTATAACCGGTTAGACGAGTTTTATATTTGAACTAAAAACTAACAACTAACCCCTAAGATCGGACCGTGGAAAACACCTGCCTTTTACAACTCAATTGATAGATAATTTCCACTCAAATTTCTTTACGTCAAGTCCGTTTCCAATAAAATTATAGATTATAAAACACGTTTCGATCGATGACGGTTTGATAGTTTGAATAAATAATAAGCAAAAAATGTTTATCTCTATATAGTAACATTATTATTTTAAATATAATGGAGGCCGAGAAAAACTGGCAAACTGATAACAGAAAAAAAATGTATATAATATAGCATATTAAAGAATTTTATATACAACGGGATAACGACTAATTGAATAATACATATAAGCATTTACTACTAGATATATATAAAAAACTAGTCTACTTTGCAAACGTTCTAATAAGATTCTTATGAAATTAGTAAAGTCCTACAGCCTGTGAATGTCCCACTGTTGGGCTAAAGCCTCTTCTCCTCTTTGTGAGGAGAAGGTTTTTGGAGCTTTTTCCACCACGCTGCTCCAATGCGGGTTGGTGGAATACACATGTGACAGAATTTCAATGAAATTTGACACATGCCGGTTTTGCTCACGATGTTTTCCTTCACCGTCAAGCACGAGATGAATTATAATCACAAATTAATCACATGAAATTCAGTGGTGCTTGCCCGGGTTTGAACCCACGATCATCGGTTAAGATTCACGCGTTCTTACCACTGGGCCATCTCGGCTTATGAAATTAAGATACTTATATTATATTAGATACAATAATTAACAAAAGTATAACGGAATCATAAAAAATCGAAACAAAAAAAAAACACAAAAAGGGTCAGTTGCAAAAGTTTACGAAGTAAGAAATTTAAAAAAGAAAACTGTTTATTGAAGTAGTTCAAGCCAAAAAGGTTTTATATATTTTTATTTACAAATCGGTCGGGTCAGAAAGTGGGTCATCATCCAATTTTATTGGATGTTCTTTGTATTGTTAGTAGGACAGGCCGAAGTGGTTGACATCTGGCTCCGTACTGACCCACAGTTATGCAGGATTGCGGTTTGATTGTAAAATATATACCGAGTGGTACCACTGGCGATGGTTAATATTATGAAAATAATTGTTATGAATAAGAATCTGCTATTAGCATTGTTTGCATCAAGTATTATTTTTATTAATGTATGGCCTAGTGGTTACAAAAAGTATAAAACCGAATATTACGGGATAAAAACCAGTTAATATATTTTTTAATTTAGGTTGTGGTCAGCTGAAAACCTGCCATACGTATTGGAGTCCAAGAAATCCAAGTTACCTCTTAAAGGAAGAGTTGTCTCCTCATGACGTCCAGCAGTAATTATTATTGTCGGGAAGCATGTTAGTCACTGTCCTTCTATATACTACTGATAATGTGTACACAAAATTTCAGTTGATCGGTTTAGTTAAGACGTACGTAATAAAAAAAGTCACTTTCGCAGCTCTAATATTAATAATAAATTTGGATAATTAGCAACCATTCCATCAGTGACAAAGAATGGCATGAGATTTTTTATATAATTGTTCCTAAATTGGAGTACAAAAGGTCTACTTTTCATTATCAAGCGTATACTAATTACTTAAATATCAGAAATTAAAATTTTGCATCGTTAAAAAATAAACACGAAAAAAATTGCGATGACATAAATTTGGCGGGAATTTTTTGACATTCACGTCATATCTTTTTAATATAATCTGTGGACAACATGGCGTTCGAAAGCCACACCTCACTTGTTTGATATTTTTACATTATTACAGGGTGTGTTACGCTGTCAGTAAGGGTGGAACATATATTATTATATAATTTATCATTGTACAGACGGAGTCATTTTGATCAAAATCTTCGTATTCGATATTTGTATAGAAGAGTCAAAAAATGTTGATTTTGTAACTTGTATTATTTTCAGGACCTTTTGTTTTTTTTTATTTAATATAAAAGTGTATTTTTTGTGTTTTATTAATTGATATTTATTAGTTTCATTGTGCCATACCAACATAAGTATTTATGAATTATTGTCACTATACATTAGTTTAGATTTTTTTTTAAGTAATACACAATAAAAGAATTGAAACTATTAAATTTATTAAATTAAACTGAGTTAAGTGTCAAAACACATTTTTGTAAAAAATTTAAATAAAACATTACTAAAAATCAGTTCGCTCTACTCGCTAACAGATGGCGCTACGCGTACGCTTCGCAACGCTAATGGCTACGCCGTTAATTATTGCTAATGACTGCTAACTGTTTTTAAATTGACTAACGCGAATATTTGAGCGGTCAAATCGTTTTTGTTTCAATTGAATGTGCCAAACAAAAACGCATTTTTATTAAGTTATCTAGTTTATAAAAATATTCGTTAATAAAGACAATTGCTTTCTTACTTAATATGTCAGTTAAATATGTAAAGCTACACATATTATTTATAATAAGATAGATTACTATTAATAGTTTAATTATATATATGAATATAATAAAATAATTATTAGTTTTATTTATAATATAATAATACGAATAATACTTAACTATTATTTATAATTGTAAATAAAACAAGAATATGGAAGTCCGCCTTTGTCACATCAATAGTTCATTTAAAACGAGTCAAATAGTGAAGTGACTCGTCTTATGTAATTATATTATATACTAAAATCTTATGCGAAGTGCGCTGTTTCTTCTGGAATAAGTTTTTTGTTTGATTAAATAGTTGTATAAGTAAGTATTTTTTTATGGCATAGGTAGGCGGACGAGCGTATGTGCCACCTGATGGTAAGTGGGACCATGGGTGTCTATGGCATCGATAATGGCATTGTAAGAGATGTTAACCATCGCTTACATCGCCAATGCGCCACCAACCTTGGGTACTAAGATGTTATGTCCCTTGTGCCTGTAATTACACTGACTCACTCACCCTTCAAACCAGAACACAACAGTACGTAGCACTGCTGTTTTGCGGTAGAATATCTGATGAGTGGGTGGTACCTACCTAGACGAGCTTGCACTATGCCCTACCACCAAGTAATAAAACCCCGTCTCTTTTATTAGTAAGATAGTTGTAATCTCTGAAAAGTTATAATATAAATAATATTAATTGTCAAAAATATCTTATAATAATTATCAAAAAAATTGAGCTCTGACAACATGAGTATAAGATACATTGTTATAAGTAATAATTGTTTACATTAAATATTTGGTAATTCATGAAATACTACAGAATACTACTGAATTTGTAATGCAGTTTTAAGATTATTAGTTACAAATTATATGTGGGTTTCTTTTGCCAATAATTTACGAGTTATTTGAAAAATACGAAAGACAGGAAATAAAATAATAAATACTCGGTTGTAGAGTAGTGCAAGCTCGTCTGGGTAGGTACCACCCACTCATCAGATATTCTACCGCAAAACAGCAGTACTTGCTATTGTTGCAAATAGCCAATGTCTATGGGCGTTGGTGACCACTTACCATCAGGAGGCCCATATGCTCGTCCGCCTACCTATGCTATAAAAAAAATATTAGCTAATTTCTTTTGAGATTGACACATCGTACTAAACAGTAATGCCAAATGCAGTTGGCTACCTTAAATTTGAACCTGCATCCTTCACACACATTCATCTGTTTTATCCACTGAGCTATCTTGATAAAAGCTTATATTGATAAAAAGACAATTATAATAGAAAATAATATTTCATTATCATCTAATTACAGTTCCAAGTAATGTCTAAAGGCGCCGTTACACAGCTGTTATGTAGTTTTAATTGCTTATATAAATTGTATCTGCATCATTGTTTTATATATAGTGTAGGTATATAGTCGAAGACGTTATAATTATGTTACTCTTACTGCGCTACTTATTTATGTTTTTAATGGGTGTTTAGGTAAATAATAATTTCTCTTTTTCTCTCATTCATTTTACATTCGTAAGAAAGAGACAGCTTTTTTTAAATAATTCCTTAAAACCGGGTTGGGTTTTAAATAACATATTTACTTAAGTACGTCTGAAAACCTTTGTATTGTTTTTATTTATAAAATAGGTAGATGGACAGGCAAATGGGTAACTTGATGGTAAGTGGTGGTGTGATTGTTCCTTGTGCATGTAATTACTCTGCCTCACTCACTATTCAAACCCGGAACACAACAATACCAAGTACTACTGCTTGGCGATAGAATACCTACCTGCCTACTAGGTAGTACTTACCCAGGCGGCCTTGCAAAAAATAGCAAGTATTTCCAATGAAAGTTGCATTTGTCTTTTTGTGTAATAAAGCATATCCTTTCTTATTCCTAATATTATAAATGCAAATGTAAGTTTGTTTGTTACGCTTTCACGCCTAAACCACTAAACCGATTTTAAAAATTCTTGCACCAATGGAAAGCTGCATTATTAGCGAGTAACAAAGGCTATATTTTGTCCCCGAATTCCCACAGGAACGGCAACTCCGCGAGTGAAACCGCGGGCAAAACTCTAGTACTTAATAAAACGAATTATTTTTAGTAGATACCTTATAAAGATAAGAGCCGAGATGGCCTATTAGTGAAGCAAGCTTGAATTTTAACCGATGGTCGCGGGTTCAAACCCAAGCACCACTGAATTTTATGCGCTTAATATGTTTTTATTCATCTCGTGCTCAATTGTGGAGGAATCCATCGTTTTTTTTATAGTATAGGTAGGTGGATAAGCATGTGGGCCACGTGGTGGTAAGTGGTGACCAACACCCATTGACATTGGCATTGTAAAGATATGTTAAACATCGCTTACATCGCCAATGCGCCACCAGCCTTGGGCACTAAGATCTTATGTCGATGTGTCTCATTTAACTGTAATTCTACAATACGTATTTATATCCACCAACGTTCTCGCGGCCGATTACCCACAAGATGGACAGACCAGATTAAATTATCTACGAAGTGTTCCCTTATCGAATGTACACGCAGTGCCATCAATAGAGAGAAATGGAGAAGTCTCGCAGAAGCCGCAACCAACTCATCAGACTATCCATGACCACGACCACTCCGTCAGGAGTGTACGACTAAGAAGAAGAATCCACCAATAAATAATTTATCTGTAAATGACCGCTGGGCTGGGACCTCTGGCCTGGGAAGGTTTTGACTAGGTTTTGGTTTTGAAAGGAAGCTCATTACACGTTGCTCCAAAGCGGGCATTGATACACATATAGCAGAATTATATCCTAAACATGAATCCTAAACGTATTCCCACTGGAACGGGTATTACGCGGATGGAACCGCGGGCAAAACGCTAGACAGTATTATATGCCTTTATAATCGATATATTTTTACTAATGACTCAACCGTTCTAGTAATTAGTCGAATTGCTATTCAGTAATTGATTACTGCTCTGTCTTAACTAGTAAAAAGTCCTGAACTAAGTACAAGCTGAGCGAGTGGCGGGAATAAAACTCATTGAAGGTTCTTCGAGAGAAAAATATGTAAAAAAATTATGATAATCTATATAAATAAGATAGAGGTCTACAGTAGTGCGCGCATCACGGAAAAACTACTGGATCGATTTCAATGAAATTTTCTAAATTTTATTTCTTAAACACTTGGCCCTTATCAGAAAATTATTGCGATATCTTGATTTAATAAAAAGTTATTAAAGTTTCAAGAAACAACGATTTGTATATGCACTGCGTGTTCAGTGATGTATGTTTAAACAAAGTATATTTTTGCTTGCAATCTCTTTGGTGTTTATTCCTTCGTACATAAGAAAACTTTGTTAATATATCAAGCAACGCGGACGAAGTCGCGGGTATCAGCTAGTCATAATATAAATACTTTAAAATAAACATTAGTTCTAGATGTACTAGACTGAGACAACGCACGATCTTATAACTACATCCACGATGCCAACTTAATTATAACTTAACAATAACTTCGAAAGTTTATAAGTTAAAACTCTGATAATAAATTTAGGGCCCCTACGTTGCTAGGTAGTTGATCTAGGTAGTGTTTTTGCGAGTTACAGCGAAAGGGAATTGCGGCGGCGGACGGCTTTGATCTCAAAGATTGTTAAACGCGCAGAAGCAACAGAATGTCGTCTACATTGTGATCTTAATAAATCTTCGATCAACAATACGACTAGATAACGCGTCACGAACAAAAACAATACTCAAATGTGGCGCCGACTGACTATACCATAAAATGGAGAAAACAAAAACTATGCCTTGTCGGGAACAAGGTGCAACATAGTGCGATTTAGATTGTATTAATATCGTATTATGCCATGAATGGCAGAAAGAGATAACAAATGTACATCATATTTGTTCCAAATTCAACTTTATTTCGTTGCAATAAAACAGATAATTACAGACACAAAACTTTATTTACGCCATTGTGGTGTTTATTTCCACAAATTTTGACTTAATTACGTTGAAAGTGATTGGACCATACTGATTTGAAATAAGCACACAATCGAATATGTGCTGTTATTTTTCGGGCCGTTTTTTAAAGCGCTTACCGATAATCTAGTAAATTATTGATTGAAGTAATAGATACCTACGTATATTTATTGATGTTTGTTGTAGTTTAATTTATAAAATTGTAAATATAATTCATCATCATTTTGTTTAACTTTTTATAAGATAATTAATTTATCGAACACGTACTTTAAAATTATTAGTAAGAAAACTTAATTTCGTACAACTTATTTACTTTGGGATGCAGAACCTTCTCAATTGGAGAGAAGGTCTTCGTCCAGCTGAGGTCGAAAATGGACTGCTACTTATGATAAATTATTTTATTCAAATTGATATTGCTAATGTCTGATGTTTTTATTAAATAAATCTATAGAATTCATTTCCATGCTATATATTTCATTAGGTTTATATTGTAATAACAATAATAGGATTAACAATAAAAAATCGAGATGGCTCAGTGGTTAGAACGCGTGAATCTTAACCGATGATCGTGGGTTCAAACCCGGGCAAGCAGCACTGAATTTTCATGTGCTTAATTTGTATTTATAATTCATCTCGTTCTTAACGGTGAAGGAAAACATGGTAAGAAAACCTGTGTCTAATTTCACTAAAATTCTGCCACATGTGAATTCCACCAACCCGCATTAGAGCAGCGTGGTGGAATAAGCTCCAAACCTTCTCCTCAAAAGAGGAGAGGAGGCCTTAGCCCAGCAGTGGGACATTCACAGGCTGTTACTATGTTACTGTACTATAATAATAAGAAGAGCACAATAATATGATGTCACTGTTTTAATACACATTAAACATTTTTTTATTAAATAAACTATTGAAAGTAATTAATTTACCTATTTTCATATTTCTTTTAAAAAAACAATTTATAATAATCGTTGAAATATTTAAATTTGATTATTATTTAATGACACACTGCGCGTAGGTATAAAACTAAATAAAATGAAAAAACATTGAAGTCAACTAGTCATTGCCACGATCCCACCCCAGCAATGCGCGGCGCGCTGATCGCGCAGGTTATACATCTGTCTCGTTCACACAACCATCTATCCCTTTCCCGCCAAACGTGCCGCAAAGCTTTTTGCGAGCGTCGATTCTCAGAGGATATCTTTAGTTCATTGTCACCTTATTGTGATAGCTTTTAAAGTAAATTTAAAACAAACTCTATATAAGTCACCGTATCATTAAAGCCTGTAATCTATTAGTACGGATTACGTGCATGAACGGCCGCTGTTTACAAAGGAAAGATCATTTACTTAACTAACTTAGACTTGGTAGAGCTTTGTGCAAGCTCGTCTGGGTAGGTACCACCCACTTATCACGTATTCTATCGCAAAACAGCATTACTTGGTACTCTTGTTTCGGTTTGAATGGTGACTGAGCTAGTGTAACAGGCGCAAAGGACATAACATCCTAGTTCCCAAGGTTGGTGGCGCATTGGCGATGTAAGCGATGGTTAACATTTTTTACAATGCCATTGTCTATTTTCGTTGCTGACTTACCATCAGTTGGCCCATATGCTCGTCCACTTGCCTATGCTATAAAAATAACAGTAAGAAACAAACAAAACATAATAACATAAAGACCATTTATATTTTACAATTAAAAAATAAAATATTTACGTTTATTTTATACTAGCTGATACCCGCGACTTCGTCCGCGTTGCTTGATATATTAACAAAGTACGAAGGTAAAAACATCAAAAAGATCGCAAGCCAAAATATACTTTGTTTAAACATACATAACTGAACACGCAGTGAATATACAAATCGTTGTTTCTTGAAACTTTAATAACTTTTTATTAAATGAAGATATCGCAATGATTTTTTCTTTTGATAAGGGCCCCAAGTGTCTAAGAAATAAAATTTAGAAAATTTAATTAAAATATATCCAGTAGTTTTCCGTGATGCGCGCACAACTGCAGACCTCTATCATTTTATAAGCAAAATACCACTTACCACGAGATCTCCTAAGCTATCCATCCGATCGACTTGAAATTTGTCACAGTTACTTAGTCGACGTAGACGCTTACTAAAAACGGATTTTACACAAATCCTATCCAAAACACATTATTATTTTTAACAACCCATGCGAAGCCGAGACGATTAGCTAGTATGCTTATAAAAACATCAAATTAAAGTAATCAAAAAAAAAGTAAAAATATGTAATACTTGCAAACGTGGTTCATAAATTAGTGTACTATTCGACTTAAAAAAAAGTACTCAATAAATTAAAAAAAGTTTTATATTTCAATTCTACTTTAATTATTTTAAAATTATTATTAAATAAACTACATAATATTATCACTTATTGAATTAATTGTATTAATTAAATATAATTATTTTAATTCTTTATCGCTTTGTAGATGGCAGAATAGTTTGTGCAGAGCAGTCAAAATAAATGTACGTTTAAAAAAATAACACAATAGTCTAATTAAAGGGAATTGTGGTTCATCGCGCCGTGACGTCACGTGCCTGACGTCAGAGATTATTAGGGTTTGTTCGGACGCATTGGAATTAATGTGATTATCACAAAAGTGTATTGATATGAGAAAATACTGAATCATTTTTGATTGAAGCTTCGAAAAGTTATGCGATGAATAGAAGGTATATGACGCAATATATTTAAATATATATATGTATATATTAAGTACATAGGTTTATAAGATCTATGTTTTCAGTAAGATATTAGTTTGTAAACGAATAACAATTACATTATAATTATATTTTAACTTATGTCGATAAATTTAGCCAGGCAGTGGTAGTGGTTGCCACTCCATTGCGACGTAAAGGCGACCGTCTCTTCGAACAGTCATCTCTTGTGATTGACCGTAGTCAACATCGGTCAAGATCACAGCCATATTAAATATATAAGTATTTTCTTGTAAAAATGAACGCACCCCTCACTTATAGTAATCAAAACATCCCTAATAAATGTTCATCCGTTCACACTTAACCGAACTGTTCCCATCCATTGGGTCGGAATAATCTTGTCACGTGACCTCTGAATAGTACACTTTGAATACTAAATCGTCTATTATTTTGACGCGAATCATGAATAAATCGGAACTATTAACCGTATACACTATAGACCGTTCTTAGTTCGTATAATATGTTGTTTGCGAGATGCAAAAAAAAAATGGTTGTCTGTAAAGTCGGTTTACGGACGATAGTTTAACGTGCCAAAGTCATAACAAGACATTGATGAAATGACTGCATACTTGTATGAATAAAATTGAATCATTTTTATTGAATTATCATTATTCTGTATGGATACAAAGAAGGAGTGAAATGAAATCTACAATTTAATTGATAAATTTACTTTTATTTGCACATAGGCCAATCGAGTGAAAGAGAGATAGATGCTGCCACAAGCGTACAATCAGCGTAACGGGACAATGAGCGTAACGGGACAATTTCGTGCAAGCAGCCAGCGTTCATCGATTTATTAGACGTTGACACGTCAAAAAGAAAACAAAAAGCTTCCTGGTGATAGTAAGCTTTTTTTAAATTAATTACGAAACTTACTAAATAAAGTACATACACAAATAGTAATACAATTTCATCCTTACAATGTTTTTGCCTAAATCAGATTTTACTATTTGCTGAATTTGTTTGAAATATTATTAATTTGTAATCTGTTAATTTTAATGCTATTGTGTATTTAATTTTTTTTATATATATTTTGTTAATTTAAATTAATTTGTGCAACTTAATTTTTGAAAAATTGAGCAATTACGCTTTGTTGGCGGGCGGGCATAACTGCAGCACAGTTTTACACTATAGCAGTTATTATCGTTCACTTCTTGTTAATGTTACAATATGATGATTAAAAAAATAAAATAAATAAATAAATTTAAATTGTTTTACGTGGGTGATCGGGCAAATGGTCCACTAGTAAGTCACTACCGACCATGGACATTGGCGAAGTACGAAATTTTAACCAATTCTTACATCGCTAATATTAGACATATGCCAACCTTAGGAATCAAGGTGTTAAATTCATTTTGCCTGTAGTTACACTGGCTCACTCATCCTTCAAACCGGAACGCAACAGTACTAAGTATTACTGTTTAGCGGTAGAATATCTGATGAATGGGTGTTACCAGGTAAATTATCGTCGTACAATTTTTTCCTTGGGAAACTCTGGACACCCATACTAAGAACGTAAGCAACGACGTATGGTGATATGCTATTTTGATGCGTGTACTCTTGTAATGTTATGATTATAATGGTCAATATCGCATATCACTATCGGACATTTACGACCTTTTTCTGCTGAGAGTTTCAAGTTGTGAGAGCCTACTTAAATAAAATTTAATATATTGACTTTATATATAAGCCGAGATGGCCCAGTGGTAAGAACGCGTGAATCTTAACCGATGATCGTGGGTTCAAACCCGGGCAAGCACCACTGAATATCATGTGCTTAATTGCTGATTATAATTAATTTCGTGTTTAACGGTGAAGGAAAACATCGTGAGGAAACCTGCATGTGTCAAATATCATTGAGATTCTGTCACATGTGTAATCCAACAACCCGCATTGGAGCAGCATGGTGGAATAAGCTCCAAAACCTTCTCCTCGCAAAGAAGAGAAGAGGCTCTAGCCTAGCAGTGGGACATTCACAGGCTGTTAATTTATATTGAATTTGGACTAGCTTTTTATCATTGTAAGTCGTCACAGATAAAGTAAACATTGTCGCTTTGAGCGAATTAAAAAAAATGAATGTTGCAATTCTTAAATAATGGTATAATTAATTGTTATCACGGGGATAATGACGGGGGGTGGATCAGGTCAAAATATTTAGTTAGGGTGCAATGATTATGAGATTTTGATGATCAGAATCAAGGAAGAAGGAAATTCAAATGCGGTATATTTAATTATAATTAATTTTAACTTGTTTTATTACAACTTTGTTTATTATATTTTGATTTATATTAAGATTCGGTATAAATAATAAATATTAATTTAAACTTTCAAAAGTGGGATTAAGTTAATTAATAGCGTTTAAAAAGATCTTAACTAAACGCAGTCTACTAGTTAGTTCTAGTCTAGTAGTTATTTGAGCTTCATAGTAAAAAACCTATCGTCTCGAAATTATAAACCGGCAGTAAGCTGGTACGGTTATTTTTTTGGTTTATAACATTCCAAATTTAAATTTGAAAATATTCTTTATTAAGAGCAGCTTATAACCAGTTTTGACTTGTCAATATTGTAGAATTAAATTAAATGTAAAGATGCTACCAGTTCGGAATGGGGAATCTACTGAATAGAACCGGCAAATGATATTACATAATATTTATATTGTTATTATATAATAACAGGTATGTGTAAAATTATTATTATGCATGAAAATAAATGAACACTGACTCCATCTGCTAAGCCTTATTCTTTATTAAACTTTTTTTTATTTGGTTTAATGCCGCATCCATGATCACGCAGCATCCATCCTAAATTCCCTCTCATTATAATAGGCTTAGCACATATCACTGCGTCTCGTGGGACACATTGTCGTCTGTAATCACCGGAGTTACATTCACAAGGGCCTATTTAGGATAATTTAATTGTACAATTGTAGTTTTTTTTAATCTGTGAAGCTTAGGGAAACATTTTTGTGATGTTTCTTTTTTATTTTTTTAATTTAAACAATATTTATAATAAATATATACAAATTAAAAAAAATATGATTCGGGTTTAGTATTGAAAACTGATTCGTTAGACGAGTTAAATTTTAAGGCTGTATAATACGATGTCTTGGTCTCAATATTATAATAAAAAAAAACGGCAACAATAAAAAAATATTGACTTTTTTTAAAGTATAAACCTAACTCTGCTATGAAACGTTGTGTTTTCATTCCCGTGTCTAAAATCATTTGTGCTTTTATGTATGAAAATATATGAAAAATGCGTAATAGCCCGTAGAAAAATGCGCCTCTTTCAGGTGAAAATTCGTATAATAAAATATCGTAGACATAATTTGAAACTGTGTACAGTTATAAATACCTTTCACGGTTGTATGTCTTGTGCCATGGTATGGTATAATAAAAAAAAGCATTTTGGCGGGAATATTTTCCTACGCATCCGAACTAACAAGTTCTTATCAATCGGATGTCGGCTAAGTTACTTACAAGTATATATAATACTTTCTATCTTGTTAAGTTTTTAATATTTATTGTCGGTTGACTAAATTTGTTTGATTAAATAAACAGTTTTAAAAGTGATTTGAATTATAAATTAATAGAACAACACAAGAAACATTATTGCTTTTAAAAAATTACGAATTCAAAATTAGAACATCGAGATTATGACGTACGATGATATAAATTGAAAATTAAAAAAGGCGGGCAGAAATTAATCGTGTATTAAGTGTGTATGTATAATTTTATATTAACTATTATATGAGATAGAAGAGTTTGTTTGTTTTGACATAAGTATAGTATATATATATAGATACCACGTGATCAATGATTGGAGAATAAAAATTATGGTAATCATTTTGGCGGTAAAATGTTCTACTGCCGTTTTTTTTTTAAATCAAGAACATGAAAACAGTGGTCATTGCAAGAATTTAATCTATTTAAAAAAACAATTAAGACAATTGTTGTTTTTAAATTAAGAATCAGATTCGTTTATGTTTTTTAAATATCCTTTGGCAGACTTTTGTTTGATAAGTGTCAGACAGGTTACGAAAATAGATAAAAAACATCGACTTTGACACTTGATTTTATCTTCCTATTGTTGTTTTCAATTGTCCGCCGGCTGTCAGTGCCGTAGAAAAAAAAAACACTTTAATTCATTATTAATTTTTTTTTTTTTCGCTTTCCTTAGAGGGAAAAGGCAAAGGTATTACACCGTACAGCCAATAATTCATTATTAAGCTTCTTGATTCGAATCACAAAAACTGTCTAATTTAAAAAAAAAAACAAGTAACAACATTAATCTAAATTCGACAAACAAAATAGAAAAAAAAGGTTTTATATTACGAAAGAGATTTAACGATTTTAATATAATCATTAAACTGATATAAAAGATGCTTTCAAAACCCTTTATACCTAAATTTCAGTTAGCCTAGACTATATTATTAACGTGCATACATACACAAAAACTCAAAAGCCCACCGCCTAATTGTTTCTTGGGGATTTTTTGCCGAAATTCGGGTCTAAATGACACGCACGAGGTTTGAAAAATCCAAAATTACACATTGCGACTGCGCCATATATAATTTGGAACTATAATTCTGAAAGTTTTTGTATGTTTGCGTGTAATTATGTTCTGTTCGGACGTCGTCGAATCTTTCCGGCTTTTTTTTCAACTTCCCGGTCTTTTTTGCGACACAGACTAAATGTGACATGCGATGTTTGTTCTAAAATTTAATTTTAGAACAACGTTTTTTATTTTTACTATTTTAAATTTTTATTTAATATAATGTTGCAAATATTAACTTGTAGATTAAATTTTAAATTTATTTAGTTATCTTAATAGGTATATTTTAAAAATACAAATAAAATGCGTTGGTGTTAAATTACATCAAACTGATGTTTGTCTACCAAAACAAAAAAAAATCGAACCACATAAAATTTAAACTTAAAAAGAGAATTGTTTCCATTTTTAAATCTATTTTAAAAACAGTCTCCTAACATCGATGAAACCGTCAAATTGCTCGAGTACACACGAGTGCTCTAGCTCGAGCACTCGAATCGCACGAGTGTTCTGCGCTCGAGTGCCCTTTGTTTCAGGCCATTGTTTCAAATTTCAACCGCCATCTTTGTTTCCTGTTACTATTGTTACGACCACAAGTTAATTATGCCATCTGTCGTGTCATAGGTATTCGATTATAGTTCGTAATACGATTGTCTCGCGATAATTTTTGTGGCTTAAAAATTATACTTGTATTATTGGAACAAAATACAATTGACATGCGGTAACGACATATTTTTAAACAAAAAAAAATGTTTTTTTTTTAATTTGGTACACTTTTTTTTCTTATATATTATAAATGAGTTGACTTTGGACATATTCCATGGGTTTTCACACAAGGTCCGAATCATGACAATTATCACAAAGTTCTCGCGTGCTTAATTTGTACCTACCTACATAATATAATTCATGTCGTGATTGCATCTTGTGGGTGAAACAAAACACCTTGACAAAACTTGTTTTATTATTATTATTATTTCTCATAATGATTACAGGTAAACACAAACATTAATAAAAGTACCTATAAGTAATCATATTACTGTCAAATCCATATATTAGTCACATAATATTGTTTTATGTTTGAGAGTTCTGCATCGCGCTATTAACTTTTTCAGATCGTTTGAGTATAAGTACAAAATATTGTGCGTAGTAAGTGTACTCGCTTCGGCAGTACATATACTAAAATTGGAACGATACAGAGAAGATTAGCATGGCCCCTGCGCAAGGATGACACGCAAAATCGTGAAGCGTTCCACATTTTTTTGGAGATTTCTTATTAAGTGGTTTATTAATTACTTTTAGTTTTCTTACTTAATTATATTATATATGAGAAAGTAAGTTTGTTATGCTTTAACGTCTTAACTGTTTAACGGATTATCATATAAATATATAAACCCGTTGCTAGGGTAGAAAAGGATAGGGTAGCACGTGCTTCTTCCTCTCATACGTGGGTGAAGCCGCGGGCGGGAACTATATGAACTTTTATATGTATCATTATTTTTATATATAAGTTAAAGGTTTTTAATCGTATTTCTACTATACTTGGTGGTAGGGCTTTGGGCAAGCTCAAACGAGTAGCCACCACCCACATGAGTATTGTTGTGTTTCAGTTTGATGTGTGAATGAATCAGTGCAACGACAGGTCCTAAGGTTGGGGGCGCATTGGATATATACGGAATGGTTAAAGTTTCTTACCACGCTAATGTCTATTGGTGGTAATGGTCATTGACCAAGTCACACATTTGTTCGTCCGCCTACCAATTTATAATCAATTATTTGCAATTATTGCAATTATTTAGCGCAATAGATTAAAAAATACACTCTCTCTCTCTCTCTCTCATAATTTATCATAACCGACCGTAACGAACCGTAGACCGAACATACGTTAGACTAAATGATTTACGCGTTATTCAAAAATCAAAGTACGACAGCAGTTCCGTCGTCCTGCCTGTAGCATAAAAATTTATTGACAGAAAAACACGAAAACTTTTTATATATACTCTTGAAATGGATTTATCTCACAGATTTTTATCTCTTATATGTCAAAAATCAAATAATCCTTTATTCAAGCTTATGTTACATTACAGTAATGGTAAGTAGTATCGGTTGGATATTGAGAAGAACCGGTAAGAATATCAGTCACTCTTTCAATCATATGCACGTAATCAGTAACAGACTGTGAATGTCCCACTGCTGGGCTCCAAACCTTCTCCTCAAAAATTAGAAGAGGCTAAGGCCTCTTTGAAGGTTTGAAGTTTATTCCACCACGCTGCTCCAATGCAGGTTGGTGGAATACACCTGTGGTAGAATTACAGTGAAATTAAACATATGCAAGTTTCCTCACGATGTTTTCCATCACTGTTAAGCACGAGATGAATTATATTCACAAATTAAGCACATGTAATTCAGTGGTACTTGCCCGGGTTTGAACCCACGATCATCGGTTAAGATTCATGCGTCCTTACCACTTGGCCTTCATGGCTATCACGTAATCGTAGATAATAAATTTATGTATCCTGTATGTATCAACGAATACTGACTCCAAGTAATATATATACTAATATATGTTAATTTTATATATGCGAATGTCTGTGTGTCTGTCTGTCACGGCTAAGCCATTCAATCGATTTGGATGGAATTTCGTATGAAGAAAGCTTGAAGCCCAAGGAGGGATATTTTTTTTTTAAACCTAATACCTCCCCTCCAATCAATGAGCACGCTAAGCATTATGTACATGAGCATTAAAATGGTAATAATAAATAGGTAAATGTAAAATAATAGTAAAGTAAAGTAACAGCCTGTGAACGTCCCACTGCTGGGATGGGCCTCTCCACCTTTGTGAGGATAAGATTTGGAGCTTATTCCACCACGCTGCTCTAATGCGGGTTGGTGGAAAAATGTAAAATGATTGAAAGTTTTTATTATAGTTTCGACCACCATGTACCAGGGCATTAATTATTACGTCAAAAACTTGATGTTACAATTTATTAAATAATTTCCTTTGTGTATATATCGTGCCATATAATTATACATAACAAAAACTAAACCAAAAGTGTATTTGTATAATATTAGTTTACTTACAAGGATTTCGTTTTCAAACAAAAGTCAAAACAAGTTCAATATGTATTCAACAAAACAAATTCTTTTATATAATTGGTGAGTACACCCCCTCCTATGTACGCGCGGTTGCCATGGCGACCGACGGGGGCGGGCGTCTATGGAGGAAATGGGTGTACGTGAAATTTCTGATATAGACTATGTCATAACGTAAATTAAATTATTAAATATTAACAAATTAAATGACATTTATATACCTTGTATTATATACTTGCTTAATGTTAGGGCTTCGTCATATTTATCTAAATACATATGTATATACAATATACATATGTATAAGTACGAATTTAGTAGTAAGTAGTTTTATGTTAGTTTTTACGTAGTACAATTATATTACCGCAAAATAAAAACTTTTTAAGAATTATGTAGTACGATTTCTCAGTTTGTTGATTGATTTTAGCTGAAGGTACCACGACTTACTTAATAGTAGAGCTGTGTGCAAGCTCGTCTGGGTAGGTACCACCCACTCATCAGATATTCTACCACAAAACAGCAGTACTTTGTATTATTGTGTTCCGGTTTGAAGGGTGAGTGAGCCGGTGTAATTACAGGCACATAATCTCTTACAAAGCCAATGTCTGTGGGCGTGGTGGTGGCCACTTATCATCAGGTGACCCATATGCTCGTCCATAAAAAAACGACTAGGAAGTGTACTAATGATAACTATTTATTAAAAAAAAAATTAAATACTTCAAGGAACTACCTATATAAATATTCTACTTCTAGACAAAAGCTTCCACAACTATCGCGTTTGAAGCGTATTCCATAACTCTGCTCCAATCCTGGTTGATGGGTACATTATTTATTATTTTCGTCATATTTTATAATCGTATTATTAACTTCGTCTTAAATTAATACTGTAACTGTGTTTTACTGGCCTATACAAGGTGGACTGACGATATCGTAAGGGTCGTTGGTAGCCGTTGGATGTGTGTAGTGCAAGATCGGCCAGCGTGGAAATTCTTGTGTGCGATGGGAGTTTTCCAGCTGATATGATGACGATGATGACTACCTTTTTATTATACAGGCTGTAATGAAAAATCGTGTCCGACCCGTGAAGTGGTTATTAGGTATCGTGACCCGGTTCTATTTATGTAATCATTATTAAAATTCTAAGCAAAAATAATTTAATAAATAACCACAATTACATGTAAGTTTAAGCTCGTCTGGGTAGGTACCACCCACTCATCAGATATTCTGCCGCAAAACAGCAAAACAAATTAAGTAAAGGGAAATTAGTAGTAGTAGTTAGATTTTTACTAAATGAATCATATTTATTTATAACTAACTGATACCCGCGACTTCGTCCGTGTTGCTTGATATATTAACGAAGTTTTCTTATGTACGAAGGAAAAAACATCAAAAAGATCGCAAGCAAAAATATACTTTGTTTAAACATAAATCACTGAACATGCAGTGCATATACAAATCATTGATTCTTGAAACTTTAATAACTTTTTATTAAATGGCCAAGTGTCTAAGAAATAAAATTTGGAAAATTTCATTGAAATCTATCAAGTAGTTTTTCCGTGATGCGCGCACAACTGCAGACCTCTATCATTTTATTTATATACTTACATACACTAGAAGACATACCAAACGCGATTTTTATGTGGCAAATTGACCACCAAAGTTAAATGGTCACCAACGCTCATGTACAATGACTTGCACCAGCAACTTTGGGAGCGAACATGTCACGTCGCCTGTATTACATAATATTTAATATAATATGTATAATATTCAAGATATTTCCAATCATAAACTTGCATACAAATATTTAGACACTAATACTTATAATAAACTTTATATATATATATTTAATATTATAAATGGGATAGAAAGTCTTACGCTTTCAGGGTTTAATAAATCGATTTTGATAAAATTTCTATAAACTCTAATCCTCCAAGGACGGAAACGCTACATTTATTTACCCTAATACTCACATTTCTCCCTCTAACACGCGAACCAAACCAGAGGCCCTTGCTAAGTTGACATTCTACAATCGTAAAAGCTAATTGAAAACTAAACAAATGTATGAGAATGAATCTCTCAATGATAAGTCACATGGTCATTCTCATACAATTTTTAGTTTTCTATTAGCGTTTACAATTGTAGAATATAAACTTGCCTAGGGCCTCAGATACTAGTACCTTTATCAGTAATATCGATTACTAGTATATATATTACTACCTGTACCCGCGACTTCGTCCGCGTGGAATAAACAAAAAAATAGCCTAAGTTACTCCTTATAATATTAGCAACCTGCCAATGAAAGTCCCGTCAAAATCGGTCCAGCCATTTCAGAGCTTAGCCGGAACAAACAGACAGCTAGACAGACAGACAGACAAACATTGTAAAAAAAAAATATTTTGGTGTATGTACCGTATATATATTCATATGCATGTAGTAAAAAACGGTTATTTCAATATCACAAACAGACACTCCAATTTTATTTATAGGTATAGATAAGATAATAAATACAATAAATCTTTTCCGGAATTTCCCCATAAGATTTTCCGTTGAGCCCTTATCCGCCTCAATACTAAATTCCTTCTAGTTTTGTTTCAGAGTATTATAAATGCGCTCGCAGTCAAATGAAGAGCGGATTTACATTACTTGTTCGTTTTAGGGTTCCGCATAACTCATTTACCTTACTTATTTATTTTTTTAAAGAAAATTTTGAATGTCAAGCTGCATTGCATGCATTATTATATTTTATGTGTGCTTATTAACATTTTGTTTTAGTTATATAAGTACATTATATATTTTTAAACTGAATATCACAACACTTGGTGGTAGAGCTTTGTGCAAGCTCGTCTGGGTAGGTACCACCCACTCATCAGATATTCTACCGCAAAACAGTAGTACTTGGTACTGTTGTGTTCCGGTTTGAAGGGTGAGTGAGCCAGTGTAATTCCAGGCAGAAGGGATATAACATCTTAGTTCCCAAGGTTGGTGGCGCATTGGTGATGTAAGTGTTGGTTAACATCTCTTACAATGCCATTGACTATGGGCGTTGGTGACCATTACCATCACGTGGCCCATATGCTCGTCCGCCTTCCTATGCAACACACAAATCAAAACATCAAATAGACAAAAATCAGAATACAACATTGTTGTACATTATACAAGATGCCAAACGAGGCAGAGCTTCAGCCTTAATATTAAAATAAATCTGTTAAGCTTTCTAGTATAAACTTTTTAAAGATGCTCACTTTTTATTTTAAAAACATATATTTTGACGCTGAAAAACCGCATTTACGCGTATCACCCACATAAAGTCATATATTATGAGAGTCAACGGAAGATTTGCACTTCAATTGTCAACCACAAATTAAGCACATGAAAATTGAGTGATTATTATCCTGGTTTGAATCTTATTTCTTTCGCTAAAATTCATTTGTTTTAACCACTTAACCATCTCCTCTATATATAATAATAATAGCTTAGGACATTATTCACACAAGGCCATCTGATACCAAACTAAGCAAAGCTTGCACTATGGAAACCAGACAACTGATATAGTTAGATATACTTTGATAATTACACTCAGAATCAGGACAAACGGACATGTTCATGCACACAAATGTCTGAACTGGGTGGGAATCTAACCCAGGTCCATGCCAACCAGCTCGTCATATATGGTGATATATAAAAGAAATTATACGGAACCCATTTTAAAAATATCTTATCTAAATGTATTCATACTGCTAAAATATTTTTGTTCCGTGAATTCAGGGGGCTTTCACTGTTTTCAAAATGTTAGTAGGTACTCAACTCTTCATATTTATAAATGACTATTTTTCAACCACGGCTTCGTTCATGTTTTATTTTAATTAAGTCTAATTGAAACTGTTTATTGGTAAATAAAATATATATCTATTAATATGATGTAATTTTATGTGTATAAAAGTATTTAATAAAATTCCAGATTCCTTAAAAATGTCAAATACCCGCCACTTTAAGACGACTACACACTTGGCTAATTGATAAAAAAAAATTATTCCGTATTTGACTTTTTAAATTTTAATAATGTAATAATCTAATGATGAAATAATAATTTTGAAATATTTTGATTTTGATCAACAATAGTTCTAATCTCACTTATGACTATTTTAAATTCTAATTCTAATATGTAATTAATGAATGAATTATTTTAAAATTGAGATAATTAGTTAATAAGTACCAATGAAATGTGTATTGGAAATGTACTATTTGCATGTGGCTATATTGTGTTGTTATTATTATATTTCTTGTACACAATTCATGCAAATAAAGACTTATTATTATCATCTGAGCACCTGAGGACGGCTGGTTAACTTTTCACTATCGGAATTGCGATTCAATTGGGAAATGCCAGCATTCATCCTACTATCAGTCATGATTTGAGCATAAGTTATTTGTAAATAGTTCATTATAAGTAATAATCCTTATATAAAAAATTTAACATAAAACATAACCCTAAACAAATATGTATCCAATAGAGGTAAAATATATAATTTGATATGAAAATTATTTAATTGCCTCGTTGGTCTAGTGGCTTGACATAAGGCCGCAGACTCGGTGGTCCTGGGTTCAATTCCCAGGTCGGGCCAAAAAATAGTTATTGGGGTTTCTTTCAGAAAATTCTCAGTAGCAGCCCGGAGTCTGGAAGTTGGAAGTGTGTACACTCCCGTGCCTCGGCAAGCACGTTAAGCCGTTGGTCCTGCGCCTGAACTCTTTCCGGTCGTGTCGGATTGCGGTCCCATCGGATTATGAGAGCAAAGGAATAGAGAGTGCACCTGTGTTTGCGCACACAATTGTGCACTATAATAACTCCTGCGTAGTTGGCTAATCTCTCTTGAGTTTGGCCGCCGTGGCCGAAATCGGTATGGAGGATCTTAATTACATACATGTACTTAGTATAAATAGTTTGTTTAGTATATTATTATATACTAAACAAAATATTTATGTTTTTTTTCCACAAAATAAATAATTAATTATGTGTAATTTTGTTCTATATTATATATTGTTGGGATATTGAAAGGAGCCTACACAGATAAGAATTCCTTAGGTTTAAACTACAAGCCAACTACTTTGTGTACATATAGCATAATATACTAAAAACTATTTATGTTTTTTTCCACAAAATAAATAATTAGGTAATTATGTGTAATTTTGTTCTATGTTATATATTGTTGGGATATTGAAAGGAGCCTACACAGATAAGAATTCCTTAGGTTTAAACTACAAGCCAACTACTTTGTGTACATATAGCATAATATACTAAAAACTATTTATGTTTTTTTCCACAAAATAAATAATTAATTATGTGTAATTTTGTTCTATGTTATATATTGTTGGGATATTGAAAGGAGCCTACACAGATACGAATTCCTTAGGTTTAAACTACAAGCCAACTACTTTGTGTACATATAGCATAATATACTAAAAACTATTTATGTTTTTTTCCACAAAATAAATAATTAATTATGTGTAATTTTGTTCTATGTTATATATTGTTGGGATATTGAAAGGAGCCTACACAGATAAGAATTCCTTAGGTTTAAACTACAAGCCAACTACTTTGTGTACATATAGCATAATATACTAAAAACTATTTATGTTTTTTTCCACAAAATAAATAATTAATTATGTGTAATTTTGTTCTATGTTATATATTGTTGGGATATTGAAAGAAGCCTACACAGATACGAATTCCTTAGGTTTAAACTACAAGCCAGCTACAATTCAACTTTGTGTACATACAGCATATAATTTCTTTTTATTTTTTAAATGACAGATTAGTGCTTATACATACTCTACTAATACATATAACGAATATAATACTTTGCCGATTTAATTGCAATCTTACTTTGTCTATTATATGTTTATTCGGATTGAAACCAAATCGATTTGATAATTAACATTGCGTAGAGTCAAAACGAATCTTAATTGTTAACTTTCATGCCAATCAAATAATTGATTGATTCGATAATTGTTTCACGGTGGTAGAGCTTTGTGCAAGCTCGTCTGGGTAGGTACCACCCACTCATCAGAAACTCTAATACAAAACAGCAGAACTTGGTGTTATTGTGTCCCATTTTAAAGGGTGAGTGAGCCAGTGTAATTACAGGTACAAGGGATATAACATCTTAGTTCTCAAGGAAAGAAGAGGAATCGATTAGCGGTAAAACAACGATAACGCTTCGAATCGTTTGCTAAGTGATAATTTGTTTGTAGAATTGGACCCCAGAGCTATTACTTGATTGTGGAAATTCTAGTCATCCTGAAACATGACGAACAATTTTTGATAAATAAACAACAGTATCACGATCTAGATTATATTTGAGAATTTCACCATGTAAGTAATGGTATCTAAACATCACCATATATATGCAAACGGTGTAGTCAGCCCAGCTCATCTGAAGTGGCTGAGGTTTCAGTGAGGTCACAGATTATATAAAGAAATAAGTAGATTATAATTAGCTAATATATCCCGCCGGTTTCTCAACCTTTCTCTGATTCTTGTCTCTTAATGTTTTGTCTTTGTCTTAATTTATTTATTTACATAATTTTAAATGTATTTATTTTATGTTTGACAGTTACAGCTTTATAATAAACTAGCTGATACCCGCGACTTCGTCCGCGTTGCTTGATATAATAACAAAGTTTTCTTATGTACGAAGCAAATAACATCAAAAAGATCGCAAGCAAAAATATCCTTTGTTAAACATACATCACTGAACACGCAGTGCATATACAAATCGTTGTTTCTTGACACTTTAATAACTTTTTATTAAATGAAGATATCGCAATCATTTTTGTTTTTGATAAAGGCGTCAAGGGTTGCAAGCGTCTAAGAAAAAAAAAATAGAAAAATTCATTGAAATCTATTCAATAGTTTTTCCGTGATGCGCGCACAACTGCAGATCTCTATCATTTTATTTATATAGATTTCATAAATAAGGGCTGAGTTGAGTTTCACATGCAATTCATTCTCTATAAATTAGACTATTTTTTTTTTTTTTTTTTTTATGTTAGAGGGGGCAAACGAGCAGGAGGCTCACCTGATGGAAAGTGACTACCACCGCCCATGGACATCTGCAACATCCGAGGACATGCAGATGCGTTGCCGGCCTTTTAGGAAAGAGTACGCTCTCTTCTTGAAGGTTCTTAAGTCATATCGGTTCGGAAAAGTCGCCGGCGGAAGCTGGTTCCACAGAGTGATTGTGCGAGGCAGGAAATGCCTTAAGAAACGCACTGTTGTGGATTTCCAGACATCGAGGTGGTGGGGATGGAATTTAGAGTTCTGGCGCGATGTCCGGTGGTGAAATTCAGCTGCCGGGACTAAACCAAACAACTCCTCAGAACACTCCCCGTGATATATGCGGTAGAGGATGCAGAGGGACCCTACATCTCTACGCAAATCTAAAGTATCAAGCCGATCAGTAATAGCCTGATCGTCGACAATTCGAACAGCTCTACGTTGAATACGGTCAAAAGGAAGAAGCTGGTATTGGGGAGCTCCCGCCCAGAGGTGAGAGCAGTACTCCATGTGGGGCCGAATTTGCGCCTTGTAAAGTTGTAGGCGATGGGCCGACGTGAAGTACTGTCTCGCCTTGTTGAGCACTCCAAGCTTTTTAGAAGCCAATTTACGTAATCAACGTGAATTACATTGTTCTTTTTTTTAATTAATTGTAAAATGTTGAAGACCTCATCACTCTTCTTATGAGTTGTTAATTTTTCGTTCAAAAACCGGAATTAGGATTCAACGGGGCATTGCAAGCTTGCAATCATATCGTTGCAGTTTCCGAATCTAGTTTTATATGTTTTTAATACTTTCCGATTGTTAAAAATGTATCTTAATTGTAATACATACATATATATATATATAGTGAATGAAGACATCGTCAAGAACGTGTATGTGTCCAATGACATCCTGCTTACGATTTTAATTTTATTGTATTACGACCGAATATTGAAACGTCATTCAAATATTAAGTGTCACTTAATTTTTGAGACGCCGTTAATTTTAAATTTATTATGATATATTTTAATTCAGTATTCAGCCGTTACTAACTGGTATTCGATTTTTAAATTTTTATTTGCGTTAGTGTAACTATCTCGATAAATAAATATATAAGTAAATGCATACGTACATAATATGTCCAATTTGTAGAGTATGTACAGTAACAGCCTGTGTCCCACTGCTGGGCTAAGCCCTCTTCTATTACACCACTCCGATGCGGAATTGGTGGGTGGAATACACATGTGACAGAATTTCAGTGAAATTTGACACATGAAGGTTTCCTCGCGATGTTTTCCTTCACCGTCAAGCACGAGATGAATTATAATCACAATTTAAGCACATGAAATTCAATGGTAGAATAGAATAGAATAGAATATGCTTTATTATACAACATATACAAGATCACAGAAACATACAATTATTAATGCTATTTTAGAAAAGTATTAATGTAAGTACAAAAGGCGGTCTTATCGCTAAAATAGCGATCTCTTCCAGACAACCTTTGGGTAGAGGACACGAGACAAATAAAGCGGTATGAGGTGCACAGAAACTATTTTTTAAATAAATATGTGTAATAAATATTGATGCATAGTATAATATATATAAATTTATATACAACCATATAATGTATAAAAATATGTAATTAAGATAATTATAATAATAAATAGCAATAAAATGCGACAGTTGATTAAACAACGTGGTGCAAGCGTTCTTACCACTGGGCCATCTCGGCTTAGTCCAGTTTGCCTTGAATAAAAAAAAGTTATAGTATTATAGAGTAGTTGTAATGTAAAATATATTTTTATTGTATTAAATATGAACCAATATTAATATTACTAATTAAAATGTAACTTGAAGCACGGACTCACGTTTTAGTGGTTATTGCGTTTTATTAAATTGGTAGAAGATAAGCAAATACCTGATGGCAAGTGGTCACCAGTGGTGGTGACTCACCACCGTTCATAGATAGATAGAAACAACAATTTTGATTCGATTGATTATGTACGTATAGAATTTAAATAGATATAAGAAAAAATATATATATGTAGGTAATATGTATTTTTTTCATAGATAATATATTTAAGGTGTATATAATATTCAAATATAATGAATTTGCATAATGCAAATATTCATGTTGCCCGGTTATTCAGTGCTAATTATCCGTAATTGAACTAATTACCTTCAATTTAACCTCTGACCTAGTTGTATTATGTTAATATTAACATATAATAAAAATCAACACACAAAAATAATGTTAACGCCTCAGACAAAACAAAAAGAGAGATAAAACTGTACTGTAATGAAATTTGAGCGCATACACGTAGATATTTTCGTAGTACGAAAATGTAAAATTAGCTATCCGTCTCACTTACACCCACATTTCGTAAATATAAAAAAACAGAGATGGCAACATTCCATCATTTCCTACTGACATGTTATAATGATATGCAATGCGACCCTCTTTAGCCGCCCCTCACTGTCTATTACAATATTTAATACGAGAGAAAACGAGACAGGTATATATTTCTCAATTCAATTTCAAACGGCATTTTGCTGGGACACGTCCAAGATAACTTGAACTATTCGCGTCCTGTTTTTTATAGACTTGTTAAGACGTTTTAAGGGGAGTATGGGTCTCGTTAGAATGGTGAATCGATGGTAATTTTTCATGGCTTGAAATATGACGGATAGCGTATAATAAATTTTATTTACATTGAGATGACAGCACGTTAATATCATTTTAATGGCGGCGTGTGATTTATTTGTTTTGCTATTTGTAAAAATGTGATTTGATATCGTTCGATTAAATAATCTTTTAACGATTGTTGATTTATTCGGGATATGTTAATTAATAAAACGGTCAGGCAAATCTGATGCTAAATAGATAGTCATATATATATAGAAACTGTTAGATACATAAACAGTCACTAAGAGCTAAAATGGCTTGTCGTACTAAAGATTCTTGTGTCTGATATTACACTGACTTTGGCTGTAAAATAACTGGTAATGGTAACTGCTACCTACACAAGTTATGCCACCAAATACTTACGTAACCTATATGTAAGTAAGAAAATCATTTCCTAGTGCATCTCATAATGTGCTGTCTGCCTATTATATGTGCCTCATTGGTCTGGACATACTCGGGCTATCCTGGGTTGAATCCCCAGTCAAGACAATAAAAAAAAAAAAAAAAACATACAGACGAATTGATAACCTCCTCCTTTTTTTGAAGTCGGTTAAAAATAGATTGTATTTAAGAAACTAATGAAGAGCCCAAAGCTTGGATCTTTCTAGATTATCCTCCTGTGCTTCGGTGAGCACTTACCGATTTTGCCGTTTAGAAATAGAGAGGGATCTTATATTTGCATACAGTCATATAATATAATACGTCATGCGTAACAGCGCTTACATCGCCAATGCGCCACCAACCTTGGGAACTAAGATGTTATGTCCCTTGTGCCTGTTGTAATAACAGGCACAAGGGCACTGGCTCACTCACCCTTTAAACCCTTCAAAATGGCCAAGAAAACACGTAACAAAATAAAGTTCGATTTTCAAAAGCTAATAAAGGGCGTAAATTCCTTTATTAATAGAGTTCATAAGGAATATAACAATATTTTTTCTAATATACATATATATATTCTAATATATTTATGGAATTGTATACTTTAGGCAATTTATGTTAGACCAATCAATGTTGGGTGGCACATTGACCATGTAAGGGAATGGTTAATAGGTATTGACATCGCTAATGTCTAGGAACGGTGGCGACCACTTTGTTAACCAATCAAATAAAATAGTATTAATACTATAACAGTAACAGCCTCTAAATGTCCTACTGCTGGGTTAAGGCCTCTTCTCATTTTTTGAGAAGGTTTGGAGCTTATTCCACCACGCAGCTCCAATGCGGGTTGGTGGAATACACATGTGGCAGAATTTCAGTGAAATTAGACACATGCAGGTTTCCACGTTTACGACGTTTTCCGCCACCGTTAAGCACGAGATAAATTATAATCCCAAATTAAGCACGCATGTAATTCAGTGGTAGGTACTTGCCCGGGTTTGAACCCACGACCATCGGTTAAGATACAAGCGTTCTTACCACTGGGCCATCTCGGCTTTTTGATACTATAAAAGACACCAAATTTGATATCTCTATCTTAAAGTTAAACTATGCGCTATTAGCCAATTAAGATAAAATATCTATACGTATAAAATAGTTTGTCCAGATTGATTGTGAACAAACTACGAAAACAAAGAGTCTAGAAAGCTGAAATCTCTAACTAATTTTATGACAAAAGCATCTACAATATATTTGGAAATTTCTTTAAAATGTGTTTCTTCTCCAAATATAAGATATATGTTAAGCTAAGCACTCGATGGTAGAGCTTTGTACAAGCTCGTCTGGGTAGGTACCACCCACTCATAGATATTCTACCGTAAAACAGCAGTACTTGTTATTGTTGTGTTCGGTTTTGAACCATTGTAAATACAAGCACAAGGGACATAACATCTTAGTTCCCAAGGTTGGCGGCGCATTGGTGATGTAAGCGATGGTTAACATTGCTTACAATGCCATTGTCTATGGGCGTTGGTGACCACTTACCATCAGGTGGCCCATATGCTCGTCTGCCTTCCTATATAATAAAAAAGCACATGAAAGCTCAGTGGATCAAACGTGTTTTATCCACTAGGTTATATCGGTATAATTTATTAATAATTCCAAAAATAGAACTCCCTTTCCTTATATCCAACAATAGTGAAAATTGACCTCGATAAAAAAAAAAGAATACATTTCAACATTTTCCCCCTCACATAATATAAATAGCGCATTCCCCACGTCTTACCCCCGCGGGCGTTCACGCTCGACTGACTCTGTACAATCGCGCTGATTCGTAAACTACCCGCGCGCAATGATTGGTCCTTATCAAGTAAGACGATTTCACGGTTTAAACTACTGGAATGATTTGCTTGTTAGCGACTTTTGTTATTTTTATGACCACTTTCAATGGATACTATATTTTGTTTAATTAGGGCATTGAATAAAATTTATTGTATATAATTATTGTTGGAATAAATCGGTATAATTTGTTTTTTTTTTTAATTTGGAAAACGTTAATTGGCAACTACAATAGCCTTTGAGGAATGGTATTAATCCTCATTAATTTATCGTTATTTGCTGTCAGTGATATAATGAATATATTTAAGGATGCTTCGTTGGTCTAGTGGCTAGATATAAGGCTGCAGACCCCGAGGTCCAGGGCTCTACCCCAGGCCGGGTAAATAACGAGACGATTCAAAGGTTATTTTAGGAGTCTACTTGAATTAAGTATATTTTTATTTTGAGCCGATAATACTTTAAAGGTTGGACTTTGACTTTACAAAACGGATGTCTATATTAAACGGAATCCTGTTTTCTTCGCCATGGGCTCAGTCTATTTAGGTCTTGTGCTTTTTTCCAGATTAGTCGATCCATTCGAGGATTGTCCTTCACTTCAGTTATAAGTCATATAAGAGATATTAACTTGTTTAATTATACCTTTATTGTATTTTTAACCGACTTCAAAAAAAAGAGGAGGTTATCAATTCGTCTGTATGTTTTTTTTTTGTAATTTATTTCTTTCTCAGTTATGTATAAACGCTAACTTTCTGTCTTGCTCTAAGACTGCTTACACTATCCGCCTTCTATTTTTATATAGGTATAGTGTTGTACTTGGTGGTAGAGCTTTGTGCAAGCTCGTCTGGCTAGGTACCACCCACTCATCAGATATTCTGCCGCAAAACAGCAGTACTTGGTACTGTTGTGTTCCGGTTTGAAGGGTGAGTGAGCCAGTGTAATTACAGGCACAAGGGACATAACTTAAATTACTCCACCAACCTTATGTAAGCGATGGTTAATATTTCTTACAATGCCATTGTCTATGGGCGTTGGTGACCACTTATCATCAGGTGTCCCATATGCTCGTCCACCTTCCTATACAATAAAAAAATTAAATGAAATGTATAAGGCGAACTATCGACTCATGGTGAAATTATATAAATAATAATCATACGGAAGGAATAAGCTTCAACTTGCACAAGAACTTGGTAGGGGGTTTTAATTAGTGAAACTGTTTGTAGTACATAAAATACATTGCAGAGCATAAAAAAATATCATGATATTTGTAAATCTATGGCTTGTTTACATCTACTTTTTCTTCGATTTAAATACTCAAAGTCTACGATTTTTTTATTATCTATAAATACAATGTCACAAACCACCACTACGGTAACATTATATACAGCCACGCCGCAAAATTTAATTCCAATGTATAAAAAAATAATCGATTTCATTGACAACAATGATTATGAATACCGCAATGTCTCGCCGCCCAAATTATCCCACCCCAGAACAACAACCCTTATTTACCTAACCCGGACATACGAATGACTATATTTTTTTCTAAACCGCAGCCAAATCGCGTCAGCCGTGTGGCGCCTGCGCATGGTTCGAAATTTGAATTTGAAATTGGAACGTAATAGCGTCCCTGGCGGCCATCATTAAAAACAGATCATAGACTGAAGCTTTTTTTTCTATTTTTGGATAATTTTAAATCGTTTACACGATTTCCTTGTAATGTAGACGATTTAATAATTTTATTATTAGTATTAATGATGATTATTAAAAAAAAGAACATTAATATATACAATAAGACCTTATTTTTTTTACACACTATACTAACGGCCGAATACTGAAACGTCATTCAAATACTAAGTGCAACATAATTATTTGAGACGCCGTTAATTTAAATGTGATATGTATGATTCTATCGCATATACACCAACCATGAGCTTGAGTTGATTTATAATTTTTCATCAGCTTAGCGGGCTAGCTTAGCTTAGCTTAGCTGTACATCTGCAAAATATCCCTTGAAAATCCCCATGTATCCAAAACTAGTTGGAGCAGCGTGGTGGGTAAAGCTCCAAACATATTGCTATATAGCTGGCTGCCCGGAAGCTTACAATTCGTAATTATCAGCCGATCATCGCGAGTTCAAACCCAAGCAAGCACAACTATATTTTCATGTGCTTAATTTGTGTTTATAATTTATGTTGTGTTGGTGTACGAAACATTGTGAGAAATTCTGACACATATAATCCGCTTTGGAATAAGCTCCAAACCTTCTACTAAGGCTCTTAGTCCAGCAGTGGGACATTCACAGGCTGCTACTATATATTACAATAAATATTAATATTTTCCTTTATTATTGAGAACGAAATGAATACAAACATAAATTAAGCACTTAAAATATATCAGTGGCGCTTCTCCGAAATCGAACCCACGATCATCTATTAAAATTCACAATATGTCATCCACTGGGCCGTGTAGAAGTTAATTAAGTTACTTTAAAATAAATTAACCTTAAAAATCTTATTACCATAACGACCCATGGCGCCGGCACTTTGTTCTCATTAACTTTACATATTTAAGTTATGGAAATAAGTTAATGTTTTTTAACTTTAGAACTTCATTGATAGTAATGCATTCGTATTTTTTACATTAGTATTATATAAGGTGACTAAGGTAAAGTAAAATAAGTATTATAAAAGAAAACATTAAGGATTCCGATAATCTATATAAATAAAATAATAGAGGTCTGCGGTTTTGCGCGCATCACGGAAAAACTACTGGATGGATTTAAATGAAATTTTCTAAATGTTATTTCTTAGAAACTTGGCCCCTATAAAAAAAAATATTGCGATATCTTCTTTTAATAAAAAGTTATTAAAGTTTCTAGAAACAACGATTTGTATATGCACTGCGTATTCAGTGATGTATGTTTAAACAAAGTATATTTTTGCTTGCGATCTTTTTGATGTTTTTTCCTTCGTACATAAGAGAACTTTGTTAATATATCAAACAACGCGGACGAAGTCGCGGGTATCAGCTAGTCTATAGTAAAATAAAGAACTACATTTGACTCATTAAAAAAATATGTATTGCCTAAGTGCTTTTAGTAAAAAAATAAATATAATAAGCAATTCAGTTATTTTACAGAATAACTAAAGTTTAATGGATATTTTGTTGATATAATCTTTATTTTTTGAGTTAGTATCTGGAAGAGATCGCTCTTTTAGCGATAAGACGGCCTCCCGTATATTAATAGTTTGCTTAAATTGTTTTTATAACTGTATGTTTCTGTAAACATGTACGTTTTGTTGATGTACAATGAAGCATATTTTGTTCTATTCTATTCTAAATATGTATGTTCAGTTCAGTGCTAAATGATTCTGCAACGACAAATGCAATACGGAGCCCTTATGCGAAAATCATAAACGGCTGGTCTTGACATCAGAATGATAGATGAAGAACTGATCGTAGAGTTTTGTGCAAGCTCGTCTGGGTAGGTATCACCCACTAATCAGATATTCTACCGCAAAATAGGAGTACTTTATATTGTTGTTCCAGTTTGAAGGGTGGGTTAGCCAGTGTAATTACAGGAACAAGGGACTTCCCAAGTTGGTTAATTGGCGATGTAAGCGATGTTAATCATTTCATTAAATACCAATGTCTATGGGCGTAGGTTAAGTTACCACCACGTAGCCCAAAAAAAATTAATGATCGTCCATTTTAAAATAAGACAACAATTCCTTCGTCTTTATAATTCACTAATTTGTAGTGCCTTGGAGTATAACTCAACTGTTTGGGCTCCTTTCTATTCTACTCATAGTGATAACATTGAATGTGTCCAAAAAAAGTTTCTTTATTTCCTATGTCATAAATTGGGATTACAAAGGAAGCTAAAGTAATATGACTCAAAAATCAGTTATTTTAATATGTATACGCTTAAACAAAGACGTATATGTACCGATCTCTTTACGTTACATAAAATATTGCACTCCAAAATTGATTCTTCTGCCTTGTTATCATGTCTTAACTTCAACATTAAATTTAGATCACGTCATCCACATCTCAATAGTTTTGTGCTCAGTGTTCACATTAATAACACATCATATTATAATCCTATTGTAAGATTTTGTCGCACTTACAACGACTTGCTTTTAACACACAGCAAGATATTAGACATTTTCAATCGAAATTTCTCTAAATTTAAGAACACTGTGAGACGTATAATATCGACGATCCAATGATTGACGGATAATACAAACTTTCTTATTTTTGGCATTCAATATTTATACATATTGTTAAGTCCAATTGTATTATTTTATTGTATTTGAAATTTAGTTTTAATTTAATTTATTATTTGATTAATGTAATTTTAAATTGTTAGATTATTAATTACCTAACTGAAATATTTTTAAAGCATGCCGTGTACACATGTGTTGGAATGTAATTTGCAATTGCTTTTGGTTCTTAATTATTTAATTCTAAGTCTTGATTACATTCCGTTTTGTGTGACTTAATAAATAAATTTATTTTTAAATTTTAACTACAATTAGATACTGAATACTGATAGTCTTTTAAAGCTTATCTGACATGTTGTGCAGTCATTCTGATGCAACGAATGTCGGATAGCCATTCCATTGGATAACGAGAGTTAGGGAATATAGATTGCTCCTTTTGGAGTGGAGTTACAAATCTCTCTTGAAGCCTGTCTTACAAGCCGGCCGCTATACATGATAAGATATTATACAAATTAAGCCTTTCGCTATCCGCTTAGACGAAGCGTTATTAAGCACTTAAGCAGCTAACATGTATGATGTTAATAAGTGAAAACTAAGAACTCATTTTCCTTTTAACAATTTCATAAAGCAAACTAAGTAATACACATTTTTATTTATAATAATTAATTTTGAATATTACGTTTTTATACCTACTTAAGATTATTTTAAAGATGTACGTAAACGTAAAACGTAACGTAACGTAAAACGTAGTACGTAAGAAGCTGTACGTTATATCGATATATACCTATATTATATATTCGAAATACCGCTCATCACGAGATCTCCCAGCTATGACGAGCCGGTTGGCGTGATTGGTAGATACTCTGCCTTTCGCGCCGTAGGTCGTGGGTACGATTCCCACCCAGGACAGACATTTCTGTGCATGAACATGTATGTTTGTCCTGAGTCTGGTTGTTGTTATCTATGTACAATATAAAAAGGTCCTCCAGACCGATTTTGGTCACGGCGGCCAATCTCAAGAGAGACTAGCTAACTGCGCAGCAGATATTATAGTGCACAAGTGTGTGCGCAAACACAGGTGCACTCTCTTTTCCTTAGATCTCATAATCCGATGGGACGGCAATCCGACACGACCGGAAAGAGTTCAGGCGCAGGACCAATGGCTTAACGTGCTTTCCGAGTCACGGGAGTGTTCTAACTTCCGACTTCCAGACTCCGGGCTGATACTGAGAGTTTTCTGATAGAAAACCCCAATAACTATTTATTGGCCCGACCTGGGAATTGAACCCAGGACCACCGAGTCTGCGGCCTTATATCAAGCCACTAGACCAACGAGGCAATCAAATATCTATGTAAGTATGTATTAACAAAAGAAAAATTAGTATATGTAGTATATCAGTTGTCTGGTTTCCATAGTACGAGCTCTCTTTAGTTTGGGATCAGATGACCGTGTGTGAAAAATGTCCCAGGATATTATTATTATTATGCCCTCAATTGATTTGATATTTTTCACAGCTACTCCTATCCCGACGTAGACGCTATCTAAGAACGGATTTTACATATCCTATCCAAAATACATTTATCTTATTATATACTCGTGCGAAACCGGAATTTTTAGGTAGCTATAGCATATTAGATCTATGTAATTGTCTATATAATGTGCTCTTGTAAACATTTTGTCTTTTTCTTTCGAATGTTATAACAATAATGTCAAAAAGAGATAAATTATTGTTTTCCTAAACAGTTACTAAGCAACGTTTATAGATAAGATAGATAAATAACATCAAAGAACAAATGGTTGTTCAGTAAAGAAGCTTAATTGTGCTACTTTTTTATATTTAGTTACGTGTCATTGGCGAATAAGACAAAAACAAATAACTATAGATAATATGATACTTTTATTTTACAAGTAATCGCTCCATAGACGTATTGTTTATATCTTTCGCGTATCTTTGCATGTAATATCAGTCAGTATTACAATCGAAATTTTAACATTGACGATGACTTTTATATATCTAATAATCTAGACTGCTTTCGGCCACGGCGGCCAATCTCAAGAGACATTATCTAACTGCGCTGGAGACATTATAGTGCAGAAGAGTGTGCGCAAACAAACAAACAGGTGCACTCTCTATTTCCTAACTGTCTGAATCCGATGGGACAGTAATTACGTCCGGAAAGAGTTCAGGCGCGCGTATCTCGTGCTTTCCGAGGCACTGGAGTGTACACTGTACAGACTTCCAACTACCAGACTCCGGGCTACTGAGAATTTTTGTCAAAAAATCTCAATCACATTTTATTGACCCGACCTGGGATTTTAACCCAAGACCACCGGGTCTGCGGTCTTTCGTGTAGCTACTAGACCAACGGGGGAGACAATTTGTAAAACTATACTGATTTTATAAATACGAAAGTAACTACATTTACGCTAACAACTTTAGAACACTAAGCTTAAGAAAAAAATACGCGCCAAAATATCAGTAGAAAAAAATCATTATTAACGCATTCAGTCAGCATCATACGCACTACATTGCCGCCACACTATTTACAATATATATTTAAATTAAAACATAGTTTTGATTATGGTAACACTAAATATCAAACACTCTATATTAAAAAAATGGCAACATTATTATATTCCAAATCATATTAAATAAATAACAGACCTCATTTTTAGTGGAAATTTTCATATGTTTTCAACACTCAAGCACTATATTGTTCTCACAAAATTTTTACATTGTCATATTTTATGGAAATATAGTTTTTTTTTAATATATAATAAGCACACACCCTGTCCGTTCGGTTGGAAGAGTAATGATAAACTATGGTCGCTATAGTCAACGTGGTTTTGAAGCAATTACCTTTAATTTGTAAGGAAACAAGTAATTTAACGGCTTATTGAATTTCGCATAATGTTAATAATTTCGTTTCGCATTTTGATTGGTTTTCGAACGTAATTTTTAAATTTTATTTGACGTTTTGTATCTGTGTGTGTGTTGTCTTTACATACATGTTTATGTAACTTGCCTAGTTAGGCAATACTAGTTGTATACTTTTCAATTTAGTCGATATACGTAGCTAGCCTAACTAGTACATGTAAGTATGTAATTATATTTACTTTTTAATTTAGT